>JAQZCD010000277.1:0-62500 GCA_030864225.1 Capsicum baccatum var. pendulum | reverse complement strand
GGCAATATGATAGGTCTACTAAACACGATGGGAGGTCCAACCGGTATACGCTTGAGAAGGATGGCCGAAAGGTCACACTTCACCCTCTTTCACCCTCCCAAGTAAATGAGTGGCATCAAAAGATGAGAGAGTTAAAGGGAAAGGGAAAGGAACCCGAGAAGGGAGAAAAGGGGGGGGATGCCGTAGGTGAGGAGGTAGGGACATCCGAGGTTGTTCCCACGCCAAGAGAGATGGAAAACGTAGTGATGTTGGCTAGGAGAAAAGAACTCTTCGTGGACCATGATGAAAACAAGCCGATGCTACTTTTGGCCCATTGTTTTAATACTAACCCCACTAATTCTTCGATTTTCCCTTTGATTTCTTGTGTGTTGCAGGAGTATGAAGATGTATTTCCTCAAGAACTTCCGCAAGGATTGCCCCCACTTCGGGGAATTGAACACCAAATTGATTTGGTGTTGGGTTCACAACTTCCAAACAAACCGGCCTATAGGAGCAATCCCATGGACACTAAGGAGCTTGAAAGACAAGTGGAGGAGCTTCTCAACAAGGGATACATCAAGAAAAGCATGAGTCTGTGTGATGTTTTCGGTGCTTTTGGTACCAAAGAAGGACGGAACTTGGCGCATGTGCGTCGATTGTAGAGCCATCAACAAAATCACTATAAGGTATCGTCATCCAATCCCTAGACTAGATGATATGTTAGATGAGCTCCACGGATCTTGTTTGTTTTCTAAAGTGGACCTTAGGAGCGGCTATCACCAAATTCGCATGCAACCCGGTGATGAGTGGAAGACCGCATTCAAGACCAAATTCGGTCTATATGAGTGGATGGCCATGCCCTTCGGCCTTACCAATGCTCCTAGCACGTTTATGAGGCTAATGAATCATGTAATGAAGCCTTATATTGGAAAGTTTGTGGTGGTTTACTTTGATGATGTGTTGGTGTATAGTAAGTCTATTGATGATCATGTAATGCATTTGAGATGTGTGTTTGATGTGCTCCGAAAGGAGAAGCTGTATGCCAACATGGAGAAGTGTTCTTTCGGTGTTGATAAAGTTATATTCTTGGGTTTTGTCGTGAGCTCAAGGGGTGTGGAAGTGGACGATTCCAAGATAGACTCTATTCGAAGTTGGCCGACCCCTAAAATGATTGGAGAAATCCGAAGTTTCCACGGGTTGGCAAGCTTTTATAGGAGGTTTGTCAAAGGATTTAGCTCCATAGCAGCCCCCTTGACCGAGGTAATTAGAAAGGACGGACCCTTTAAATGGGGTGATGAGAAAGCTAGGGCTTTTGAGGCCTTGAAAGCTACGCTCATCTCGGCGCCTCTATTGCAATTGCCCGATTTTGATAAGATGTTTGAAGTAGAGTGTGATGCTAGTAAGGTTGGCATCGGGGCTGTTTTGATGCAAGAAGGTAAGCCCGTTGCTTATTTCAGTGAAAAGCTCAAAGGGGCAACTCTTAATTACTCGACTTATGATTTGGAGTTGTACGCCCTTGTTAGAGCCTTGGGAAATTGGCAACATTATTTGTGGCCTAAGGAGTTTGTGATACGAACGGATCATGAGTCGTTGAAACACCTTAGGAGTCAAGAAATGCTGAATAGGCGTCATGCTAAGTGGATTGAGTTCATCGAGACTTTCCCTTATGTAATTCATTACAAAAGGGGAAAGAAAATGTTGTTGCCGATGCCTTGTCTAGGAAGCATGTGCTTGTTGCTACCTTGTCTTCGAAGTTGATGGGTTTTGAGAGCTTGCGGATGTTGTATCCCGAGGATCCTACCTTTGCTCCTATTTTTAGGGAATGCGAAGAGTGGGGAAGGGACCGTTGGCTTAAGGAGAATGACCATTCCTCCTACTCTCGGTTCGATGGGTATTTGTTCAAAGGGAGGAGGTTGTGTGTTCCTTCTAGTTCTTGGAGGGAATTATTTGTGAGGGAGTCCCATGACGGAGGCCTCATGGGTCACTTTGGGGTAGACAAGACCCTCGGCATCTTAGAGGAGAACTTCTATTGGCCCAAAATGCGCAAAGACGTCACTAAAATTTGTAGTCAATGCGTGGCCTGCCAGAGTGCGAAATCTTGTCTCCAACCTCAAGGGTTATACAGCCCACTCCCTACTCCCCTTAGGCCTTGGTTGGACATTTCGATGGATTTTGTTTTGGGGCTGCCAAGGACTAGAAAGGGCCGAGATAGCATTTTTGTTATTGTTGATAGATTCTCTAAAATGGCTCATTTTATTCCATGTGCTAAAACCGAGGATGCTCCTAGTGTAGCTTCATTATTTGTTGAACATGTTGTAAAGCTTCACGGGGTACCAAGGACTATTGTGAGCGATAGGGACTCCAAGTTCCTAAGTGTCTTTTGGAAGTCCATGTGGGGTAGGCTTGGAACGAGGTTGCTTTTCTCCACGTCTTGTCACCCATAAATCGATGGCCAAACGGAGGTAGTAAATAGAACCTTAGGGTCTATGCTACGTTATATGGTTAAAGGTAAGCTGACATCATGGGAAGATCACCTTCCCTTGGTGGAATTTGCATACAACCGGGTAATACATTCGAGCATGGGAATGACTCCTTTTGAATGTGTTTACGGCCTGAATCCCCTTACCCCTTTAGATCTCACTCCTTTGTCTAGTGATCTCATGACCAGCTTAGATGGAAATAAAAGATCCGAGGCAATGAACAAAATGCATGAGACGGTGCGGATCAAGCTTGAAAAGAAGAACCAAGAGATTGCAAAAAGGGTAAACAAAGGGAGAAGGAGGCTTGTGCTTGAACCCGGAGATTGGGTCTGGGTGCATCTTCGAAAGGATCGGTTTCCAGCTCAAAGGAAGTCCAAATTGCTGCCAAGGGGTGATGGTCCTTTCCAAGTACTTGAGAGAATCAATGACAACGCCTACAAGATTGACCTTCCACCGGAATATCAAGTGCACAACACTTTCAACGTTGGTGATCTCTCCCTCGTGGATGCGGTTGAAGATGACCAAATGCCGAATTTGAGGTCAAATTCCTCTCAAGATGGAGAGGATGATACGGTTAGGGCAGCCTCCACAGGTACACGGCCTTTCACACGAATCCAAGCTCAGGAATTACAAAAACTCCCAGCTTTGTTCATGCAAATGGCCGTGTGTGAGTTGGTGATTGAACCGGCCAAGGACCTAAATGTTTTTATGTGTGAAGAGAGGCCCTAAAGTTTAATAAACTACTCTCCAAGGTTGGCACAAGAAAGCAAGGGCGGATGGGTCATTTTACCCCTTTTGGTTGTAGTATAAATAGAACATGTTAGAGAGATATCCCTTAGTTTGTGAATGCTGAAACTTGTAACCTAAAAACACCAAAACTTTTCCTCTCTCTTCACTCATTGAAGCCGACCATAGTATCTCACAAGTATAGGGATACTTGTGTTGTCTCTTTGGCTAGAAACAAGGGTTTTGAGGTCGTTGAGTGCCTTTTGGTCCTCGTAAGAACTTGGTGTTTATATTCATTAGACTTAGGGTCCTCTCTTGATGTTAGGGTTCTTAGTTTCTTGAATGTTATATGTCAAGTTATCTATCTTTCTTTATCTGGTTGTTGTTGTTGGTTTTGTTATCTTAAAAGTCTAGTGAAGCCGTGTGGGGCTCTTTTCGATTCACTAGCATCATTATCCCATCTTGTTGTTCTTGTGTTGTAAGTGGAAAAACCGAAACTTAAAAACTTGTTGTTCTTGTGCTGTGGACTGAAATCCGAAACCTACTTGTTGTTCTTGGTGTTGTTGGTTTGATCTTGTATCATTGCCTAAAGATAATGAGAGGTGTGTGGTTTATTGTGATGCATCTCGGGTGGAACTTGGTTGCATTTTTTGTGTAGCATGGGAAGGTAATTGCCTATGCTTCTAAGCAGTTCAAGGTACATGATAGGAATTATCCTACTTATGAGTTGGAACTATTACCGGTGGTTTTTGCTTTCGAAAACCTAGCGGCATTATTTGTATGGAGCTGCAAGTGGTTATCTTTACTGATTCATAAGAGGTCCTACAGTATGTGTTCACTTAGAAAGAAGCTAATTCTTAAGAGAGAGATAGTTAGAGTTTCTTATGGACTATGATATGAGTCTTCATCTTGCCACCCCAGTTAAAAACATAATGAGGTTCTTTGATTCTCTTAAAAGGTTATCCAATGGGCGAGTTCTGTCTCATGTGTATAGGGAGAAGCATGAATTTAGTGAGAGGATATTCACTGCTTGGCTAATCTTAGGGTTATTCTCTTGGGACTCAAAGATGGTAGTATGTGCTACAAGAAGTGGTTCGGTCATCTCTTAGTGGGGGAGATCAATGAGAAGCAACATGTTAGAATCCCATCCTTGATGAAAAATCATGAGTTAGGTTGGTGGGCAAAGGGTGTTATATCCCCCACACAATGCAGGAAACCAGCCATTAAACTTCTCCTGGCTTAGTGATCGGATTCGAGATTAGATTTTGGATTGAAGTTACGAGTTTTCATATTTCTAAAGGCTCCATTTCATATCATTGATGTCTTTTACATACTTTGATTTATTTATGGATATTAGTTTTAGCAATGGTTAGGGCCATGTCCTAACTGGATATTGTCTTTCTTTTGGTTAGAGGATTTGTGGAACTACTATGGGTTGGAATGGACGGAAACGGTATTGTTGTTATCCTTAGTATTTGCATTGGTATTGGGGATGATACCATTGAACTAAATTTATGATTTTTTCCATCCTCTTATATTACGTTATGGACAGGAAATTTGTTATTGTTTTGGTTGTTGGCTTATAGTTTTGGTTTGGTAATTTGGGTTATTGGTGGGGTTTGGACAGTTGGGCTCGTTTGGGTCGGTCATAGTCATTGACCTATCCCAGAGTCTAGAAGTTGTATAAAATACGTTAACTTGTTATATGATCAAAATTTATTCGACTTTGAGTTCACGCAAAGGTTGGTTAGACTGGGTATCGGGGGTAGACTCCGATCCTTAGTTAGACTTGGGATCCTATTACGACAAGGCCATGAGTTGGGGTTATGTCATAAAGAAGGAGAAACATTCTTGAAATACAAAGAAGTTGAAGAGAAATCAAGTTTGGAGCACGGAGTAGTTATTCCTTGTAAGACACTTTAACTTTATCGTGTTGGGAGTTGAAGAAGAGAAAAGTAATGTTTAATCTTGATAACTGATGGAAAAAGGGTCATCTAAATGTTAAAAGTAGTGTTAGGGTGTAGTGGGCCAAAAAGTTCCTCACCCCAAGTTATAAAAAAACAAACTGACGAAATTAACATAACAACGTGGCACACCGCTATCGTAGAGGTTTAGCCTCCGTACTATGCTCCTATCACGAAGCATAAGTGGCATGGCACATCGATATAGTGGACCCTCACCACCTTCAAGGTCCCAAAATGGCCCCAACGCCTTTAAAAAATTTTAAAACTTGTTCAAAACACCCCTTAACATAATTTAAGTAAAAAAATTTACGTTACACCATATGGAGGGGTCAAAAATAAATGATAAAATTTTATGGGATTCTTACACTCTGCATTCTAAATTCACCACCAAATGCGTCCAATTTAATCAAATATAACATCCTAGACATAAAAACAAGGCCAACGATACCACATAATTGATATACTTTTGTTTCGGATGTAGAATCTACTTTGAAGATCCACCCCTAAGATAAAAGGATAAAACGAAAACTTTTAATAAAAAAAATCACCTACCCTTAAATTTAAGGGTTCTAAATCTGAATTCCATTGAAAATCAAGTAGAAAGTGGATTTGAAGTCTCAAAATACTTATTTTCACTTTAACTGGTGTAAAACCCCCAAAATCTCCATTTTAAACGTGATTTAAAATGAAAATTTTTCAAAATCAGTTTACCTATATTAAGGATTTTAAATATAAATTTTCTTCAAAAACCAAGGTTCAAATTGATAAAATTCCAATTTTCTCCACAAATTCACGAATAAACTATGAAAACTAGTTGAAGAAATCATGGAAAAATACCAACCTAAGCATTACATATTTTTCCCTTCATAGAATGAGAAGAATACCGTAAGAATCACTTATAGTCCATTTGTCTAAGCTTAGTTTTATTTTAAAGAACTTATTTTTTCTCAAAAGTGTTTGTTTTAAAACATTGAGGTGTTTCACCAAGCTTTTGGAAGATAATAGGTGCTTCGAGAAGTAGCAGAAGTGATTTTTCATAAGCTGAAAAAGTAGATTCTCCCTAAAAGCACTTTTTAAAAAAGAACTTTTGAGAAGAATATAGTTAAAAAACAATTAAAAGTTTGGTTGAATACTAATTGTTGTTCAAAAGTGTTTTTTTAAATTTATTGGACAAATAATACTTGCGTCTCACCGAAAGTATTTTTTTAAAAAGAACTTTTGAAAAAAAGTAGTTATCCAAATATGTTGATTTTATAAACTTGGCCAAACAGGCTATTAATTTTGAGCTCTAGACCTCAATATGCTCAAAATTCCAAAATACCATAATCTAAAATTAAATAAATTATTTAGAAAATCTGCACCAGCTAGCACCAGATTTTTTGCTTTAACAACATTATTTCTCATTAAAAAGGTCGTAAATTCCCCATATCATATCGAAATAACCTAATTCTTTTTCTTGTGATTCCTAAAAAAATAATACAGACATACTTTTTAATTAAAACTCAATTTTATGCTCGTTTGACCAGTTAAATATTCTTTTCTTGTTACAGAATTATTTAATGTCCCACAATAAAAATTCGATCTTGACTTATCAGAATTACACCAAAATTTGTAGATCAACCCTATAAGGAAACTTTTCATTGGCAGATTTTACCTAAATAAGTCCAAAGCAACCAAAATGCTCAAGAAATCACCCAAAACTCATTCAAAATCTCCTGAACACAAACCAGATATGATAATAACTTTGAAGTAATAATACAAACTCAATTATACAGCTAAAATTTCCAACGAAGGTTGGTATCAATGGATGTTGACCAAAGTCTACATTAAGCATAATGCTTCAACTTTTTGCCCAACGCTCAAAATCACACTGAAAGCCTTGACACTCGATCCAACCATGCTTCCAACTTAATTTTGAATTCTAGAGCTGATGGAACTAAGAGAATTAGCATTCGATGCTTCAATCATAAAATATTGATCAAAGTCAACTATATTACTTTAAAGGCTACTCAAAACATCAAATTCACATAAATTACTCTTAAATTCTTTAGGAAATATGCCGACCATTTCCACACCACATATATGACATAATGTAACAATGAGAAAGGGAAAAACAGAAGAATTACAAGAAGCTAAAAATCACCACGAGGAAACTAAGGATAAAATAGTCTATTTTCCCTTTTAAAAACCTTAAAGTCAGTAGGCTTTAAAGTGTAGTGACCCTCTAGGTCATTTTATCATTTATCATTTATTTTTGGTATTTTTATCCCTCCAACAAAGACTAAATGTCATTTATGACTTATCGTAGCTATCGGTTCGGTTATTTGATGGTTTATTTGGCTTTTAGGCTCATTTTGATATTTTGGAGTTTTCACTATTTAGGATTTGGTGTCAGGCCAAAAATCCTAGTATATTACCTTGGATGAGGATTACCATAGGACGAACAACTCTGGAATGTTGAATTTAAGCTAGGGGGACCCTTGGTTTAGAACCAGAGGCTTTCAGACTAATTTTGGGCTATTAGACGGACTATATAAAAAATAAAACTACAGGTGTGGGCCCCAAATTTAGTCAAAATAATATTGGATCAAAGTTTTTTGTATACATTGGATCCAAAATATGTTTTACAATCAATTTTCACTATTAGTTCATGTTCATAGGGTTCCAAATGAGTTTCGAGGGTAAAAAATAAGTTTGGAAGGTTGCTGGTGCTGGTGTGGCCACATTAGCGATTTTGGACTATTTGACCTACCACTAAAGAAACCATATATCCTCTTTAGTGGTATTTTATCTTTTGATCAGACCTCTTTAGCAGTCAAAGTGCCACTTTAGCGGCCATCGATGAGTGTAAGACCTAAATTTGTATTTTTGGTATTTAAGGAGATAGGAAGCTTTGATTTTGATGATTTTTGGTGCATTTTTCTTGTAAAATCATTTTCTATCACTTTAAGACTCTATTTTACCCATTTTACAAGAACTTATATTTTATTTTTCAATATTTTCACCCAAGTTGAGAGTTAAAACCCTATTTTCACCATATTGGGGGCTTGAGAGCTCGGATTTAGGTGATTTCAAAGGAGTTTTTGAGATTTATTCCATGTATTAGTTTTATAATCCAATATTTATAATTTTTTCCATGATTTCATCTTTAAAAAACTTCAAATTCTTGATTTTTAAATGGCTTTTGGGTGGGTTTTATTGGTAAAGCTTGAAAATTATTTTTCTTTGATTTGAAGCTCGTTTTAAACTCATTTTCAAATGGCATTTAAGCTTTAGACTCTTATGATTATGGGAAAAATATGATAAAATAAACTTATTATTTTTTTTCCTTTTATTTTTGAACCCATTTTTTGAGTCCGTTTTTTCACCCATCTTGAATATAGCAATATAGGTCGCATTTTACTCTTAACGATGTGCAGATTACTATTTAAATAGTGTAACAATTTTTTAGGATCATATAGGAAAAACATATGATTTTTGGGAAATTTAAGGATTTGTGGTTTTGTATCGAGTTAGGCTTCTATCTACTCTTCTTCATGAGATAGTTTATTTTATATATTGAATGTTAGATAGGGATGTTAGGATGTTATTATAGGTAGAACACTATAAATTAGCCTAATTTATGAGTTTAGGGATTGGATGGGTGAATCGACCCTACAGATAAAATGCATACTATACTTCTTTGATCCTATTACCCTAGTTTGTTAGTAAGTTAGGCTTAGTTGTGACTTATAATCCTTTAGTATAAGGTTACTAAATTACTTGGTGGATTGTGATGGTTTTTTCCCAAATTATGGTTGTATGATTATGTCGCATATGTATTATTAGACCTAAGGCCATGATTATGATATTAGTTGGATTTTAGAAAGTATTTTATCTTTGTAAAGAAAATGGTCGTAGTTTATAGAAATATTGATTTTTATAATCCTATTGTTTGGCTACTAATAATGAAATGCAAAGATTTGATATATTCATGATCACTTAGATAGTGAATGGTACGATTTCAACTAAAATATGATTTTACTACTCATTTTTCAAAAAGGGATTTATTCTAAGTATTCACATTTAAAATTGATTTCTTCTTAATGGGAATCCTACCATTTTAATAAATAACTATTGATACTTTGAGACTATTTTAGAGATATGACCAAGATAGATTTTGGTCCATGGATTTACTCCTAATATTTACCTCGATCGATGAAGATTCCGACCTTTTCTATACTTTTATGATAATTCAGTCTTAAAGTTTGCCCCGAGCAATAGATTTATGGATATATACTCTTTTAGCGATATTTCTAGCCTCTGCAATAGATTTATGATGATGATGCTTATTGGAAATCCTAGATCGAGACTATGTCAGTGTATAGGACCACTCCCGAATCACCTAAGGGCCTGTTCGTCTGTGAGCCATTATGTAGTAGAAGAGAAGTCACAATAGGTTGTGTCTTTGTGAGCCATCGCACTGGAGAAGATGTATACACTAGGTTACTGTATTATACTTGGATTGGTTATAGTATTATGGATTTTATATTGGCATTCATTCCTGCATGCACATTTCTTATCACAAGCATACCCTATATCTATTAGCCTTTTGGGAGGTTGCATAGGTATATGTATGAGTGTTGTTTGCAGTAGACTGCATGGTGCTTGTATCTATTATACTTATGGGGGGTTGCATAGGTATAAGCTCTAACTATTATTTATTAAGTGTTAATTGAACCTTTCAAGCCTATGACAATGGTGGTTTATGAAAGGCCCAATTAGGTATTATTTGCCTGAGATAACTGGTGACTTTATATTATTATTATTATGGTTAGCTCATGATAGGTTGATTATTGGACTAGTATAAAGATTTAAGGTATGGTTCTGACTTTTTTTAATCTTACGGCTATTTTATTATGTACTAGTTTAGCCGTACGTGCCTCGAACGTATAACTTTTAATTTAAACGATTTTTTTAATGAAGTGCAAAAAATTTAAAATATCAATTTTATTGTAATATATTGTAGATGTAGATGTAGATTTATAGACTTTTTAAATCTTTTTAAAATTAAATTTAATTGATTAGAATTTTTAAACTAATATAAAAATATTAGTTGTCATTAATTCTGATGACTTCTAATAAAAAAAGGTTCTACCATAAATATATTCAATTAATTTTCAACTATTAAACATTAAAAAAAATATATCAAAAAGACAATTTTGTCTAAAGCAAAGACTTTTGCTTCTCTGGAATGCCTAAGGCAAGCAGACAAAAGTTCAAAAGATATTTCTAATACCCTTCAAACTATAATATATTATAGATAGGAATAAGATAGGATGGGATAGGATTTTGTGCCATGTGTAATATTTAATATAGGACTTTGCAAAAACAAATTGTAATTTATGTTATTTTTGGAAGTCATAGTTGCCCACTTGAAAAAGAATAAAACTTTGTAATGTAAATAACTATGTAATATAGGATTTTATAATTTAAATTAATATTTAATATCATAAAAAGGAAAAATACGATTTTGTTTAAAAGAAAGACTTTTAATGGAGGATAAAAAGGGCAAACGCAAATTATAAGGATCTTCACACTTTTAATATAATTAGTTTAGTGTACGTGCATTGCACGTGTATCTCACATCAATTCAAAAGATTATATACTAAAAAATAAACATAATAATTTTGGGGGCAAATGGTGTTTTTAAAATGAATTTATACATTCATTTTAAAATTAGGGTATGATTTCATATAGATTAACAACAAAGAATTGATGTGAACATGATGTTTAATGAATAAAGTGCAGGGTCAAAAACACACCTAAAGTAACTCGATGTTATTAATTTTCTGTTTGAAACCACCTTTAGTTCCTCTAGGTATAAGACTCTCTATATTAAAAAAAATGTTACGATGCTAAAACCTAAATCTAAAACTAAATAAAATTGTAAAAAGGTAAATTTAAAGGAAGACAATGTACTATGTTCCTAGGTAAGATTAAAACTCTATTTCTATTTTTTGTCTAATTCATTCATTATCTCTAGATTTCTATTATTATATTTTCTTCTACTCTATTATTTTTGTTTGTTATTATTCTAATTGTCAAGAACTTCATAGTAAAATCATAAACTCGTGAAAGTTAGTATGCTAAAAAATATTATTAATTTTATAAGAAAAAATTAAATAGTTGTAATCTAAGTTTATGGGATTCGTAGTACAAAATATTATTTTTTTAGAAAATAATCTATTAGAACACGTATGTGCCACGTAGTCACTAAGGTTGTCAAAAATATAATTTTAATTAGTCCAGGGGGTAATAGGATCCTCCTAAAGTTTTGGTGTGTCTCACCTTTTCGCATATAGTTCAAGGTGGTAATAGAATATTTTCTTTTCTTTTTTTTTTCTATCGACAAACAGTTTGAAAATTTTCTATGATGATTTATGAATAAAGTGAATGATCGAAAAAATACCCAAAGTATTTTGACTTTTTTATATTTTTACCTGAACTTCACCAGACACTCTAAACATATAAATGTAAATGTAACAAAAAATTCATACTTCTACTCACTCTTTCATGATTTTTCTCTATCAACATATAACCTGAAATTTTTATGATGACTGGTGAATTATGTGAAGGATAAAAATACACCTAAAATATCTCAATTTTTTTAATTTCTACCTATTTAACCACAAAGGTCATTTGTCACTCAAGTTTGATGCTAATGAAAGCCTGACACTCTGAATGTCAGTCCATCTAAAGACATCAGTCCCTTGACAACAAAATTGGCAATAACCTTAACACCAACTTCAGAAACCAACTTGACACTATCATGTGTCCCAGGATTTGCATTCTATAGGCACAAAAGGGAAGAAAGTAAGATGAATGAACAAATACTCTAGAAGTATTCATACAAATACAAGAGATTTATACATCTAAATGATCGTCTAAAATATATCATAAAATCTCATATGACAAATTATTTTTACGTTTTTTCTCTGTCGACAAACAACATAGCAATTATTATAATGCCTTCTGAATAAAGTGAAGGATAAAAAATACACTTAAAATATCTTGATATTTTTAGTTTTCTACTTGAACTTTAACCAAACACTCTATACATATAAATGATCATCTAAAACATATTATGGAATCTCATACTACAAATCACTATTTTCTTTTTATTCATAGTCACATAACTTGAAAATTATTACAATAAAGTGAAAGGTCAAAACAACATCTAAAGAGTCTCGATCATTTTAATTTTTTAACTGAACATGCACTAATTGTGTTGTACATCTAAGTGATCTTCTAAAATAAATTATGAAATCTCATGCTATAAATCACTTTTTCCATTATATCTGTGGACAAACATCTTGAAAATTATTATGACGACTTATATGAAGGATCAAAAATACACAGATATAAAAAGGGATCAATAAACACAATTAACGATAGAAAAAGAATACAACAAATCTTTATATTTTTCTTCATTTTCTTTTTTTTTAATCTAAAATATACATCTTCTTTGTTGTCTCTAACTAAATGCCTTACAATAACCTAACTTCTTCAGGTTAAATTCTTCTTTATATGTGGTTTCTTTCGCACGTGTAATATTTGATTATTTAAAATTAAATGATTTTGTCTATTGCGCAGATCTTTAATGAAGTGTAAGAGTTTAAATTATTTTTTCAAAATTCTTCACACATTAATATAATAATGTAAACATAAACATATATTTTACCGTAACCACATATAAATTTTACCACCATAAGTTTCAAGTGGTTGATGGATCACCACATTTGCATTTGTCATGCAATATCTCTTTCCCTTGCCGTCAGAGTCCAAGAGATAAATATCAATTTGAACCTTATTTGTGGTACGGTTATTTTTTTCTATATTTAAACATTTTTTCTTATTTTTAAAGTCAAATCCTTACAAAATCATTAATTATGTTCTTATTACATACTTAAAACTTCTAACAATTTGATACTGCTTGAATTTTTACTCTTATAACTTTTTATATTTATTTCTAGATTTTTCAAATCTTCTTAAAATCAAATTTAGTTGATTTAGAATTCTTAACTAATGAAAAATATTAGTTTTCATTAATTCCGATAACTTCTATAGTAAAAATATATTTAATTTATTTTCATCTCTTAAATATTAAAAAATAGAGAAAAGACAATTTTGTCTTAAACAAAGATTTTTAAGAAAGGGCAAAACGTTCAAACAACATTTAAAGACCCTTCACACTTTTAATATATTATAGATAGATAGATAGATTATAGATATATGTAGATATAGATTATAGAACCATGTATGTTTTGATTGTTTCTTACAATGTATGATATTGTTTTAATATGATGGTTTGGTAACCATGAAAATCCTCCCTTTATGTAACCACCGATTCGATGGTATCTGCTTATTTTTTTCAATTATGCTCCAACTTAATATTATATAATCTTATTTTACCCTTTACATATAATATTTAACTCCATCTCCTACCCGCTAAACAACCGTCAAACAAAGTATAAATCTCGTTGTAGTGAGAGAAATAACTTTCTACTCTAAATTGTCATTATATTTTTATATTGTATTGATTACTTGGTGAAATTTTAATCAGTTTTAGAGTTTTGAATATTGGGGCTTCCTATATATTTTAAATAAGAAAATATTTAATATTTATAATTTTAATTATTTTAAACTCTTAAATTTAAAGTAGATAATTCAAATGAGAAGAAGGTTTAAATGATGTACTTTTTAATTATTTTATGGGGATTGATTTTTCACTAACATATTTTTTTTCGCTAACAGATTGCAAGGAGTATACTTGGGACTATAGTTTACAAAGAATATCAGCGTTATCTTTGGGGATGAAATTATCTAAAGGGCGTAAAAAGTTACTTGTTTGAGATAGTAGTACCCTTCACAAGAGTAAGAGTACCCATAACCAAGAATATACTTAGAATTGACAAAGATTCACCTTCAATAAAGAAACAAACACTTGGAGGAGAATTCACATCTATCAGTAAACAAAAAATTTAACGCAGTATCAGAAAAGTTCCTAAATAAACCACACAATTTCATAATCAAATTATACATTTCACATCAAGTCAAAGTGAAATATCAATCGTATAAAGAGGCTCTTGATATGTTAGAGACTTGATGAAAACATAAAAACGCATATCAAGAAAGGTGAAATGCTATCACGTTTTGAGCCTAAATGTTAAAGAATGCACAATAAAGTTTATGTAAGAAATCTCTCCAACCTCTTCAATCACCTCCATAGTCATACCAAACCTATCAATGTTTGCTCAACAAAATTTCTACTGATCCTAGAGTCCATCCTAGTATGGAATTCTACATTAACTTGGCCTGAATCTGCTATAATTTTTTCACTACATCTTATGTCTTTTAAGCTTAATCTGAAATATAATTTCAGAACAAAACTAGTGTTTTGTGCTACTTCACTTGTTCAAAAAAATTATATTGCAAAGAAATCATTAATATTATGATTTTTTTCATTATCCATCTTCAAGATACCTAGAAAAATAAAGCACCTAAAAAATAAATCAAACATTACAATTATATTTCATGATGTAAAAGAATTCCAAATCAAACAATAAAGAACAATTAATCTAAGATATTAAATAAATAAATTTTTGCTATTGTATTGTTCTAGAAAGGAAGAATACTTAATTTATAAAGTTACAAAACCTTTTTCCATAATTTTTTTATGACGAATTAAACTAAAACTCATACAAATATGACGATTATGGTTCCTTTTTTATTTCCACTATGTAGGCTTTTGTATTCCTTTTGTATAACAAATCGAATTTTTTCTTAAAAAAGGAAAAAATCATACACGTATATAATTCCTAAAACTATTAAGTTTAGTACATTATTCAATTATGAAAATATTTAATAATTGAAGAAATTATTAATTGTCATTAATTCTGATAACTTCTAATAAGAAAATTGTCATAACTTCTAATAAGGAAAGGTTTTACCATAAATATATTTAATTAATTTTCAATTTTTAAATATTAGAAAAAATAGTGAAAAGACGATTTTGTCAAAAAAAAGATTTTTAATGAAGGGCAAAAAATTCAAACACTATTTCTAAGACCCTTCACACTTTTAATATATTATAGATGATTATCCTAAGGTTAGGCAATATGGTTTTAGACTATGATTATGATAGTGCTAGTTCCTACTATGATTAGGAGGCTTAAGATGCTAATATAATTACTTAGGTTTTACCTTGGGTTAGCCTTATTATGCATATATTTATATGTGTAGCTATCTATGTATAGTTATGGTATTACAGTATATCCCGTTCTTTATTCATTATTTATGTTGTATATTCTCTCCTTGGCCTTTTCTATTACTATGTGTAACTGCTCTTTAATTGTATATTGAACAGTTATATACGATATAGTGCTTAGGTTCTTGAGTATGGTTAAAATAGGGTAGTTTATCCTTATTGCCTATTTAGCTTTACTATGTTAGTTTACATAGATATTTGAACATTGTTTACATTCTTGTTAGCATGTTATCTATATTTGCATTATCTTTGGAGCTCAGTCAACAGTTGCCTACAGAGTACCATATGTTTTGTACTCATACTATACTTCTCCAGTATGCAATTCATAGTATGGGTTCTCACCATTATTTTATGTGTCGTGAGAAATAGCTATGTTTTAGAGATCTAGGGTGAGCTCAGTACAACTCTCACCTCTTGAGTCTCGAGTTGATTAGATGAGAGTTGATAGCCTCGAATCACTGATGTAACCTCCTTTTCCAAATCTCAAACTCCCTGGGATGTTTTTGAATACACGAAATTCCTAATCTTTTAGAGTAGCTTAGGTACAATTATTACGAAAAAGACTACAATACACACAATCCCTAAAGAATAGATAAATCTCCCACTTCCCCTACATAGCTAATCGTCCAGGGTTCCCACAACCCTAGTCAAGGAATTTAGGTGCTCATGCTTATGCAACAATCTATGATAGTCAATCATAAAGTAATGTAATAAATTGCACAATAATAAAAGAATAAAATATAAAGTCTTCAATTGAATACGAACCCAAAATCTCTAGAATAAAATCTCAATAAGCAATGTATATGAAAAGTTTCAAAAGTAATGTGAAAGTTTGTAACCTAATAAAGAAATAACCCTAAGTTATTTATAGTATCTCAAAATAATAATGAAATCCTAATAAAAACGAAATAGGAAAATTAAGTCGGTAATCATTACGACTCGAAACGGCTCCTTACAAGTCGTATGCTGCTAGTTGTAGGAATTCTAGTGAACTTTAATCTTCAGGTCTTCAAGCTTCCATTGTCATTAAGATTCCTCATCACGAGTCATAGTCCATTCGTTCAACTCTTGGTCTTCACTCATTATAACTTGAGCCTCAAAATTTAGGACCTTGCACACTGGTCTCGTTACAATTGCTCACTATGAGTCATTGTCAGTCCTACAACTTGTAGTCTTCTGATACATAGCTTTGTCATCATATCTTTATCCACTACCATCCTTACGAGTTTGGGATACAAATCATATAGTGTCTTAATGGCTCATACCTGAACAATACTTTTATTTGTTGTAGAGATTTTTCTTTAAATTATCATCTCAACCATTTTCTACCTGGTTTCCCTGCACTCATGCAACAAACGCGTCATATCCACCAAAATGACCTAAGTACAATCATATTTTATTTGTTTTAGTTACCAAATGTTCCATGTTTCCAAGGCACATCAATGATAAATAAATACCAGAGCCAAGTTCCACCATGGTACAAGAGTAAATGTCTAGTAGAGTACTGCGGATCAGCATGATGATTTCTGTTACTTATCTTTATAAGGAAGACAATATTAGGAGTTATTCACTATTTTCACTCATTTTGTGCTAAGTGTTTGAGTTGCTTTATTAGTATTCCTTTGATTTTATTCTTTCATAGATAGATAGGACACAAGCTACAACTATATAAAATGAGGGTCTTGAGATCGATACTAGGGATCCTATCATTGTTTGTGGATGACCCAGAGGTCGTGGACAACAACAAGATGTGTCCCCAGCTATGGGCAAGGATAGGGTGACTTCGTGTGCTTGTTAGAGAAGTCAAATAAGGAGAGGTTAAGAAGATGGTTGTTAAAAGTAGGAGAGAGTACAATAATAAAGATAGAAAAAAGATTTAATTAATTTAAAAGGTCAAGATATTTCTAGTATGTGGTATAGGTTTTGATGAATTATAATGACCGAAGATTACCCCTTAGTCATCACACGGTGCTTATGACCCAAAAGGACCACAAGCTAACCCATAAATGATATCTGTTGTGAACATTGAATAATAATACTAAAATTAATGCGAAAAATGGGTTGAAATGCCATAAAGTTCAAAACATCTGGGATACGAATAAAATATAACATTTGTAAAACTGAATACTATCTAAAAATCTAGTCTAAAAAGCCTCTAACTGAATCTGTCTAAAAAGTGTAGTTCATAGGACAAACTCCTAAATAACTCCAACTACCGAGCTACTTTTAAACTGAAATACTAAAATAAAAAGCATATCATTGATAGATGTGGAGTCACTAAAAAATTGCTACTACTGGCTTAATCTGGCTAAGCGCGGTTAAAAACCTGAGTATCCAAACCTATGATATGAAATATCATAGCGCAAGAAATGGGTATGTGATCTGTACGTGGGAATATACTAGTATACTAAATGAGGTAAGTCTAAATGCATGGGTTTATATACATTAACAATAACTAACTGAATGATATGCAAGAGCTGGATTAGCATACATGGAGAATCTATAACTACTAAACATAATGTGCATACTATAATTAAGTATACTGGAAATGAATCTTATCAATAATAACTGAATATACGGATATTCTGAGTACACTGATAATCTGGATTACTAATGACTGAGTACTATATTTGTTAGTCCTGATTCTGTAGAACTGAACTGAGTTCTATGCTGAAGACTAAAACTGAAACTGTATGAAGTAATAATCTAAATGACATGCCCTAAATAAAATAAAACAACTGAGTTGGGGTCCAATTTGTAAACCCAATTTGAAGGGTGCCAGTGCCATGCCACGGGTCAAGACAACTACTGTGGAGTCAGTCCTAACTAGTGGGTGACTCCTTAGATTACTCCTAAACTAGTAGGTGATCCTTGAGTATGTCAGTCCTATCTAACGGGTGACACTTCATAACCTATGCTGGCAACATAGTGTTGGAACATAGGGATTGCTTTTAGGGACCCAGACCTAACTAACGGGTGAGACCCCAAACCTAGGCTCACTCAATGCTGAATCCTACTCCCAACTAAAAGACATTGATCTGATAATACTGAACTGGACTGAATGGATATAAAGTTTACTGATTTTTACTAAGTTCTGTAACTGAGTTCTACTCAGTTCTGTTACTGACTGAGAGTACTACTGATTGTGACGTGACTGAAACTAGCTTGTCACTGACACTGGATCTAGGTAAACATCTAAATTATCGGGTATTAAATACCCCCAGGACTTGATATCATGAAAGTTAAAGCAAAGTATCAAGTTGAATAACATAACAATGTTCACTTGGTCATAATTCATTCATAGAGGCATTTCATCAAACACTTGTAATGCGTTAACTTGTTTGTGAATGGGGAATACATGTAAGCATGCTATAATGGCATTATTTCATTATCGTAGGCAATTTATCAAACACATGGAAACATGCTTGGTTCTTTAAATTATAAACACTTAGGGTTAACATGGTTACAACAATCAACTTGCAATTGAAGGGTTTATTATGAATATCATGAAATTCAATACGTACTAGAATCAATTCTCGGAACTTATAATCTAAATCATGGATTAAAACCCAAACAAAATCATGAACATCGATACAATCATAGAATTCATGAAATCCAAACTTGTATTTTGATAAAGGATTCTTGGGCTCCATGGAAGGTAAGGATCCATGGATGAACATCTAACATACATTAATTTGTGAGATTCTTGGAGAAATTCTTGGGATTGGCCTTGATTTTTTAGAGCTAGGGTTTGTTTTCTTGAGAGAGAACTACCTTTTTATTTTGGGAAAAAGTGAATAATGAAGGGTTTTGCACGGTTTTAGGGCTTAAATCTCATATCTGGGCAGAATAAAATCATGGAAAAGATTGATTTAACCCCAGGTGCAACTTTATTTTTTCATGAAATTTTCCCGATCTGGACGTCTGGTGCGATGCGTCACTATTGTGCTAGGCCACTGGAAAAGGATGACTGGGAAATTGCATAGTGGCATGACAAGGTACAATTGCATTGCCACCTTGGATGAGACCTGGAAGTTCACTGCGACGCGGTGGTATCACATTAGAAAACTATAAAAGGACAATTCTGAAATTAAGCCTTAGCACAAAGTGCCAATATCTTAGAGGCTCATTGGATTTTGAAAATTTCCATTTTGGCTGGCTCCACGATGCGCTGATGGCTCATGTGGTACACTATCTTGCTAAAACGGCCATAACTCTTCGCCTGGGTGTCAGATTTGGGAGAATTTTATATCGATTGGAAGCTTATTCAATTTCTCAAATAATAAAAAGTCAAAATGATAAAAATTACATATTCATAATAGTGTATTCATCTTTAATGAAAGTCTTTGACATTTTTAGAGTTAATTTAAGCTAGGTAGAAGTATAGGGTGTTACATGAATACAATAAGATCTTAGCTTATGAAAGTGCTAAATATTTTTGGGATTTCTTGAGGACTACTCTTCAATGGACTACTGAAGTGAGAGATTCTAAGGTAGATATGATAACTATCCATTAAGAAACTTTCACCATGAAAAATGGAGAAATAATCCAAAAAAATGCATACCAGATTCACCTAAATAACAAATGAGCTTTATTGTTTAGGATAGGGGATCCCAGTGTATAAGTAAGTAAGGAAAATTCTTTGGGTTCTTACTAAGTCTTGTCAGATTAAGGTGTATTCTATAACTAAGAGGTACCTCAAAACCCTCACCATGGATGAACTCATTTGTTATCTAAAGACCTATGTTCTTAAGATATAGTACTAGATGGAAAAGTAGAAAGCAAAAAGATAAAAATCCCTAGCTTTGAAAGCTTCTAAATATGGTCCAGATGGTGATAAATATACTGATGGTGCCTATTGGGTAAATAGGATTGTTAGAGCCATGAAGATGAGTAGTTAGTTAAAAAAAAAGGAAGTAACAGAGAAAAAAGATGAAATACTGAGACTGCAGGTGTCAAAGAAAAGATTAGGGACAAAATACCTAAAAATTCAAGATGAATGAAAAAACTGAGTATGCTTTAAAACAAGATTGGGAAGCATGGAAGGATTCTTCCATTTGATTAAGATAAATTTTAAAAGACAAGTGATGATTCTATGAAGGAAGTGGAAGTGGGTTCAATTATCTAGGATTCCTTATTTGCACTCAGGGAAAACACAGAAAATAAAAATGAAAATGAGACAACTCTATCCAATATTTAGGAAAATATAGATAATTATATTTCTACGAAGATAAAAAGGCTCGCAAGTGTGTTGTTTGACTCTGTATATGAACTAACCTCTAAGAAGAATACCTTGGAATAAAAAGTACAGAATGAAGAGAATGAGCTGAATGCTCCAACTCTATAAATTTCTTAAACTAAAAAACTATTCACAAAGATGAGCTCTAAAAATCCGAGTCTAATATGAAAGTTGTAGATAGTTGATGGTGTTTATGGTAAAAGGGGAGAAGGAAGCGTCAAGGATTCAGATTGATTGTGAGGATAAACTAAAATAGTCACAACAACACCTCATGGCAGCACTGCACAAAAAAAGAATTACAGAGGAACTTGGTTTGCTTGAAAGAAGAGTTGAACAAGTCACAAAAGTGGACTACTTCCCCATTAATCATTTCTAATTTAACCAGTTAGGGAGTTAATAATGGTAGAAGTCTAGGGTACGAAGGAAAATAAAACATTGTGAGTCTAAAGGAAAGGTATCTCCTGATGATAGAAGAAGAGGGCACAAACTATTTTGCACTCACTGTGAAAAAATGGACATTGAAAGGAAGGATGTCAGCACTAGACTAAGTTAAAATTAAGGAATATTGAATAAATTTAATAGTTGACTCATCCTAAGGGCTTCGAGTCTCTGGAAGAATTAAATAGAAATGCATCACTTCCTTGGTGTACTAAGTAGAATTTGATCAATCCATTGTCCTACTACGGTGAACTCATACTCAAGTGGGTTCCCAAATCTGAAAAATAACCTTGGTCTAAGATATGAGGATGTGAATTATAGTCCAAGAATGATCATTAAAAATAAGTAATCAACTAGCTCTGAATATTGAAAGTCTGACTGTATTCTCTATTTTTCAAGATACTTCATGATGGAACTGTCTCAAGGGAGATAGCTGAATTGAAAACAACTGATCCAAATCAAAATCCAACTAAAGATCCCCATTACAAGAAAAAAATTGTATGATTTTTTTTAAAAAGATAGGAGTTTGATGATGCTAAAAAATATGAGCAAGAGTATGAACGATGAAGATAACTCCAGACTAACAGGGACCTATTCATTAGGAAATTTATCTCAGAAGGAAAATTTTCAGCATCCTGAATTAATTCATTTCTGGGACCTAGTTCTCAGATCTACCTTGGGAGTAATTTCTGAGATTAAAAGATTATGTAGAGATTGAAGCTTCATAAAATTAGCTATGATAAGAAGACATGTATCCTTTATAAAGTGGTTTAACATTAGTCTAACTTAGTACTGTAGCCTTGTAGGAATACACCGAAGGTAACAACTTTGAAAAGTGGAAAAATGTGACTTGCACAAATTTAAATATTCACTTAAAAAAAGAGGGACCCACTCTTATCTCTTAGGGTATTATCACTGTAGTATGATTTAATAATCATACAATATTTCTTGATAAAGCCATGTATTTTACTTCTCTACATAAAAGCTATTAATTCTTACGCAAAAAGAAGACTCACATATATTAAAATAAAATATGTCATTAAAATAGGAGAATCTATTTATGACAACAGTAACCTCTTCAAATTACTAAATCACGATATCTCTTATTTTTACTCTCAATACATCATTGTTTGCCTCCTCTAAACCAAATTGTTCTACCTCACTCTCTTTAACTCAAAAAACCAAAATTGAATATGCCTTCATCAAATTCCTTGGTGCTTTAGAAACCAAGGCATTGGAACAGTTTACCTTAGGTATTCTAAGTCAAAGTCTTGTAATGTTAATGGAATTATGCAGAGACACATAGCTGGGAGAAGGAAGAAAGCCTCCGAGTGACCTGGTCCCAAGAAGAAAAACTTTCTATTAAAAGGGAAGAGGCAAGTAATGAGACCAAAAGAAGTGATAAAGGTTGTCGGTAGTGATAAAGAAAGAGGAAAGAATGGGAAAATTGAAATCTGAAGTGAAGGACCTGACAATACAGTTGTTAGATGCTGACATTACTTAAAATACAAGAATAGAGATACTATTTATGTCCTATCAGCCAACCCTTACTCAAATTAAACCTTGTTATCCTCATTCTTTCATAAATCGTATGTCAGTTTCATATCTTAATTCTCATAATGTCTTTTAAAGATCATTATATTATGATGATTATTTTAGCTTATTATATTTGAGGTGACTATTATGAATGGATGAATTTTTGCTTATTGTGTAATATTTGTTCTCTTTAAATTGCAAAGTTATTATTCATGTTAGTGTTGTCCCAATGGCCATTAGTTAAATAATTTATGATTAGTTTACACGTGGTTTACTGTTCTTACTTTTCAATAATTCCGAAAGGGGTATATTGAGTTCATAAAGTTGGGTAACATGTGAATTGAGTTGTTGATTGCTATAGATTAGAATGGCATGATGATAAGGGTAAATATGTGATATGCCAAATAGATGAAAGAAGGCAGTCATGATGAGAGGTGGAAAAAATGGTAAATACTCTAACTGAAGGTGCAAACTGACAAGGGGAAGTTTTTTTGCAAATGTAACTAAGGGACTAGGTCCCTTTGTTGCTTGATGAAAGAGAAAGCGTGATAATAGGGGAAATATTTATATTTAGGTGGTAATCACTCTGATTTAATATGATGAATATGCATTAATGCTGAAATTATATAGTTTCGTTTGTAATTATCAAAAAGGGGAAAATTTTCTATATGTTTTTTATGATGATGAGCAGCTAAATAACAAGGGACCAGGTCCCTAGACATGCAAACTATAGTACAACTAGCACATAGTATTTGTAGCGCCCCAAAAAATGGGTCTCGGAGCATCACATGGTGCTTGAGGCTACGAGTAGCCCCAAGCTAACCCTTTGAGTTATTTTCATCCAGTTCAACACAAATCAATGGGGTTTCGATAAATAAGCCTCAAATATCAATAGATGAATCATTGTCCAAGAATAAAAGAATTTTAGAAAGATAGCAAAATATGACTTATTACTCAACTCCCAACATCTATACTAGTCTGACAAGCATCTAAGAAAATTAACAAAACCAGCGAGCCATTGAGACATGCGCCAACTGACTCATATTCAGTTATCAAATGTAAATGACTCCGTGAAACCAATATCAGACATCACATCCTCAGAACCTGAGGACTCACCACAACAGATGATGTAGAACAACATGCCCGAAGAATCACTGTCGAACCTGGAACTGAGCACCTGAACCTACATTCAAAGAAAATGCAGCACACATCAAAATATGTGGGTCAGTACCAAGGAAAGAAAACGAGTATATGGGGGTGTATCCAGTTGTATCAACATCATCATCATAAATATTTATAAGAAATATGCAGCATGTATGAAAGACTCACATAGCCCGAAGAAAATCATCATAATCATGAGAGGATGAAATAAGTACAATAATACATGTGAGTCATCATATAATTTGTCAATCACTTTCAGTTCATCAAGAATATCAATTCTCATAATGTAAATATCATTTAAATCTTTTGAAAGAATAACTTTCACAATTCAACTTTCAAATTACTTCACCATTCACCATAGACACAACGAAACACACACACACTGGGAGATCCTCTAACCGACATAAACCCTGTGAGCTACATAGAGTCCAACGTACTACCCACATTAGGGAGAGCCATCCTATCCTTGCCATCAGAGTACGACTATCAATATCAAATCCATACAAACTGGTGATCACTATATAAATTAGCCTCAGGCTCACTCCTATGGGGGAACGTAGTTCTAGGGAAGTAAAGTCTCTTTATACCTCCCACTCGGTGCTAAAGATTTCTCCCGGACATAGCTAAGATCATTTCAAAGACAGTCCACAACAAAACAATTTTAGGAATATATAAATATACATCGGGAGCAATCATGGTTCCCATCTATCAAAATCAACCACGTTGTGGATTTCTTTCACACTTGAGTTCAAAACAACTCCATTAAGACCAAAAGGTCAAATCATCCAAAATATCTTAAATATTCAACATCAGCGTGCTTCTAACACACACTTTCTAAAAAAACACAATTTCCAAAGAGGAGTCACGACCCAAATATCAAAATCATGATAAATATCATTCAAGATTTATGCTTTATATCTTCCCACATGTAGATTCATCTTTCAAAATCATAAACATCAAGATTTAATAATAATCATCATAAGATATGGGTTCATACTTCAAATTCATAAAAATCAAATAAAAATTATGCCTTTGTAAAGAAAATTACTTTTGGGCACAAGAACGAAAGAGAGTTCTTGTTGAAAAACCCCACATGCCTTGAATGATGAAGTTTACATCGATACTCGTTTTTGAGATGTTAATCGTGCCTTTGAATGATGGTTCTTGGAGTTCTTGAACTAGGAACTTGGAATCTTGAATAAATTTGCAGAATTAATGGTGAACTTTGGAGGTTCTTGAAGTTCTTGAACTAGGAACTTGGAATCTTGAATAAATTTGCAGAATTAATGGTGAACTTTTGAGGTTCTTGAAGTTGGATGTAGGAGCTTAGGGTTTCCTTTTTGAGGGAATTTGATGAAATATGACATATAATGCTTCTAATAAGCTTTAATATAGGGTTTGGATGGATTTTGGGTGAGGAGGAATGAGCAAAACGCCCCTAAAAATCAAATAATTCCCGAATATGTCCTTTGGTGGACTATTTTGATAGTCTGAAGTAGATCAACCATAACATTTTACTCCGATATCTAAATTGGATGAAACCAATTTCATTAGAAAGAGGTTTCTCAAATATTTCCGTTGATATATATTACCTCACACAGATCATTGTGTACGAGGAGTTATGATCGTTTGAAGTTGACCCAAAAATTTGCTTTTGATAAGCTAAAGTAGATAGACCATAACTTTTTGCTCCAATAGCCAAAGTGGATGAAAGTAATTTCATTGGAAAGAGGACTCACAGAGGTTTCCGTTGATAAATAGTACATCACCCAGATCATTATTTACAAGGAGTTATGATCGTTTGAAGTTGGAGACAAAATACGCCAGGCCTCAGTACTTTTTCTTGCACGTTTTACTGTTCACTACTATTCATGATTCGATCAGAATGTTCATAACTCGTCGCTCGGGTGTCCGTTTTGGATGATCCACATATAGTTGGAAAGCTTATTCGATACTCTATGCAATGGTGGGTTATAATATAAGACATTTCACACGAAAAATATATAATTCATTCTAGAAGATAAAACCCTACACGTTTCCGCACAAAATTTCAATGAAAAATTTCCGGGGGTATTACATCATCCCCCCTTGGAAACATTCATCCCTGAATGATGCTAGGCATGCCAATATTAGATAGGGAATAGAGCATACAGCTGAAACCATTCGTTAGACTCATTACCAGATTGTTTCTCACTCCGAATGCAACATAGAATACATAGATTCAAGAAACTACAGCTGAACACATAATAAATGATAGCTGAAGTGCTGCAACTTTTATCAAAAGTTCATGATTTAGGAAACAATGGTACCTTTGGCTTTATCGGAGTTCACAGAAAATAGGTGCGGGTACTTGGATCGTATATGCGCCTCAGCTTCCCAAATTGCACCCTCAACAGATTGGTCTCGTCACAACACCTTGACCAAGGGAACTTCTTTGTCCCTTAGTCTTCGGACATCGAAATCAAGAATGTCAACAGAAATATCTTCAAAAGAAAGATTTTCTTGAATGTCAGCA
The DNA here is from genome assembly GCA_030864225.1 of Capsicum baccatum var. pendulum. Taxonomy (NCBI): domain Eukaryota; kingdom Viridiplantae; phylum Streptophyta; class Magnoliopsida; order Solanales; family Solanaceae; genus Capsicum; species Capsicum baccatum. The sequence goes on along the minus strand of JAQZCD010000277.1, from coordinate 36,152 downwards.
CTCACAGAGGAATCCACTACCACAGCATCACTAATATGCTTTCTAAGCATGGAGACATGGAATATTGGATTAATAGAGGACAACTCGAAAGGCAACTCGACCTCATAAGCTACCTTACCAACATAGCTAAGAATTTTGTAAGGACCAACATAACGGGGACTAAGATTCTCCTTCTTTCCGAATCTCTTCACCCCCCTCATTAGTGAAATTTTCAGATACACTAGGTCACCAACTTCAATCTCAAGGTCTCTCCTTCTAACATCCGCATATGACTTATGACGACTCTGCGCAGTTTTCAACCTTTTCCTAATCAACTTAACTTTTTCTATAGCCTCAAATACCGAATTAGGACCAATTACAACCACTTCACCCACCTCGAACCAACCTATGGGTGATCTACACTTCCTCCCATATAAGGCTTCAAATGGAGCCATGCCAATACTAGAGTGGAAATGGTTAATGTAAGCAAACTCTATCAACGGTAAGTGATCATCCCAACTTTCCTTAAAGTCAAGTGTACAAGCCCTCAACATATCTTCCAAGGTTTGGATGGTCTGCTCAGCCTGACCATCGGTCTGCGGATGAAAAGCAGAACTCAAAAGCACTTGGGTACCAAGACCTTTCAGAAAAGCTTTCCAAAATTACGAAGTGAAATAAGTACCCCTATCCGTAATGATAGACAAGGGAACTCCATGCAGTTTGACTAGCTCTCAGATATACAATCTAGAGTAATCCTCAGCAGTATATGAAGTATGAACAGTCAAGAAATGAGCAGACTTAGTCAACCTATCAACCATAACCTAAATGGAATCATGATGGCATCGGGAAGGAGGTAAACCAATCATGAAGTCCATTTTTATCTAATCCCACATCCAGGTGGGAATACTAAACTCTTGCATCATACTACCAGGTCTTTGATGTTCAGCCTTAACTTGTTGGCATGTTGCACACTTAGCTACAAACGCTGCTATATCTTTCTTCTTGCCACTCCACCAATAGATTTTCCAAAAAGTCTCAGTACATCTTGGTGGCACCAGGATGAATAGAATATCACCCCCTGTGTGCTTCAGCCATAATCCTCTATCTCAGATCATCAACATTTAGGATACACAATCTACCCTACAATCTTAACACACCATCTCCCCCTTGGGGGAAAACCTCTACTTTTTGATCCTTGACTAACTCCTTCAGTCTGATCAAACTAGCATCTAGGTATTGCTTTTCCTTCACTTCCGAAACCAAGAAGGATTCGGAACTACTCTGAACCCCTATACTACCTTCACCAGAGTCAAACAACCTAACCCCCAATCTAGCTAAACGATGTACATCACGAGCCAAATCTTTCTTACCTTCTACCACATGCGAAACACTACCCATGGACACTCTACTTTGGGCATCCGCCACAACATTGTTCTTGCCTGGATGGTACAAAACACTCATATCATTATCCTTCAAAAATTCTAACCATCGTCTCTACCTAAGATTTAATTCTCTCTGGGTAACCACATATTGCAGACTCTTATGATCAGTGAAACATGGACACCATACAAATAGTGTCTCTAGATTTTCAAAGCAAACATAACAGCAGCCAACTTAAGGTCATGGGTAGGGTAATTTTTCTCATGTGGTTTCAACTGTCTAGAAGCATAAGCTATCACCTTACCATTCTACATCAATACGCAACCCAACCCAACTCTCGAAGCTTAACAGTACACCACAAAACCATCAACACCATTAGGCAAAGTCAAAATAGGGGCCGAAGTGAGTTGAGTCTTCTACTCCTGAAAACTCTTCTCACAAGATTCGGAACACAAGAACTTCACTTTCTTTTGGGTCAACCGAGTCATAGGAGATGCTATAGCGGAGAAACCCTGAACAAAACGGCAGTAATAACAAGCTAAACACAAGAAACTTCAAATATCAGTCGGAGAAATAGGTCTAGGATAATTTCTAACAGCTTTGGTCTTTTGGGGATCAACTCTAATACCCTCGGAAGAAATGATATGACCCATAAAAGCAACAGAACTTATCAAAAACTCATACTTACTGAACTTGGCAAACAACTTATGATCTCTAAGGGTTTGCAAGACAGTTCGAAGATGATCAGAATATTCATCCTCACTATGGGAGTACACCAGTATATCATCAATGAACACTATGACAAACATATCCAGATATGGTCTGAACACTCAATTCATGAGGTCCATCAAAGCTGTTGGGGCATTAGTTAACCCGAAAGACATAACAAGAAACTCAAAATGGCCATAACGAGTTGGAAAAGTGGTTTTCAGGATGTCACACTCCGTAACTTTGAGTCAATAGTAGAAAGAGACACTTTAAGCATGATATACTTCTAAAAGAAAGAATCACACTTTTTCCTAAAACTTCTTATAGCCTCGTTCTCATATATGTGGCGTACTACACACCGATGATCAAGACTCTACTTAACGTGGCTTGTCAGACTCCCTAGGATACCTTAAAACCTTAGGCACTGATACTAAGTTTGAAACACCCCAGAAAATGGGTCCCGGAGCATCATACGGTGCTTGAGGATACGAATAGCCCAAAGCTAACCCTATCAGTTCAACACAAATCAATGGGGTTTCCATAAATAACCCTCAAATATCAATAGAGTAATCATCATCCAAGAATAAAAGAATTTCAAAAAGATAACAAAATACGATTTATTAGTCAACTCCCAATATATATATTAGTCTGACAAGCCTCTAAGAAAATCAATAAAACCAGTGAGCCATTGAGACATGCCCTAATTGACTCATACTCAGTTATCAAATGTAAACAATTTCGTGAAACTAACATCAGACATCACATCCTCAGAACATGAGGACTCACCACAACAGAGAATGCAGAATAGCATGCTCGAAAAATCATCGTCGAACCCGGAAATGAGCACCTGAACCTACATTCTAAGAAAATACAGCCTACATCCAAAGATATGGGCCAGTACCATAGAAAGGAACCGAGTATATGAGGGTGTATGTAGTTGTATAAACATCATCATCATCATCATAACTATTTATAAGAAATATGTAGGATGTATGAAAGACTCACATAGCCCGAAGAAAATCATCATAATCATGAGAGGATGAAATAAGTATAATAACATAAGTGAGTTATCATATAATTTGTCAATCACTTTCAGTTCATCAAGAATATCAATTCTCATAATGTAAATATCATTTAAATCTTTCGAAAGAATAACTTTCACAATTCCACTTTCAAATCACTTCACCATTCACTATAAACACAAGGAAACACACACACACACGGAGATTTTATAACAGACATAAACCATGTGAGCTACATGGAGTCCAACGTACAACCCACATTGGGGAGAGCCATCCTATCCTTGCCATCAAAGTAGGACTATCGATATCAAATCCATACAAAATAGTGATCGCTATGTAAATCAGCCTCAGGCTTGCTCCTATGGGGGAACGTAGTTCTAGGGAAGTAAGGTTGCTTTATACCTCCCACTCGGTGCTAAAGATTTCTCCCGAACTTAGCTCAGATAATTTCAAAGACAATCCACAACAAAATAATTTCAGTAATATATAAATATACATCAGGAGCCATCATGCTTCCCATCTATAAAAATCAAGCACATTGTGGATTTCTTTCACACTCGAGTTCAAAACAGCTCCATTAAGACCAAAAGGTCAAATCATTCAAAATATCTCAAATATTCAACATCAACATGATTATAACACACACTTTCTAAAAAAAACACAATTTTTAATGGGGATTCATGACCCAAATATCAAAATCATGATAAATATCATTCAAGGTTCATGCTTTATATCTCCACACATGTAAATTCATCTTTTATAATCATAAACATTAAGATTTCATAATAATCATCATAAGATATGGGTTCATGCTTCAAATTTGTAAAAATCAAATAAAAATCATGCCTTTGTAAAGAAATTTACTTTTGGGCACAAGAACGAAAGAGAGTTCTTGTTGAAAAACCCCACATACCTTGATTGATGAACTTTAGATCGATACTCATTTTTGAGATGTTAATCGTGCCTTTGAATGATGGTTCTTGGAGTTCTTGAACTAGGAACTTGGAATCTTGAATAAATTTGTAGAATTAAGGGGTGAACTTTGAAGGTTCTTGATGTTCTTGAACTAGGAACTTGGAATCTTGAATAAATTTGCAGAATTAATGGTGAACTTTGCAGGTTCTTGAAGTTAGATGTAGGAGTTTAGGAGATTTTTTTGAGGTAATTTGATGAAATATAACATATAATTCTTCTAATAGGCTTTAATATAGGGTTTGGAGATTTTGGGTGAGGAGGAATGAGCAAAACGCCCCTAAAAATCAAATAATTCCCGAATCTATCCGTTGGTAGACTGTTTTGATAGTCTGAAGTAGATCAACCATAACATTTTACTCCGATATCCAAATTGGATGAAACCAATTTCATTAGAAAGAGGTCTCTCAAATATTTCTGTTGATATATATTACCTCACACAGATCATTGTGTATGAGGAGTTATGATCATTTGAAGTTGACCCAAAATTTCACTTTTGATAGGCTGAAGTAGATGGACCATAACTTTTTGCTCTAATTGACAAGTTGGATGAAACCAATTTCATTGGAAAAAGGACTCACAGAAATTTTTGTTGATATATAGTAGATCACCCAGATCATTATGTACAAGGAGTTATGATTATTTGAAGTTGGAGAAAAAGTATGCCAGGCCTCAGTACTTTTTCCTGCACATTTTACTGTTCACTACTATTCACAGTTCGATCGGAATGTTCTTAACTGGTCACTCGGGTGTCCATTTTGGATGAACCACATATCGTTGGAAAGCTTATTCGATACTACACACAATGGTGCATCATAATCTAATACATTCCATATAGAAAATTTATAATTCATTCTAGAAGATAGGACCCAACACGTTTACAAACAAAATTTCAATGAAAAATTACTCGGGGTATTACGGTATCTGCATAACATTGTTTTCTTATGTAACAAACTTGTAGGTGATATTTTGTACTAACTTGGAATGCTGGTCAAATAATATTTCTGCACTAATTATAACCCAACAATAAAAGAATGAGACGTCTCTTAGATAAATAGTTCTTAGCAATTCTAAAGAGTGCAGAAAGGCAGCAAAAACCTCAATTCAGCACTACTCAAGTTCTTAGTTATTTATATGGGCTTCTATAGAAATTATTCCTGATTGAGTTTTGATTTGTACCTGTACTACACATCTTTTAATAATAGTTCTTTCATTTATTACGATAAATGCTTAGGTAGAGTTTCCTAAGTTTAACAATGATTAAAGCTAATTAATGTAGAGAGAGTCCTCGGTAGAGTTACCAAGATAAGCTTGTAGTAGAGTTGCTATAAGTCCAAGAATCCTAGAGTTAGGATTATATCTAGATTGTAATTAATATTATGGTTAAAGTGGATTCTGTTTGTGCTTTAGTGGGAAACCCCATGGTTTTTTCCATCATGGGTTTCCACATAAAAATCATTGTGTCATTGAATCTATTCGCATTGTCTTTAGTTTTCCTGCAGGCTATTGTTTAATTGTCTGTGATTGATTCTGAGGGACATAGGCTCTTACTGTATCGAGAAACCCCCAAGGGTTATAACACATATCCCGAAACCATCAAAATAAATTCATGCTTATTCCTCCAATTTTATGACTTTCTATCATCATTCCATATTAATACTATATATTTCAAGATTCAAATGGTGATTATAGTCATGGAAGGGTAATTTAATAGCTTGTAACCAAAACACAAAACTTTTTAACCAAATCACCTAATTGCACCACAAAAGTTAGTTAGGTCAAGTTTTATCCTAACCAAAACCCCAAAAAAACTTGTGATTCAATGAGTTAATAGTAAAAAAAGATGTATATCGAATGGATTAACTTACCTTTATAAGGAATTTTGATGAAAAATAGGTGGAATTCACCCTAAATTGCAACAATTAAGACTTAAATAATAGTGGAATAAAAATAATGTTTTTGTTGTGGTTTTTTGCATTAGTCAGCACATATTGTGCTATAACAGCCCTATTCTTTTATAGCAGTCTTGATATTTACAACCTTACATTTCCATGTAAAAAACCTTGTTTCTTTTACTCTTCAGTATTGCATTTAGTTTTATTACACTTTATTCTATAATTGCCTATGAATGATTTCGAGGGACCTGGTCCCTTACTATGTGGAGTAGTCCCCAAGGGTTATAACAATTGGTATCAGAGCTTAGTCACTAAAAAAGCTCAGAGCTAGAGTGTCTTGGGTAGTATGGCTGCTCTACCTAACCTGGAAGAAAAACAATCAACCATGACACTACCTAGATTCAATGGACAGTATTATGGGTGGTGAAAAAAAATGTTCGACTTCATTATGACGTTATGACAGTGAGTTTAAGAACATTATTCTTAATGGTCCTCATGTGCCTGTTATAGAAGTCAAATAAGGAAATGTTAAGAATATGGTTTTCAAAAGTAGGATAGAGTACAATGATGAAGATAGAAAAAAGATTGAATTAATTTACAAGGTTAAGTAGCTGCTAGTATAAGGTCCTGATGAATACAATAAGATCACAACCTGTGAAAGTGCTAAAGAAATGCATACCAGGTTTACCGTAGTAACAAATGAGCTTTATTATTTAGGATAGGTGATCCCAGTAAAAAAGAAAGTAAGGAAAGTTCTTGGGGTTCTTCCTAAGTCTTGTGAAATCAAGGTGGACTCTACAACTAAGACAAGATACCTCAAAAACCTCACCATGGATGAAATCATTTGTAATATAAAGCCCCGTGAGCTCAAGAAATAGTACAATATGGAAAAGATGAAAATAAAAGGAGAAAAATCCTTGGCTTTAAAAGCTTCTAAATATGATCCTGAAGGTGATGAAGATACTGATAGTGCCTATTTGGAAAATAATATTTTTAGAGATATGAAGATGAGATGTTAATTCAAAAGAAAGGGAAGTAGCCGAGCAAAATTAGAAATATTGAGATAGTAGGTGTCACAGAAAAGATTTGGCACCAAGTACCTAACAATTCAAGAAGAATGAAGCAATTGAGTATGCTTTCAATAAAGATTGAGGAGTATGGCAAGATTCTTCTAGAGATTCAGATAAAGTTTAAAAGACTAGTGAGCTATGATTCTTTATTTGTACTCAAGGAAAAACACCAAAGATATAAATGAAAAGGAGGTAACTCTATCCAATATTAAGGAAAATATAGATAATTACACTTCTGCAAAGATAAAAAGGGTTGCAATTATGTTGTTAGACTCTGTATGTGAACTAACCCTCTAAGAAGAATGCCTTGGAAGAAAAAGTAGTGAATCAAGAGGATGAGTTGAATGCTCTAACTCTAAAAAATTTCATAAACTGAAGAGTTATTCACAAAGATGAGCTTTGAAAATCTGAGTCTAATATGGAATCTGAAGATAGTTGATTGTATTGATGGTAAAAGGAGAAGGAAGCGTCAAGTATTCAGATTAATAGAGTGGATAAACTAAAGGATTCATAACAACACTTCATGGCAACACTGTAAAAAAAAGAATTAGAGAGGAACCTGGTCTACTTGAAAGAAGAGTTGAACAAGTCACTTAAGTGGGAGTACTTCCCCATTAATCCTTTCTGATTTCACCTGTCGGGGAGATAATAATGGTAGAGGTCTCGGATACTAAGGAAAATAAAGCATAATGAGTCTAAAGGAAAGGTAGCTCCTGGTGATAGAAGCAGAGGGCACAAAATATTTTGCACTCACTGTGTAAAAATGGACATTTGAAGGAAGGATGTCAGCACTAGACTAAGGTAAATTAAGGAATATTGAATAAATTCAACAGGAGACTCATCCTTAGGGATTTGAGTCTCTAAAAGGGGTGAAAATAAATGCATGATTTCCTAGGTGTACTAAGTAGAATTTAATCACTACATTGTCCTACTACTATGAACTTAGACTCAAATGGGTTCCCAAATCTAACAAATGACCATGGTCTGAGGTATGAGGAAGAGAAATACAGTCAAACAATGATCATTAAAAATAAGTTATCAACTAGCTCAATATTAAAAGTTTGACTATATTCTTTCTTTCTTAAGACACTTCATGATGGAAGTGTCTCAAGGGAGATAGTTGAATTCAAAACACCTGATCCATGGCAAAATCCAGCTGAAGATCCCCATGACATGAAAGAAACTGTATGATTTTTTTCAAAAAAAGTTTGGAATTTTATGGTGCTAAAAAATATGACTAAGAGGATGAACAATGTAGATAACTCCACACTAAAAGGGACCTGGTCCTCAGAACTGCCTTGGGAGCAATTTCTGAGACAAAAAGATTAAGTAGAGATTGAAGCATGATAGTGACTTAACCAAATATCTGAATTAATCACTAACCATAAAATTAGCTACGATAAGGAGACAGGTATCCTTTATAAAGTGGGTACATTAGTCTAGCTCAGTACAATAACTTTGCAAGTATACACTCATGGGAATAAGTTTGAAAAGTGGACAAATGTGTCATGCAAAAATTTAATGATTCACTATAAAAGAAAACGAACCCCGCTCTTATATCTTAGGGTATTATCACTATAGTGTGATTTAATTATCATAAAATATCTCATGATAAAGCCAGGTTTTTTTTCTTCTCTATATAAAAGCTATCAATTCTTATGCAAAACAAAGAGTCACATTCATTAAAATTAGAAGTGTCATTCAAAAAGGAACATCTATTGATGACTTTAGTTACTTCTTCAAATTACTAAATCAGGCTATGTCTCATTTTTAGTCTCAATACATCATTGTTTACCTCATATAAACCAAATCGGTCAACCTTACTCTCTTTAACTCACAAAACCAAAATTGAATATGCCTTCATCAAATACCTTCGTGCTTTAGCAACCAAAGCATTAGAATATTTTTTCTTAGGTCCTCTAAGTCAAAGTATTGTAATATTAATGGAATTATACAGAAACACATAGCTGGGAGAATAAATAAAGCCTTCAAGTTACCTGGTTCCAAAAAAAAGTTTCTATTAAATGGAAGAGGCTATTAATGAGACAAAAAGAACTGATAAAGGTTGTGGGTATTTCTCTTAGGAATGAACTCTTGATCCCAAAATAAATTAAAAAAAGGGGGACATGGAATGCCATATGAGAACCTGTTCAACAAAGTATTCGATCACTTTGGGGTACTTGGGATAAAGGGAACATATGAGTAGCCAAACAAATGATCAGCCTAACAAATTATTTGCATAGTGAATCTTAAGTATCTAAGTTGCTAACTTTTTAGATAAGTTAGGAATGTTAGTGGAGGAGTTAGTGATTAAGTTAGCTACCAAAGATACTAAATAAAATTTATTTAACATAGTTAAATGAAATGTTATCCGTGGAAGGACCAGGTTCCATTGATGAACCTGAAGATGAAAATACAAAACTTCAGGCAATAATTGACATATTAAATGCAAAAGTGAAGGACATTACAATATAGTTGTTGGATGCTGAAATTACTTAAAATAAAAGAATAGAGATAATATTTAAGTCCTATCAAACAACTTTTGCTCAAATTAAACCCTGTTATCCTCATTCCCCTCATAAATCGTGTGTCAGTTTCATATCCTGATTCTCATAATGGATTTTAAATACTATTATATTATGATGCTTATTTCAGCTTATTGTATTGGTATTAACTATTATGAGTGGATGAATCTTTGCTTTGTTTGTAACATTTGTTCTCTTTAAATTTTAAAGTTACTCTTCATGTTAGTGTAGCCCCAATGGACATAGGTTAAATAATTTATGATTATTTTACACATGGATTACTATTGTTACTTGTTAATGATTCCTAAAGAGGCATATTAAATTCATAAAGTTGGGTACCAGGTGAATTGAGTTGTATATTGTTGCAGATTAGAATGGATTGCTGATAAGGGGAAATATATGATATGCAAAATAGATGGAATAAAAGAGTCATGATGACATGTGGAGGAAATGAAAAATGCTCTAACTGAAGGTGAACCTGATAGAAGGAAGTTTTTTACTACAAATAAAAATAAGAGACTAGGTCCCTTTGTTGCTTGATGAAAAATAAAGCATGATGATAGGGGGGAACATTTATCGTTAGGTGGTAATCACTCTGATTAAATGTGATGATTATGCACTGATGCTCAAATTATATATTTTGATTTTTCATTATTAAAATGGGAAAATTGCTATATGTTGTTTTGATGATGAGCAGCAAAACTGCAAGGAACCAGGTCCCTAGACATTCAAGTTACAGTACAACTGGCACATGGTATCTTCAAAACATTGTCTTCTTGTGTAAAAAACTTGTAAGTGCAATTTTGCACTGACTAGACTGCTAGGCCAATGATATTTCTGCTCTAATCATCACCCAACCTATAAAAAGAATGAGTCACGTCTTCTATAAGTGGTTCTTAGAAATTCCAAGAGTGAAGAGACGTAGCAAAAACCCCAATTTAGTACTACTTAAGTTCTTAGTTATTTAAGTGAGCTTAAATAGAAATTATTCTTAATTAAGCATTGATTTGTAACTGAACTACTCATCATTTAATAGTAGTGATTTCATTTATTGACATAAGTTCTTAGGTAAAGTTGCTTAAGTTACCATTGATTAGAGCTTATTATTGTAGAGAGAGTCCTTGATAGAGTTACCAAGATGAGCTAGTAGTAGAGTTGCTCCAAGCGCAAGGAGCCTACAGTTAGGCTTAAATCTTGATTGTAATCAAGATGATGGTTAAAGTGGACTTAGTTTGTGCTTGTGAAGGAAAACCTTGGTTTTTTCCATCATAGGTTTTCCACATAAATATCATTGTGTCATTTAATCTTTCTGCATTGTCTTTAGTTTTCTTGCACGCTATTGTTTGATTGTCTGTGATTGATTTTGAGTGACCTAGTCCCTTACTATGTGGAGCAACCCCCAAGGGTAATAACACTCGTCCCAAAATCATAAGGATAAATTCATGATTATTCCTCCCATTTTAAGACTTTCTATAATCATTCCATATTAATAATACATATTTCATGATTAAAATAGTGATTATAGTTATAAAAGGGTAATTTAATAGCTTGTAACCAAAACACAAAAGCTTTCTACCGAAATCACCTAATTGCACCACAAAAGTTAGTTAGGTCATGTTTTATCCTGCCCAAAACCCAAAAACCTTGTGATTCAATGAGTTAATAATAAAAAAAACTACTATATGAAAGGAATCAACTTACCTTTATAAAGATTTTTGATGATAAATAGGTGGAATTCAGCCTAAATTACAATAATTGTGCCATAAATAATAGTGGAATGAATATAATGTTTTTGTTGTGGGTTTTGCATTAATCAACATAAACTGTGTTATAATAGCCCTATCCTATTATAGCAGTCTTAATTTAAGGGTATCTTCCAACTATAATGGGACTGACTAAACTTGAGTCTCGCTATAGCGGGAAAATTTCCGTGATCGTGGTGCAACAATAGCAGTCTACCACCTACAATAGAGAATTTAGTTATATAGAAGCTCATGATTTCTCCTAGTTTAAACTTTTTTTGTAGTATTCCCTCATATGTTGACCTCCCAAACCAAACCCTCTATGTTATGTTTGTTATTGGCAGTTGTCCTCACATAAGTTCCCTTCTAAAGATCGTACATCATATTTTCTCGACTATATGAAAATAATATTAATTTCTTCTTCAAAATATTCACTTGTAGAATACTATATTTTAATTGATTTACATCATTTTTCTACCACGTGTGCCGCTCAAACCTAGAGCTATCTTGTTTGCACAAAAAATCATTAAGGTAAACTAGTTGACTAGACTTCTTGGTGTGGGTGTGTTGGAACTATACGAAATTTCAAAGTTCTAATTTTAAAAAAGGGGTAGTCTAGAATCAAATGAGTCACTATTAACACCTTGAATTACATAAACTTTAACTAATCTATTTCTTGATTTCTCTAGTCCATAACATGCTTGGATTTCATCCAAGACTAGACTAGCCTGAAATTTCTAACTCCCAATTTAGAAATTTTTTTATCCCAAATTTTGTCATGCTGGACTTTATGGTTCCTTCTTATAACTTGTAATGTTAATCCAGGACTCATAATTTTGTCTCATGATCCTTAAGAGAGATATTTATGTTACTATTTGTTACCAGTATGAGTTTATCTAATACTCATGCTCTAACTCTATGACACATTCCATGATTCATGGTGATTAGAACCTTAGAAAAATTTATATAGCTTAACATGAGTCATTACACGATGCATGGTCTAATTATTTGATTTGTAGGTTACATCATACTTATCTGAGATTAGGACTTTTCCTTTGGTGAATTTTCTTTTATTTTTTTAAAATATAATTCTTAGTTTAAGCAAGGAGAAATATTGGGATGTTACATGTAAACTATTCTGTAATGATGAATTAGGTTTTTACAACCTAGTAGAATCATCAAAACTCAAATACAATCTCATAAGCCAAAATTTTGGGTTTAGTCTAAGTTCTATGTTTCAAATGATCAAATGTAAAATTATTCTTTAAAATTCTTATCACAACCTCATGAATAATTACACCAATTATTTCAAGTCATGAACACCAATTCAAAGCAATGGAGAGGGTCACATAGGAAAAAGAAGTAAAAATCACAAAGTGACGTTAATAGTCATATTAAAAAAGTATAAATTTTAGAAGGTTCTATGCAAGATTGATATGGAGGAATCTCTTGTAGGTGCCAGCAATATGGAAGTTAAAAATAATTATTTTCTAGCTTATTTGAAGACTAACTTTTTTATGGTTAGTACATGAACTTCAAATCACATGGTTTGAAACATCAAATTATTGACATCTAGTTCTGTTGTTCTCCTTTCAAAACAAAATAATGTAAATCTACCAAATGGTAACTTTTCCACAATTAATAATAAAGGATCTTATATTATCCTAGTACCACTTAATTATTTATTGTTTATATCCCATAATTTATATACAACCTTTGATCTATCACAAAACTGACCAGAGACTTGAATTATTTTGTTTTTTTCTATGTAGACTTTTTATTCTTTAGGATCTTTACCATGGGGAAGTGATGGGGATTAGTGAATGAGATATAAGGACTCGACATCCACTAAATGGAATTTAGTCTGTCCCGCTATCTCTTCCATCATTGATGAAAGTTTTGTATGCCATGAAAGACATGGTCATTGTAAAAGCACAATTTTCTGAACCAGACTGCTATACGGTGCCCGTGAGCTCGAAGGAACACAAGCTAATCCATCATTTATATCTGTACCTAAACACATCATAATATACTGTATAATTGTGGAAAGATGTACTGAAAGTCCATAAGGTTCAAACTGAAAAAATATCTGATAATTATTTGACATGCTATAGTCTGACAGCCTCTAAACTATATGAATAAGGAGTTGATGGGACATGTCCCCAACTAACTCCAACTACTACAATAAACTAAAGACTGAAAGAATAACATAATCAAATAATATAATCCTCGAATAATGAAGACTCACTGCTAACTCTGTTTACTGAAGCCTGGAAGGCTACTGATGCTCGGGATCTCGTGCTTCTAAACCTATGGTATAAGACACCATAGCACAAATGTGTTAGTACTTTAAATGTACAATTATGCAAGTACAGTAGGCTAAATGCATGGGGTTTATATGCATGTACAATAATAACTAACTGACTAACATGAACGTGAGAATGCATCCATGACTACATAACTATAAATAAGATCGTGATAGGACTAAATACTAAGTTCTGACTACAGAGTTTACTGATAACAGGGATATTTTGATATCTGATTTTTCTGACACTGATAACTAAGTTTACAGGTGCTGTAATACTGATGAGTAATGACAGTTCAAATTATGAAGAACTTGTCTGATTGACTGTAATTGCCAGTCTAATTATAAAGAAATTTAATCTGATTGACTGTATTTGACAGCCATAAATATGAAGAATAGATATGATTGACCATATCTGACAGTCATGAATATGAATTCTAATAATATGAGTTTTATCAAACTAATATACTAACAATAAGTAATCGTATCTGACAGTATAAGTTTGTATGAAACTAGCTGAGTTTCGTATTGTTGAGTGACTCTAGCTGACAGTCCTGTGTCTGATGAACTATCTAAGTTTTATTACTAAAACTGAGACTGAGATTGATTATGAGAATGTTACTATAACTGTAATTGTGCGAGGTAATCATCTAACTGACATGCCCCGAATCTGATCTGGTGGGGTCCATTTTGTAACCCCCTCTGGAAGGGTGTCAATACCGTGCCACGGGTAGAGACAGCATATGAGTAAACCCTATTTTGGAGCTCTTTCTTCCTGCCCTTTCTATTAGGTAAACTCAAAGAGATGTATTATACCTATGTGTAGGGACATCTCAACCTATGCTGGCGATGTAGTTCTGGAATACAAGGATTTTCTTCTAAGGATCGTACCCTCTGACTCAGGTGAATCCCCATCATTGAGTTCACTCAGTGCTAAATCCTACTCCCAACTAAATAGACACTGAACTGATTAACTGAATTGAACTGATACTAGTGGCATTTCTTAGTGGAGCTAAACTAATATACTAAGTTCCAATAACTGACGGAGTGCTACTAAGATATGAGGACTTGGCTGAGAATACTGTAGTTATTGATATTAATTTGGAATATGGAGGTTACTGAGATTATTGAGTATTTTGAGGTTTCCTAAGTCACATGACTGACTGAATTTATGGATCATATCTTGACTGAGAGCATCATGAAAACATAACATGGATCTAGGCACACAACTATATTTTTTGGGTACAAGTACAGTACCCCTAGGACTCAATGAAAGGAAACTGACAAGACTTTAAATTCTTCAATGCATAATCAAGATCAATAATTCATAATACACTAACTTTGAGATTTCATAAAACACTTGTTTATCATTGTCTTTTTCAAGGATAAGAATGCAAACACTCATAGCATAATTCCATACTTTAACATTATGAGAATTCTATCAACATATGCATAAAACAACAATAACATAGGAACCATTTAAGCATGAGAGAGTTGTATGGCATTTATCATATAGGTCATAATTTAGCTATAATGGAATAATTTATAGTCTCTTAGGCCTTTTATTGAACACCTTTCATGCACCAATTAGGGCATAGAATAATTCATCAATTAACACATCATAATCAACTCAATCGTAAATTTACTCTGATATGCTAACGTAGTTTTATAGATTCACATAAAGATTCCATCTTGAGAATAATAGAACATAAATAACATGATTATAAACAACCCACATTATAAACATCATAATTTCATAATTAAAGATGGTGTTTGAGCTTCTTGGATGAAAGGAAACCTAGAATCAATAATTGACATACTTTAGTTCGTGAATCTATGAAGATTGACGGAGAGAATTTCTTGAAATTTAATCTTCTATGAAAAAACCTCTTCTTATTTTGAGAGAAAGTGTATGTTTGGTTGAAATAAGGGCTTAATTTTGTGTTTAGGTATTATATAGGGGTGGGAAAAGGACTATTTTCCCCCCAAAATGTGAGTCTTTAAGTCACTTAGACCTCAATGTATGGGGCACACACCTTATCGCAACCATTAGGATGTGAATCACACACATTATCACACATATTAGGGGTGTGTGTCGCACACATTATCGGACACATTAGGTTGTGCATCGTACACCTTATGTTAGGCGACGTATTCTACATTACAAACCATAACTTCTTGCTCAGGTGTCATTTTTGGTAAAACTGGTATCGTTGAAAGCTAATCCAATTATATATCATTTGGTGGGGTCATGATATCAAAAATTCATAGTATATAGAGAGTTATGATCATTTGAAGTTGACTATAGCACTATCATTCTAAAGAATTAAACTCGGTAAAGAAAGTTTTTGATTTGTCTGATAGTTGGGTTTTATTTGAAGCCTTAATGTATATCTAAATTACTCATAAAAATATAAAAGAGACATGATGTTCTATGTTTTGAGCTTGAAATATGGAGATAATTGTGGTTTGGATTTTTTTTGGGGTATTACAATCATCTCCCCCATGGAAAACATTCATCCTCAAATGAGACTGACTGAGATAGAAGAAAGGATCAACTGAAGTATGTACAATACATACACTACTAAAACATGGTTTTGTAGTCTAACATTACTGATAACCTAAATACACTATATATACATGCATGACTGATTAGCTGAAATCATGCATATCTGATGCATGACTGAAACATGCAAGGGTACTTAGTACCAAGTCTTGTATTGATAATTTGAACATGGAATTGAGGAAACTTCAAGAAAAACTATTATCTGGCTGAAAAGTATTAATGACCCTATGATTATGCCAGAAGTATGCGATGAACGAGATTTAGAGAAGATGACTGAGGATGGAACATAAAATGTAAACTGAATTTTGTGAAATGAAATTGAGCCCCTACATACATGGCTCATGACTAAGATCTGAACTCTAGGGCTAACTTATGAGTATCAATACTCCGAAGTGGATTTATTATGTGAAAGAGAATGGGATGCTTTATGTTATAAAGGTTCGAGGGATCATAGCATATCTCCCCCTTGGGACACTAGGTCCCTCTAGGATACTATTTTGGCTGAGCTACTGAGGAAATGGAGGTGATGCACAAAGCACCTAGGAACCTAACCGTGACTGTTTATCTGAGATCTGAAACTAAGCATGATATATGCTTATGTTGAGCTTGTATCCACATGATTGGTTCATCTTACAATGCATACTTTTATGAGATATTGGATAAAAAATCCGAAAGAAATGGATGGGAGCAAAACTATATAACTTATCCGCCCTGATTGCTCAACTGAATACTGGTTTATGGACTAACTCATGCTAAAAAACTTATATGGGAAGAAAGAAAATCTTGGTTGATCTGGGCAGGCTTATCAGAATAGAGTTTTCTACATACTGGGGTTTCTTGCATTAGGGCGCAAAGCCTATGAAACTTAATCTAAGATAAAGGGACTAAGCCTTATACACTGCAACTGAGGCTACTGCAAGGATTCACACAATTGTGAGCATGAATGCACAAAATATACTAACTTATCTGATTAATTGAATAATTGTTAGCCGGGATACTATATCTGCAAAGCTGAACTGTACTTAGCTGAATAACTGGACTAAAACTATAGAGTAATCATACATAGGGGTAATGGCTGGCTGAGTATCATGAGGTGACTGATCATCGATTCATAGAGTACTAATTACTTGAGAATGAAATGCCATGCGTTGGTAATACAATTTTGAAAGATTTTGTAAACTGAGGGTACTGGCAACTGAAAGCTAAACTGATAGTTATAAGTTATGGCAAAGCAAATCTGAGAATGAATTGAGGTTGGGATTTGATTACTAAACTAGGACTAAATGCTGGGTTTCGATTAACTGAATTTTTAAAATTAAAGTTTAGATTGACAATGAGGTACTTAGTGCTGTGACTGAATATAAATTACTTGAGTGCAGAATACTGGAACTGAATTAGTAATTAAGGCCGATACTATTGCTAAACATACTGAATTCTGATGGCTAAGAAATTAATAACTGATATCCATGGTATTGTAGGGACTATCTGAGTCCTTTACTGAATATCCAATCACTAGGTACTGAATACTATAATTGAGGGATGGAGGATGTAATGTGAACATTATGGATTTATCATTGATCTAAATTGAGGATTTACGGGACAGGTTCTGAATTTATATGATCACTAGGATCATAGAATAAATAGCAGGAATAAGCATATTATAAAGATTGGGCATGGAGTACATGATTCATGAGCTGCATGACTTGAGTTTTGAAGTTTGTATGTTTATTAGATATGATTCATAACATTAATGAGTTGGAACTCTATAATACTAGGAACTGAAAGCGTATACTATCCTTATGGAAAAACTCTTGAATATTACTGTATTCATGGAACTGAGATGTGAAGCATATGTGGGTAACTAATAAATGAAATACAAATAAAAAAAGGATAACAATCTACTGATTTGTTACAACTACTAGACTTCTGAAGGCCTTTACTTTCTAAGTTTAGGTAACCTAACAGTCCCTGTATACCTGTCGGGCTATGGTAGACTCACCCACTTGGTAGAGACTAGGAAATACCTTGTCAATATTTGGTCTGGCCTTAAGGTCGGACCGTCATGCAAAGAGTTTTAAAAGGAAAGAAGCACATGGACAAGAAAAAACATAAGCATATAAATGAGAGATCTGAAACATTACCAGTGACTGTTCAGGAGACGTCATCCTGATTTGTTAGGGAATGAAGTGTAGAGTGTCTATTTAGGAATTATCCCGCTGATAGTATGGAAGTGGAACCCTACCGATTTGAACACCGGACTGAGCTGAGGAGCGAAGATAAACTTGATAACCTAACTAGGGACAATCTCTGACTCTGTGTCCATAGCTTTCCACAGCAAAAACACACACTAACTGCCAGCATTACACACATCCTTATGATGTTTACCATAAGTCTGACAAATGGGCTGGGTAAGAACTTTGCTCTCACTACCCTTGACCTTTGCTGAAAGAGACTGTAACTATTTGTTTTAGGCTTCTTATTTTCTCTCTCTTTCTTTTTAAGCTAATGATCCTTAATATTTTGAGTCTTAGACCATCAACCAAGACACGTCCATATCACTAATCAACATCGTAGTCCTGCACTCTTAACCACTCTACCTGATACCTCAGACCAAAACTATTCATTCGAGACTTACTGTCTGTCACTACACGGGGAGTCATACCTGGCTATCTGGGTAAAACTTGAGGGCAGTATTCTTTTACGCTCATCATACCTTTCCTGAGATTGATGAACTCTAATATTTTATTCTCCTTATTCTCTATGGGAAAAAACTATCTAAAATGTTATAGCAAACTCTTATAACTCTATGGTTTCAGTATCTGTACCCCTTTCTACCTTCCACTGTTTGAACCATGTATGGGATAAAATCTTGTAGCTGCTAGGTGATAACTCAATCACTCTCACTGGAAGTAACTACCATGATGTCTATGACTTTTTGAACTTGATCAAAGAACTCCTGTGGATCATGTTCAGGCTTAGAACCAGAGAATAGAAGAGATTCGGAATGAAGTCCCAAATTCTAGCTGCTGCAGCCATCTAGCTTTAGGTCATCTGGAACAAAGGCTGGTTGATCATTCTGAGATACGACTGAAACTGGCAATAGTAGTGAATATCCGTACCTGAATTTTGCATGATAGACAATGTTTGGTCCAGGGAATCTGCTTGGGACAGACTAAGGTGCTGACTGATTTTTTTCTTCTTTCATTAATTCTTTCTGAACACATGTTTGTAAATTAAAGGAAAGGCAATTATACTGAGAGTTAATTGGAGCTTTTGCTTACTGACACGCATGAATATTGAAAGAAGGGAAATTTATTCCTAAAACCATCTCATCAATCACATAAGTGTGGTGCACAACACACGCAATGTACAAGACTCTACTAGATATGGATTTTCAGACTTCCTTGGACACTGTTGAACCTTAGGCTCTAATACCAAGTTTGTAACACCCTGATTTTTTGAACCAAAATGCTACATGGTGCCCGTGACCTCCGAAGGATGACAAGCAACCATGACTGATATTTGTACCTAAACACTGCATAATATACTATATAATTGCATAACTATGTACTGAAAGGCCATAAGGTTCAAACTGAATAAATATCTAATAAAAAAATATTTAAAAATGGTATAAACATTACCAAACAAATCTAAAATAACTATCTAACTTGCTATATTATAAAAGCCTCTAAACTGTCTGAATAAGGAGTTGATGGGACATGTCCCCAACTAAATCCATCTACTGTAATAAACTAAAGACTAAAAGAATAATAAAATCAAATAATATCATCTTCGCATTAATGAGGATTCATGACTAACTCTGTTTGCTGAAACCTAGAAGATTACTTACACTCTGGATCTCGTGCTTCTAAGACTATGGTATAAGACACCCTAGCGGTAAATGCATTAGTACTTTGAATATACTGGTATGCAAGTGAGGTGGTTAAATGCATGAGGGTTCATATACAGGTTACATAATAAGTAATTGATAACATGAACGTGAGAATACATGCATAACTAAGTATTTATAACTGAGATTGTGATAAGACTGAATACTGATTTCTGACTACTGAGTTTACTAATAACAGGGATATTCTGATATCAAAGTTTTTTGCACTGATAACTAAGTTTGCTGGTATTGTAAACTGATGAGTAATGACAGTTCAAATTTTGAAGAGCTTATTTGATTGACTGTATTGCCAGTGTAATTATAAAGAATTTAATTTGATTGACAGTATCTAACAGCTATGAATATAAAGAACAAATATTCTTGATCATATTTGTGATAAGAAGGTGTCGCCCAAGCTTAAAGGCAAATTCTACAGGGTGGTAGTCCGTCGGCCATGTTGTATGCAGTGGAATGTTGGCCAGTTAAGAATTCCCACATCCAAAAAAATGAAGGTGGCAGAGATACGTATGTTGCGCTGGATGTGCGGGCAGACTAGGGGGGATAGAGTTCGGAATGAGATTATCAGGGAGAAGGTTGGTGTGACACCGGTGGAGTGCAAGATGCGGGAAGTTCAATTGAGCTGGTTCGGACACGTGAAGAGGAGGGGCATGGATGCCCCGGTTCGTAAGTGTGAGCGGCTAGCGTTGGATGGTTTTAGGCGGGGTAGGGGAAGGCCGAAGAAGTACTGGGGTGAGGTGATTAGGCGGGACATGGAGCAGTTACAGCTCACCGAGGACATGACCCTAGATAGGAAAGTCTGGAGGACGCGAATTAGGGCAGAGGACTAGGCCAGTTGGGGGTCGCTAGTGTAGGGAATTACTTGTTGGGGGTAGTATTCTGATTATGATTTTTCGTGTTCTTTATCCCTTGTTTCAGTACGAATCTGGGTGCTTTCCCTGTTTTCCCTCTGTTTTCTTTCTGTTTTTATTTCTTTTACTTACGGCTACTGTATTTATGTTATGGATGTTATGTTGTGTAATCTTGTAACCTTGTTCGGTGCTTTACTTTGTATTTGTGTGGTATCTGGTGTTTTGTGTCTTGAGCCGGGGGTCTATCGGAAACAGCCTTTCTCCTTCTTTAGAGGTAGAGGTATGGACAGCGTACATCTTACCCCCCCCAGACCCCACCAGGTGGGAATACACTGGGTTTGTTATTGTTGTTGTTGTATGGAACTAGCTGAGCTCTGTATTACTCGATGACTATAGCTAACAGTCCTGAGTCTGACGCACTATCTGAGTTCTATTACTAAAAGTGAGAATAAGACTGATTTTGAGAAGGTAACTATAACTGTAACTGTGAGAGGTAATCATTTAACTGACGTGCCCCAAATCTACTATGGTGGGGTCTAACCTGTAAGTCCAGCTGGAAGGGTATAAATACCATGCCACGGGTAGAGACAATATGTGAGTAAATCCTATTCCATTTGGGAACTCTTTCCGTCTGCCCTTGCTATTAGGTAAACTTAAAGAGACGTATTAGACCCATATGTCAGGATATCTCAACATACGCGGGCTACTTAGTTCTGGAACACAAGGATTTATTTCTAAGGATCTTACCCTCTGACTCAAGTAAATCCCCATCCTTGAGTTCACTCGGTGCTAAATCTTACTCCCAACTAAAGAGACACTGAACTGATTAACTGAATTGAACTGATACTAGTGGTATTGTTTAGCGGAGCTAAACTGAGTTTACTGAGTTCTGATGACTGATGAAGTGCTACTTAGATCTAAAGACTGACTGAGACTACTGAAGTTACTATTATTGATTGGGAATACAGAGGTTACTGAGATTACTGAGTTTTCTGAGGTTTCCTAAGTCAAAAGACTGTCTAAATTCTATTGATCATGGATTCACTAAGAGTATCATGAAAACACAACATGGCTCTAGGAACACAACTATATTTTTGGGGTACAAGTACAGTGTCCCCATTACTCGATGGAAGGAAACTGACAGGACTTGACAATTCTTCAATACATAATCAAGATCAACAATTCATAATACACTAACTTGGGGATTTCATAAAATACATGGTTATCATAGTCTTTTTCATTGATAAGAATGCAAACATTCATAGCATAATTCCATACTTTAACATCATGATCATTCTATCAACATATGCAGAAAACAACAATAACCTGGGAACCATTTAAGCATGAGAGAGTAGTATGCATTTATCAAGTATGTCATAATTTAGATATTATGCATAATTTCTAGTCTCTTAGGCCTTTTATCGAACACCTTGCATGCACCAATTAGGGCATAGGCATAATTTATCAACTAACACATCATAATAAGCTCAATCCATGGATTTCGTCTCATATGCTAATGTACTTTCAAAGATTCACATAAAGATTCTAGCTTTAGAAACGTACAACATCAACGACATGATTATAAACAACCCACATCATAAACACATAATTTCTTAATTAAAAGAGGGTGCTTGAGCTTCTTGGATGAAAAGAATCCAAGAATCAATACGTGACATACCTTAGTTCGTGAATCTATGATGATTGACGGACGGATTGCTTGATGTTTAGTCTTCTATGAAAAACACTCTTATTGTTCTTGAGAGAATTTTGAGAGAAAGAGTATGTTTTGGTGAAATAAGGGCTTAATTTTGTATTTAGGCATTACATATGGGTGGGAAAAGGACTATTTTGTCCCAAAAATAGAGTGTTTAAGTCTTTGGACCACAATGTATGTGGTGCAAACCTTACGCACCACATTAGGGTGTGCTTCGCGCACCTTATGTCATAATTTAGGTTGTGCATCATACACCTTTATGTTAAGTGACGTACTCTACTTTACAAAGCCATAACTTCCCTTGCTCGGGAGTAAAATTTTTGTAAAATGGGTATTTTTAGAAAGATAATTCAATTATCTATCTACTTGGTGGGTCATGAGCTCAAAAATTCATAGGTATACATAGAGATATGATCATTTGAAGTATACTATAGAAATATCTTTCCAAGACTTCAATCGAATAAGGAATGTTTTGATTCGTCTGCTAGCTGGGTGTTATTTGACGCCTCAATATATATCTAAATTACTCATAAAACTATAAAGGACCATGATGTACTATGTATGAGCTTCTAAGATGGCGCTAGTAGTTTTTTTGGATTTTTTTGGGTGTATTATAGCTCATGCACTAGTCCATGTTCACAAACAGATTTCCACTATCAAGATAAGCATATATAAATTTTCAATTATTAATAGTTATCTTTCCTATTCCTAAATAACAAGATTTATTTTCCCTACTGATAAGACTAGTTCTATACAAGTTTCTTATTGTGGCTAATAAATACAACACTTACAATTGGAAGTAAATACCTCATTCATCTTTAGATGTATTTTAGTAGAATACCTTAGATTTTCTTCTTAAGAGTGATTGCATAAAGCACTTAAGAATATTTATTCATCTAATACAAAATCAGTTTATACTTTCTTTAAGGCATTCTTTCTTTATAATAATCTTGAGTCTATTAGCACTTTGTGTTGTTCCTTATCTAGTCCCATGGTATTAAATTCCATATTGACTTTGTTAAAGGCCAAAATTGATCAATGTTTTGATAATCTTAATGTTCCACTGCCTCTCACTCCAAAGACCATGGTCTTTTAGAATTCAAAATAGAAGAAAATTTGAAGGAGTACAACTAAAGTTTAATATAGAAGTATGGCTTCAGCGTGAGATTGCTGGATATGATGACTAAGAAGGAAAAACAACAAGCAACTTGTTCTGTAAACATAAGGCTCCCCTACAAATGCTCCTATTCATGTTGACAATACCCATTCCCTAAATAAGTTATGACTGGCACCTTTTCATTTATTTGATTGGGCAAACAAGCTTAACTATTCTAGCATCGACCTACTTATCGCATACCCCTCATACATATAACAATATATAATTTAACTTTTTGATAGAATCTTTCATTCAAAAAATCCTAAAATAATCCTATCAAGATCCAAATCTATAAATATTAGTGATACATAGGATATATCCCAAGTAATGTGGTCAATCTATAAACCTAACTTAAAATACTTTTAAGAAGCCTCTAGTAGAGTGCTAATGCAAATATACAAGAAATAGAATTCCTAGATAATCTAAAAATAAATCCTTCATGAATAAATAAATTTATCAAATTGAAAGAGGAAAACCTGTACTGTCAAGGGTAGAGCTTAGTAAATCAACTTTCGCAATTATGAAACATAGCTAGTAGTTCGTTCATTGATGAAACCAATGTCTATGTTTGACATAGGTTAATGTAGGTTCCATAAATAAAATTGTTAAATATTGATTTAAATGTCGTTAGTGCTTCCAATCTAGTTGACAGAGTAACACGTTTGTCAGGATTCCTAGTTTATTCAAATCAACTCTTTATTAGTTTTTAATATTTATGTTAGTGGATAACTTGTAGTTGAGTTAGTGGTATGTTTATTGGTAAGTGACTGAGGTTTTATAATTAATATTTAAAGAGTTCCATGTAACTTTGTTTAGTTGAATGAATGAAAAATACCCGTGAACTTCTCTGCAACTATATTATTCCTCTTATAGATTATTTTATTTCTTCAATTCTCTAATAGTCTTTGGTGTCATGGCAGAGAAAGAGTGAAACACAAGAAATCTCAGTAGCCTTTTCTTAACTTTTTCTCTCTGTCTAGTATAGTCAAACTGGGTGGTAAGGCATGAGAAAGAAGAAAATAAAAATTGAGGACAAAGAATGGCTGCCAATGGCGCATCTTCCACATCTCAACAACTAATTCCAATCTTTAATGGAGTTAAATATGAATTCTAGAGAATAAATACGAAGACATTATTCAAGTATCAAGAATTGATTGATTTGCAGTGAATGGATATGCCGAGGAGGATGAAGCACAAAGGTTGCAGGATAACAAAAAGAAGGACTCTATGGCTTGGTTCTACATCCAGGAAGTGATGCATGATTTAGTTTTTTCTAGAATTGTTGCTGAAGAAACCTCAAAGCAGGCATGGGATATTCTAAAGAAAGAATTCAATTGCTCAACGAAGGTAATGACTATCAGACTCTATTCACTCTTACATGATTTCAAAAATTCATTCATGAAAAGAGTTGAATTTGTACAAAACTACTTATTTAGAGTGAGTGCAATTGATAATCATATGAAGGCATATAGTGACAAAATGAAAAGGCAATGAAAGTGGAAGGGAAAGATATAATTGCTCTAAAAATATCTCACGACAATGTAAAACTTCTCCATGATGTGCAGTATGTTCCTTTTCTAGCCCATAACTTGTTGAGTATTGGGAACCTGATAACTTGTGGATACTCCATTTTGTATGACAATTCTTGTAGCGTTGTAAATAAAAAATCAGCATACAAAATTTTTGACATTCAAATGACTCAAAATGGAATGTTTCCTCTTGAAGTTTCTCATATTAGAAGTTTTGTATTAACTACTAAAGGTAGTAACGAAGCTAATTTATGGCATTTGGAATATGGTCATTTGAATGTAAAGGGAATGTAATTATTAGGTCATAGAAATATGTTTTTAGGTTTGTAGAATTGATGCTCTTGAAAATCGTAAAGGTTGTGTGTATGGGAAACAAAATAGAAATCATTTCATGTAGGCAAGTCCTGGAGTGCTTCCATTTGTCTTGAACTAGTGTATGTTGATCTATGTGGTCCAATGAGTATTGAGTCCTTAGATGGAAGTCAATATTTTATACTTTTTATGAATGATTATAGTCCAATGAGTTCGGTATATTTCTTGAACTCCAAATATGAAACACTGGAGAATTTCAAAGAAAGATAAGTCTTTCTATTGAGAAAACAAATTGGTTCGTAAGAATCAAGACTATTTTAACAGCATAGAAGCGGTGAATTTAAAGTCAAATCAATTCAACACTTTTTGTGTGGAAATAGTATTCATAGAGATCTTCACAAACACCATATAATACCAGAATAGAATGGTGCAACCTACAGAGAGAATAAGACAATTGATGAAATAGTGAAGAAGCATGATAAAATGCACAGGTGATACCAAAGTCTGTTTCTGGGATGAAGCTGTTGCTGCTGCTATCTACGTGCTGAACATTTCACCTACCAAGGTTTTTATAAATCAAACACCATATTAATCTTGGAGTGTTAATAGGCCCAAGGTAAGCCACCTACATGTCTTTGGATGTATAGCTTATAAGTAGGTTAATTCACAGGCTAGACAAAATTACATGACTCAAACAAGGGCCTAGACGTGTCAGGCACCTCAAGTCCAATCTGGATCGGAGACCACCTACAATACCTAACCATAACCGCCCGATAACCTATGTCAGATGAATTCCGAACATATAACAAGATAGAACAAGAGTATATCAATGAAATTAAATAATATTTATAACCATAATCCAACAACCTAAATAAAATATCCAACTGGTGTCAACCCTAATGTCAATACCAATACCAAGGCTAACACCAATACAGAAACCATCCATGCCCATAGTAGTCCCTCAAAGACTCTAACTAAAACCAAAGAACATCTGGTTGACACAAGCCCCCGACCATAGCAAAAACCAAAGTCCAAGAAACAAAAATAGTGTAAAGAAGTCAATAGCATGAAATTAAGTCATTCATAATATAGAAGCTTACCGCTTTAGTCTGACTCAAATTTGTCCCTGAATCCAAGTCACTAAGTAGGAGGAGTAGTATGGTTGGTTCCTGCCTTCCATAGGGATACATTGCCAAAGACGGTTAGCAGAATAAATGCTACCATGTACTCTTAAATAAGGATAAATAATAAAATTATCAAAAACCAAAGTAAATAACCTTAACCAATCACATACATATATACATACATACCATGTCGAGATAGGGAATTTGCTTTAGCATACATTTATTACCTGAACCTGGGTTGTGTATCCTTACCATCATAATCCAACCATAGGCCATCTGGCTTTATCGTTACCACTTGATCGGATCCTAGTACGTGTAGCCATATGATCCGAAGATATCATAGGGCCCAGGGATTCACATGTACCATTTGACCTCCATTATACATATATACAAGTATAACTTGGGGGATTCCTCTTACCCCGCAAGCATATGGTCACCATGACTAACCCTCAAGTTGACAAACATGAGTTTTATGTTTTCGTCTATCAGACTTACACCTTCACAATTAGCTATCATAACCCACCATTACTACCAAATTAAAGCATTTAGCATGTAACCAAACCACCAATTCCAGGAGTCATTTATAAAGACATTATGAAAAGGGATCGTCATACCAATTGTAGCTTGCAAGCAATGTCATTAGCCAACACTTAGGGGATTCCCATGTACCTTACAAGGTTTCTAATTAAACCAAATCCATGGCTAACAAGGCATTTCCAAATGATTTAGAACCAACCAAACCAATTTGATTTCCATTACCATATTATGCAATGCAAAGATTTGAAGAATAGTCAAACTATGAGATAAAATCATTCTCATTGTCATTTTAACAAATATGTTCAGGGCATATAGTTTCCCAAACCAAAAACCAAGTATTTATACTCCATTCCCATCTAACCATATGTTGAAACAATAATTATAACATGAAAAAACATAAGAAAAATATGGGATAACATTATAAAACCATGAACAACCAAAACCTCCAATATCTATTTCAAAACCCTACAAAAATCCACAATAATATGATGAAAATTATTCATTGAAACATGACTTTATTTAAACTAACAATGAAAGAGGAGTAACATGCCTTAGACGTGAAGATTCATAGAGAGATTTTGATCATTAAGCCTCGAGATGGCCACTTTGAAGAAATCCTAGCCCAATCCTCTTTAGAGGTTTTTAGAGTGTTTAGATCCTCTAAATATTTAATAAGGGACCAAATAGTGTTATAAGACATGGGAACATTAGTGCTTGGTGTGGTAAATATCTAAAATACCCTCAGATTAAAATTTGTAAAAAGAACGCAGAAGGGTACGGTTGAACCTCTCAACTCCTATCCATATCATTCAATTGCTACCCTTAACTCGTAACCTGATTATAAAGTTGGACACCACATTCTGTACAACATACGACTCCCTTGGCCTTACTCGCCCCATCACCATACAACTAATATTATTAAACTCATACCCTAAGCTGGATATCTAGGCTAGACACTGGAAAATATATACTTGGGTACTATACTTCTCGTATCATGAACATGCAGCTCATAACAAGTCTTCTCATACAAAGGATAGAACTTGGTCAACATCACACTGACTAGCATATGACTAGGTTCATTAGACCCGTACCAACACCATACAACTCGTATGGTTGGTCGTTATAAGAACAGTAAGCTCAACCCTCGACAAATTTGTAAGGTCCAAAACCAAAGGTATTTCAATTCTCCCCCATATGGATAATTCAACCTCGAATGATGTAACAAGGCATAACAAGCATGATTTACACCCCAACACCTCTCTTCAGACCTTTAACTAAGTTATAAAATAATGATGCAAGTAAATCAATATTTTTTTTAACTAAGTTAGGAAACAAAGTTGTTAAGAAGAATGCGCACCCTTCACACAAAATGGCCTGAGTAGAAAATGAGAATGGATACTTGTACTTCATCTTATCCTCAGCTTACCAAGTAGCCTCTCCAACCTTGTTATTCCTCCTTAGAACCTTTACCGAGGCCATGTCCTTGGTCCACAACCGATGAACCAGCCAATTCAAGATTTCCACCGAACCTCTTTATAAGATAGAGAATCTGTGAAACAACCCAAATATGGTACCCAGAATACCACATAGTGCTTATGACCCTGAAGGACCATAAGCTAACCCATGAATGATATTTGTACCTGTATACTGCATAATATGCTATATAAATATGGAACAAAAGGCTAATAGGACACAAGGTTCAAAAATCTGATAAAACATAACATCTGGAGATATGGTATATCAATACCAAAACAACTAAAATAACTATCTGAACAAGCTAGTCTGAAAGCCTCTAAACTGTTTGAATAAGGAGTTGATGGGACATGTCACCAACTAACTCCAACCGCCAAAATAAACTAATTAATGAAAGAATAAAATAGTCAAATAATAATATCCTTGAATAATGAGGACTCATTGCTAGTCTATCTGCTGAACGGTTGATCTACTAAGGATGCTCTGGAGCTCATGCTTCTGAACCTATGGTATAAAACACCATAGATAAAATGTGTTCGAATGATTGAATGTATTGGTATGCAAGTGAGGTAGGCGGAATACAATGAGTTTATATGCATGAACAATACTAACTAACTGAATAACATAAACGTGAGACTACATGCATGAATACGTGAACTATGAATGAGATAAAGACATCACTGAATCTGAATACAGATAACATAGGTTTTGTACAACTGTTATACTATTACCTCAATGATTGTGTCTAACAGTCCAGTTTCAACAAGAACTAGCTGAGTTCCGTACTGAACTAGGTGACTATATTTGACAATCCTGAATTCTGTAGAACTATCTGAGTTCTATTCCTAAGATTTAAACTGAGACTATAACTATGTGAAGAATTTATCTAACCAACGTACCCTAAATAAAGCATTATAGCTGAGTTGGGTTCCTATCTATAACCCTATTTGGAACGGTGTCAATACTGTGCTAATGGTAAGGCCAAACTGTGAGTGATCCCTCATCTAATAGGTACTCTAAAGAGAATGGTGGAAACGTCATCTAATAGGTTAATCCACTTCATTAACCCCTCATCTAAAAAGTTAGATGTATCAGCCAACGCTGGCTACATCGTTCTGGAGTGCAAGGATTGCTTCTATGAATAACGCCCTCTACTCACAGGTGAGTTTGCAACATTGGGATCTCCTGGTGCTGAATCTTACTCTTATTTAATTGAACACTAACTAAATTAAACTGAACTAACTGGACTGAGTTTATTGTGTTCTGTTGACTAATGGAATATTACTGAGATCTGAGAACTGTCTGAGGTTACTGAGATTACTAAGATTACTAAGTTTTTCCTGAGTCATGAGACTGACTAAATTCTACTGAACATGGCTTGAATGAGAATATCTTGAAAACACGACACTGTCTCTAGGCAAACAACTAAATTAATGGCTACAAATACCCCCAGGACTCGATAGCATCAAACTGACAAGACATGACATATTTCGACACATGACCATAGTCAACAATCCATAACACAATCATTAGGGAATTTCATGAGGTGCTTGATTCTCATGGTTTGGTACATGAATAGAGAAGCATATAAACATGTCATAATTTCATAGGCTAATATCACGAACATTCCATCAAACAATTTTAATGCACAACAATAACATGGAAGTTATTTTAAACATAAAGGTAAAACATGGGTTCATCAATTTGACATAATTGAGTCCTAAAGCATTATTCTTGTTCTTTGGGCATTTTATCAAACACATTGCATGCATAACCTTAGGCTTAGGCATATACACTAGTTAATACATTATGGTTACTTTAATCCACTCAATTTATAATTTTCCAACCCACATACTGGCATAATATCATGAAAAGTACATGAAGACTCCAACTTGGGATTCATACAACCACATAAACATAATTAATATCTACCCACCACATGGAAATTATAATTCATGAGTTTAAAAGTGAGAGTCTTGAGCTTCATGGATGAAACAACCCATTAATCAACACTTAACATACTTGGGTGGATGATTTCTTGGAGTTTAGTGGAGGAAAATTTGAATTCTTGACTTAGGATTAAGAACCTATGGTTTCTTGGCCTTTGGGATTTATCTTTGAGAGAAACCCTAATTGATGTTGTGAATTAATAATAAAGTTATAAACTATGGTCTGGTATAATTAGGGGTTAAAATGGTTGGAAAAAGATCTAAATACCCTTTTAAAAATAAAATTAAATTGTTGAACGGGATCTGCGAAGGCTTGTGCAACAGACCGTCGTTGGCTCGATAGTCTGTCATTCTGACTGTCGTATGTGGACCAGAATAGGGACTCACTTCCTTAGTAGCGAAGTCTTGGGCGATGGTCTATCGCAATTTCGATGGTCTGTCAACCTGTTTGTCGATTCTTAGTCAGAAGATTGACTTACTGCCTTTGTTGTGACGGTTTAGGCAATGGTCCGTTGCTAGCTCGATGGTCCATCAACCTGCCTGCCGCACCTGGGCGGTTCTAACAGCTATTAATAAAATGTCCATAGCTTTTTACTCTGATACCCGATTTTGATGAAAATTATATTATTGGAAAGCTAATTCAATTTTCCATATGATAAAATGTTGAAATTCGGGAAATTCTATCTGATTTAAATATTAATTATTTAGGAAGTCATCACTAACTCCTCTAGAGACTAGATTTGACTTAAACAAAGTTTAGGGTATTATAATATCTCCCCCTTGGGAATATTGGTCATCGAATGAGGCTGACTAACAGAGTAGAAACAAAAGACTAAAGCACATCCTAAATATGATTGACTGAAACATGACTCCAAGACTAACATGAATGATAAACTGAATATATATCATACTAAACATGTATATCGGATAAATGAGTAACTGATTTATGACTGCATGACTGAATTACTGATAAGATGAGTTTCTCATCAAATTGAACATAGATATCTTATGCATGAATACATAACTGAAACGACACATTAATGCATGACTGACTATGCAATGGTACTTAATACCAAGTTTATAATGGAATTCTAAACATGAAATAGATACCAAGCTTGTCACTAAAATCTGAATATAAAACTGAAAAGCTTAAGGAGAATTGTCATCTTGAGCTAGATTTGAGTTTGCAAATAAGAGGTGAGGATACTTGGTCTGCAAGTTTGCTTCTGCTTCCCAAGTAGCTTCCTTGACGGACTGATTTTGCCAAACAACTGACTAGAGGGACTTCTTTGTTCCTCAGTCTACGAGTTTTGTAGTCAAGAATTTCAACTAGAATCTTTTCATAAGAGAGGCTATTCTGAACATCTATGCTCTGAATAGTGACTACAACTGTTGGGTCACCTATGCACTTCTTGAGCAAAGAGACATGGAAGACTGGATGAACTGAGGATAAATTTTATGGCAATTCGAGCTCATAAGCTACCTTGCCAAATCGACTTAGAATTTTGAAGGGACCGACATGTCGAAGGCTAAGCTTTCCTTTCTTGCTGAATCTCTTCACTCCCTTTATGGGAGATATAATTAGATAGATATAATCACCAATATCAAACTCAAGATTCTTTCTGCACATATCTATAAAAGACTTGTATCGGCTCTGAGCAGCCTAGATTCATTCTCTAATCAATTGGACTTTCTCTAAAGGGTCGAATACTAAGTTAGGCTCTATAACTGAGGCCTCACTAACTTCGAACCAACCAATTGGAGATCGACATATCCTACCATAGAGAGCTTTGAATTGAGACATCCAAATACTAGAATAATAACTGTTATTGTATGCGAACTCTATCAAAGTTAAGTTGTCATCCCAACTACCCTTGAAATCAATTGTACACGCCCTTAGCATGTCTTCTAAAGTCTGAATGGTCCTTTCTGCTTGACCATCTGTCTGAGGGTGGAAGGTTATAAGTAGATGAACATGGGTACCAAGACCCTTTTGGAATGCTTTCTAGAAGTAAGAGGTAAAATGGGTACCTCTGTCAGGGATAATAGATAAAGAAACACCGTGCAATCTGACCAACTCTCTGATATAGAGTTTGGAATAATCCTTAGCTGAATAATAGGTATGGACTGGAAGGAAATGAGGTAACTTAGTCATTCTATCTACAATGACCCAGACTGAATCATACTGCCAATGAGTATGAGGCAAACCCGTCACAAAGTCTATGTTCACTTCTTCCCACATCCAAGTAGGAATACTGAACTCCTGCAAGGACCCACTAGGTTTTTGATGATCTATCTTAAACTGCTGACATGTAGAGCACTTACCTACAAACTCTACAACATCTCTTTTTATCCCACTCCACTAATAGATCTCCGGTAAGTCACTGTACATCTTTACGGCCCCTGGATGAATAGAGTAACGCGCACCATGTGCTTCTACAAGAATTTTGTACCTTAGATTTGCTACATTTGGAACACACAAATGATCTAGACAGCGCAGAACACCATCTCCCTCTTAGGAGAAAACCTTTACTTTTTGATCCTTGACAGACTCTTTCAACTTGATTAGACTGAGATCTCTCTCTTGCTTTTCTTTCACCTCAGAAACTAGAGATGATTCTAAACTACTCTGAATCCATATGTCACCATCTTCTATATCGACTAAGCGAACACCTTGTTTGCCAAGCTGATCAACTTCCTGAACTAGCTTTTTCTTACTGTCCTCAACATAAGCAATACTACCCATGGATAGTGTACTGAGACTGTCGGCCACTATATTGGCCTTGGTCGAATGATAAAGGAAACTCATGTTGTAATCTTTCAAGAGCTCTAACCACCTTTTCTAACAAAGAGTGTGATCTTTCTGATATAAGACATACTGAAGGCTCTTATGATTTGTGAACATATCCACATAAACTGCGTATAGATAATGCCTCCAAATTTTTAAGGCAAATACTCGGTTACTAACTCAAGATCATAAGTTGGATAATTCTTATAATGGGGTTTAAGTTTCCTGGAGGCGTAGGCTATGACCTAACCATGCTCCATAAGGACACAACCCAAACCTACTCTGGATGCATCACAATACACTGCGAACCCATTTGGACCATCTAAAAGAGCTAAGACTAGAGCTGAGGTGAGGTGAGTCTTCAACTCAAAACTCTTCTCATAAGGATCTAACCACTAAATCTTAAAGAAAATCCCTCAACAAACCATCTGTAATAGCCATCCAAACCCAAGAAACTCCTGATATATGAGGTTTGGTCCAGTTTCTTACTGCTTTGGTGTTTTGAGGATCAACCCTAATGTCATCACCAAAAATAATATGACCAAGGAATGTCGTTGGCCTTAGACAAAATTCATAGTTACTAAATTTGGGGAACAACTGATCATCTCTGAGGGTCTGAAGTACATTTCTGAGATGGTCTGTATGATCGTACTCACTGTGGGAGTAAAGAAGTATATCATTTATGAAGACTATGAAGAACATGTCCAAGTACTACTTGAACACGCGGTTCATCAAGTCCATGAAAGCTGTTGGGGCATTGATAAGACCAAAGGACATGACCAAGAATTTGAAGTGACCATACCAAATATGAAAGGCTAGTTTGGGAATGTCACATTCTCTGACTCTGAGCTGATGATAGCCGGATCTAAGGTCTATCATAGAGAAATAACAGGCACCTTGAAGATGGTCAAAGAAGTCATTAATTCTAGGAAGTGGAGATTGGTTCTTTACAATAACGTTATTAAGCTGATGGTAGTCTATACAGATTCTGAGTGAATCATCTTTCTTTCGCACAAATAAGACTAGTGCGCCCCAGGGGACACACTGGGTCTGATGAATCCCTTATCTAAGAGATCCCTCAATTTTATTTTTAATTATCTGAGTTCTAATGGTGCTATTCTGTATGAAGAAATAGATATAGATTGAGTATATGGTAGAAGATCGATGCCAAAGTCTATTTCCCTTTCGGGAGGAATTCCTGGATGATCATCGGAAAAATATCTGAATATTCATTCACGAATAGGACTGATTCAAGATTGGGAGTTTCAAAATTAGTGTCCTTAACTCAAATAAAATGATTGACATATCCTCTAGATATCATTTTCCCTGGCCGAAGGTAGAAAATAATTTGACCTCTGAAAGCTGAAGTACTACCCCTCTACTTTAGGACAGGTTCATTCAAAAATTGAAAATGGACAACTCTATTTATTCAGTTGACTGTGGCATAGAAGAAATGAAGCCAATAAATACTGAGAATGATATCAAAATCAGTCATCTCTAATATGACTAAGTTTGCTAAGGTGGCTTTCTGAGAAACCATAACCGGGCACTTCCTGTATTTCCATCGTGCTATGATGGTTTTACCTACTAGGGTAGAGAATTAAAGGGCTCTACTAGAATTTCGGGACTAACTCCAAAATTAACTACTATATAGGGAGTAACAAAAGTCAAAGAAGCTCCTAGATCTAGCAAAGCACAAACATGCAAGTGAAAGATCTGTAATGTACCAGTAACCACATCAGGAAATTTTCCTGATCCTATCGGGACTTGAATCATTAAGTCAGTTTGGGCGTTGCTAAATCGGGAGACCAAACTGAGATGGGGAACGGTTATGCTTACCCTGATATCCTGGTTGGGGACAATCTCTAACTCTGTGGCCTGGCTTGCCACATTTGAAGCAAACATCACTACCATCTCTACAAGTACCCTGATGGTGCTTACCATATATCTGACAAAGAGAATGGGTGTGGGTACTACTAAAACTGCCCTGAGACTTAGAGCCTGGAGCCCTATCTATATTACCATACTTTAACTTAGGAGTTGGAGCACTAGCCGAGGAAGGAGCTGGAATGGATGAAAATCCCCATAAATGTACAAGCTTATGCATATTAGACATTTGATGAAATACTTCAATAAGCATATTGTGGAGTCCTAAGCCTGGCTATGTTCATGTTACTATTCAACACCACACTGTCATTCACCCTAGAAACAAACTTACACATCTTTACCCTGCTATCTGCAACCACATGAGAAGCATATCTGGCTAATTGAGTAAACATAAGAGAATACTTTTTCATCGTCATGTTGCCCTACCTGAGGTTGATAAATTCTAATACCTTAGCTTCTCTCAGCTCTAGAGGAAAGAACCTTTCTAAGAAGGCAGTGACAAACTCCTCCCTCTCTATGGATCCTACATCTACTGGCCTTTCTGACTTCCACTGTTTGAACCATATGTAAGCAACATCCTGCAACTGATATGCAGCTAGCTCAACACTCACTAGGAGTAACCCCCATAATGTCTGTAACCTTATGAACCTAATCGATGAATTCTTAAGGCTCCTCATCTAACTTAGACCCAAAAAAGGATGGAGGATTTATTTGGGTGATGTCCCGAATCCTAGATGCATCTGAATTGGCTACTGGGTTGG
>JAQZCD010000276.1:0-14353 GCA_030864225.1 Capsicum baccatum var. pendulum | reverse complement strand
ACCTTCGTAATTCTCAACTGATGATAACTCAAATAAAGAAAAATCATAGAGAAATACTTAGCACCCTGAAGCTGATCGAAGAGGTCATCAATCCTAGAGAAAGGATACTAATTATTCACTGTAACCTTATTCAACAAATGATAATCTATACACATCCAAGAGGCCCATCTATTTTTGCACGAAAAGCACGCCATGGAGAAACACTAGGATGAATAAAGCCCTTATCAAGAAGATTCTTTAACTGCTCATTTAGCTCAGTTAGATCTATTCAATAAGGAGAAATAGAAATGGGATGGGTATCTGATAGAAGATCAATCCCAAAATCTCTCTCCCTATTGGGAGGAATTCCTGGAAGTTCATCAAGAAAAGCTTCAAGAAATTTACTAACCATAAGGATAGATTGCAATGATGGGCTCTCATAATTTGAATCCTTAACCTAAACTAGGTGATATAGACACCCTTTGGAATTATTTTCTGAGCTCTAAGATAAGAAATAGACCTTCCTTTAGGGATTAAGGAACTCCCCTCCCATTAATCACCAGTTCATTAAGAAAATATTAATTGGTCATTCGGGCCCCACAATCCAGAGAAGCATAGCATGAATGGAGCTAATCCATCTCTAAAATTACATCAAAATCCATCGTGTCAAGTTCCATCAGATCCACTAATGTCTCCATATGAAGAATGGACAACACACAACCCTTATAGATTTTTCTAGAAATAATAGAATTACCCACCAGAGTAAACACAAAAAAGAGGTCAAAAATATTTTCAGAACCAAAACCAACATGTATAGCCATATAAGGGATCACATAAGATAGAGTAAAACTTGAATCAAGAAAATAATAAACATCATAGGAAAAGAGTTATAATATACCAGTGGTAACATCTAAAGATGAAATAGACTCTTGACTAGTATCAAGTGCATAGAGATGATTTAGGCCACTACCGGTACCTAAGGTGGCTCCCTTAGGTACAAGAGATAAAGAAGTGGAAATTAAAACCTTATTAGCTCCAATGGCAACCTTAGATATAGGAAAGTTCCATTGAAGATGACCAGGCTGACCATAATTAAAGCAAAAGTTCCTTCCCTTATTATAATATCCACAATAAAGTTGTCCATAAAAATGGTAAGGAGGGGTAAGGTGGGATTGACTAATCTCCAATGACTTGAGCTTGGGAAACCGATGCCTGAGGACCACTACTAGCCTGAAAATAATAATCACCTGAATGCTTAGAATAAGGAGCACTAGCTGTCAAATAAAATTTTTTATAATTCTTCTTATTAGTCCATTACCTACCATCTCTCCCACCATTTTACTGACCGACACCCTACTCTGCATATTTAAACTTTTTGTTCTACATTTCCCTCATATCTATCTATTTTTTTTCTCATCTTCCACCTATTGCATATAAACCACTAACGTTCTATAGATTTATAGAACTTTTGATGCTTAAAACAATGAAAATATGTGAGTTTCTTAGGTTATTTTGTGAGATATGATGTGTTTTGGGTATGTTTTATACGAAATTGGGTTTTGGATGTCAAATAGAAGTAAATAAAAAAACAAAGTTTTTGGCTACTTACCGAGTGACTTTTACGCGTAGGGTTGTGGGAACCATGACATATGGACAAATTACGGGAAGTGCTAAGTTGTTCTGAACTAGTATTCTTGCATGTACTGTATTATCTTTATTTTAATAGATGTCTTAGCGGCTGGAAATGGTAAGATCCTACCTAGAATATCACTACTTACTCCATAAGAGGAGTAATGACTAGAAAAAGATAATAACAACAATAGTTGAAATATTAATTATCTGTCTAGGCTAATAAGTATCTTCTATATAAGACGGTTATCTATTATCTAATAATTTGAGACTCAAAAGGTAATAGTTAACTGGGATCTAGGATAAGGGTTAGCAATTCAACTTCCTGAGACTCAAAAGGTAAAGGATGAAATTTGTCAATGAGTCCACAAGACAGGTGATGTTATATAACTTATCAAATTCTGCATGCAAGGTACTGGGTTTGTTCAATAAAGCATGATAAGCCTACTGACTTGAGAAGACAGGGGGAACACAATTCGAGTGTTCATTTCTGACTAATTATAACCAAAGTTTAATTCTATAACTTGTTTAAGATTGTTACTATAACCCCCCCCCCCCCCCCTTTACTTTCAATTTTGCCTGTTGAGTTCAACAAGCTAGAGATATAAACCAGTGTCTTCCCTATGGGTATGACCCCAACCTAGTTGGGTTACTTTACTTGACAGAGACCAATTTATCCTTCAGCTGGAGGTGTAGTTTAGGCATTGATCAACCACCAACCTGGATATGTCCATATCATTATTCAACATGGCAGCCTTACGCTCTAACACCAACTCATGGTACAAACTAAAAGAAAATTTCCTCATTCGGGACCTCATATTAGACACCAACTCTGGAGCATAATGGGACAACTTCTGGAACTTTAGGGACTACTCCTTAACACTCATTCTTCCTTACTTTAAGTTCATAAACTATTCTACCTTAGCCTTCCTCAAATTCTGAGGAAAGAAGTGATTAATAAAATCACCTGAAAAGTTATCCCATATCACCGGCTCAACATCCTCACCCCTTATTCCTCCCCACTCCGCATACCACTGGTAAGCCATATCCTTTATTTGATAAGTATCAAAATACATAACTTCTGAATCAGTAGCATGCATCAGCCTAAAGATCTTATCCATCTCATTAATAAAACCTAGAAGATCCTTCTTAACCTTAGAGCCTGTAAAGGTTGGGGGATTCAACCTCATAAACTTTCTAACCCAAGTGACCTCAGATGAATAGCAACAGACCCAACATAATCAGGTCGATGGGACTGTGATGCCACCAGCTGAGTAAGCATATAAATATATTGACGAAACTCTGCATTAGAGATATCTCCCTACAGTGAATGAGTATAAGTATCACCGGCTTAGGAAGCCCAGGGAGGACTAGTAAGGATTGGTGAAACCTCACGTGGAGCGGTACTGTTCGGAGAAGGGACCCTAAACTGGGTCTGCACTCCATAAGTAGGGAAAATTCACTCCTCATTTTCCTCAGGTGGAACAGAGATTCCAACAGAGTTTTTATGACTATTAGATTTTTGGGGAGGCATGATCTGAAATATGAGTAAGCCAGGTGTTAGAGAAGTTTCATAGCAACTAGACTTTATAGATCGAATTAGAACACAAAAAAGAAAAACATTTCTAAATGCCTTGTAGAATCCTCCATATAATAGTGGTGTGCTACACATCCATAAAAGAGACTTTACTCAATAAGAATTTGTACATACACAGTGACCCTGAACCATGCTCTGATACCAAGCTTGTCACAACTTAAACCCAGGCCTAGCCTTAATGGACAATCTCAAACCCACCATGGACCAGAGACAACCTCCTTAGCCTTACCTCAAGAGCACATAAATTTACAAGGAAGAATCCAACTAAAATGTAATAAGAAAGGTAGATAAATCAAATAAATATTCTAAGAATCAAACAAACAAACAACTCAATACTTTTCCATAAAAGACTCTAAACCAAGAATAGCAAACTAAGATGGGCATGCCCCAAAATATGATAAAGGAATCCAAACTTATTAAGACAGTAAAGAAACTAAATGAAATGATTGGACCTTCTAAAAGATGGCGGCTCACCACTTCACAATAGCTCAACAGACGTACAACACCACCTAATGATGTACAAGAGTAACAAAGAAGTCCTCTAAACCTAGATCATGAAATGATGTAACCTCTGAGAATAGTCAGTGGGGCGATCACTCGCATGTAAATTGAGGAAAAGGGATAAATTATATGCATTTACCAAAATCCAATCATAAATTAGATTAACAATAATTATATATACATATATAGAATATCGGGATAGGGACAAGACACAAACATGAGAGTGTAAACCATTATCCTGAACTGTGTAGCTCTCTTCATCCTAAAGTCACCCATGAGCTATATAGGTCCACCTTTCCTTACTTGAAGGCCCCAGTGCGTGTTAGCCGCATGAACTGAGTAAAGGCTATAGACACCAAGGTGACAGCCATCCAAAATATAATATATATCCAAACACATAGCCATATACGCTCATGCTGAAAAACTTGGTTTCCAGTATTGGTCCCTTCGGGACTACACCTTCACGATGCCCTACAGAATTCCCTTTAAGCCAAAATTAAAACAGTTTGCATATAAACCTAACCATTAACCAAGGGTTATTTATTAAGACATTTACAAACTTGGTATCATGATATAAATATGCTTTCAAGCTATTCCATGTATGCCAAACCAATCAATGTAACCATTAGACTTAAAAGTTCCATTTAAAATCTAAAATCATAGCCACCAAGGGCATTCCAAAACTATATTTATCCATTTATCCTTTAATGCAATGCAATGGTTTCAAAAGACAATTTAAATTATGCAAATATCCATATTAAAAATCAAATTTACAATATAGGTTGAGGTTAATGTCACTAAAAATTCATCAACTTTAGTGAAACTCATGTTACCCATTTCAGTCATAATC
Source organism: Capsicum baccatum var. pendulum (assembly GCA_030864225.1). Classification (NCBI taxonomy): domain Eukaryota; kingdom Viridiplantae; phylum Streptophyta; class Magnoliopsida; order Solanales; family Solanaceae; genus Capsicum; species Capsicum baccatum. The sequence goes on along the minus strand of JAQZCD010000276.1, from coordinate 9,797 downwards.
ACAATGCACCAATTTAGTCCCAGAACAATCAATTAAAGCATGAATAATCCATTTAAAATATGAGAAAATTAATTCAAGTAATACAACTGAAAATCCTTAATTCACTTTCAAACCCATCAATTCAAATCACATGAATATTCAATGTTGATGCCACAATGTAAAATTCAAGTTGAGGAAAAAGAAAGATGCCAGAAATATAGAAGAAACTGAAGAGAAATAGAAGTTTGGAGCTTGAATGATGAATTCTCTATGAAACCCTTGAGATTTCTTAGGTTAAGAGTTAAAGAATAAAAGAATGAAGTTTGATATTTGAAAACTGAAGAAAAAGGGTTAATTTGATGTTTATAAGTCGTTTAAGGGGTAAAAGGACCAAAATCCCCTCACTCTAAGTGAACAAATAAAAACTTGACAAAAAATACATAGAGACATTGCATGTCCCTATCGCAGAGGTTAGCCTCCTTTCCACGCCCTTACTACATAGGCTAAGGGGCGTGGCACGCTACTATTGCAGATGCTTACAGCCTCAGGGTCCCAAAATAGCTCTGAACGCCTTTTAAAAATTCCAAATTTTTTCCAAAGAACCTTTTAACATCTCTTAATATAATTTAAGTCAAAAATTTATATTAGTCACGTGGGAGGATCAAAAATAAATTTGTCAAAATTTTATGAGGTTTTACACTAAAGGTTTGAATTCTTTATTTTGGGAGACTGGTTATAAGTGTTTTGGTTTACCAAAATGGAGTAATGACATTAATCATCTAGCTTATGCAGATGATACCATCATATTTGGGTTTACAGATAAGAAGTCCTTAAAGCTACTAATGGGGGTTCTCAAGAATTATGAAGAGTGGTCTGGATAATTGATTGATTGATTAACAAAGAGAAGAGCTCCTTTTATATGTACCATAAAGCTGCTCATACACACATTAAAGAAGTGGAAGATTTCATAGGTTTCTCTAGGGGTAAGTTTCCATTAATGTATCTGGGATGCCGAATAGGGCATGCAAGAAAAAGAAAGGTGAACTTCACTGGGTTGATGAAGGAAATACAAGGAAAATTATCGGCATAGAAAGGAAAGATGTTATCTTTTGGTGGTAGGCTATCTTAATAAATAGAGTTCTAACTAGTATTCTTATTTATTTATTTATTATTTGCTACTAATCCTCTAAAGTGTGTTATTCATGAATTATATAGTATTTTTGCTAGATTCCTATAGAATTTTGAAAAAGTAGGCAAAAATAAACATCAGGTGGAATGGAATGATATTTTCAGTCCTAAATATGAAGTTAGTTGTGATTTAGATCAATATTTAATGTATATAAAGCTATTTTTACTAAATTATGGTGGATATTTAGAACCCACAAAATCTTTATGGACTAATTTCATGTGGACTAAATATTGTAAGAAAGTTAGACCTCAACTGGTGGAGTGGACGGGAGGTTCTTTAATTTGGAAGAATATGCTTGAATCAAGGGAAATATTTGACTAAAAAATATAGTGGGAACCTAAATGTGTCCACTCAAGTGTTTGGTATGACAATTGGACATAATTGGAAGCACTGCCTTACTTCCTTCCAATTGATTCTAATAGGAATAGTCAACTAGAAGAGGTGAATCAATATTTTGTGAATGGGGAATAGAATTATGATCTCCTACAATTTAATATTTGGAATGAGGTATGCAACTATGTGGTGCAGAGTGTGAAGTGCAAGGAAGATAAAGAATAATGGGACAAAGCATGATGGATATTGAATGCTTCTGGAAATTTTAGTGTGAAATATGTCTGGGATTTTGTGAGAGATAAAAATAAAAGCCTATTTATAATTAAAAGAATTTGGATGAAGGGTATTCCATTTAAAGTATCCTTTTTATTTGGATATTGTGGAGAAAAAGACCGCCAGTGGGTGAAGTGTTTGTCAGAATTGGGATATGTGAAGATTTTGTATGTTGTTATTGTGATAGTGGGGTGGAAGAAACTATTTATCATCTATTTATGAAATGCCCTATCACTAATAGTTTATGGTCTTATTTTGTAGCATGTGCAGGTATTAATGTTCCTTTTGTACAAGTAAAGTGAAGTGTTTTTAAATGGTGGAATGCTTCCACAAATGCAAAGCTCGATTCTATTTTTAAGGTTATTCCTGTGTTCATTCTATGGTAGCTATAGAAGAGTAGTAATGTGATTAATCATGGATGTAAGATATCACATTGGAATATGAGAAAGTAAATAACCAAGAACTTGGTGTTTTGACTAAAATATTATATCCTTGGTTTAATTTTACTCTTGAGACCTAGCCTGACCTTCTGAATTTTTTACATAGTTATACTCCTAGAATTACTTGCTTTGTAGTGTCATGGTTAGTTCCTAGTGTAGGACATTACAAATGTAATTCTGATGGGGCATCTAAAGGGTACCCAGGTCACAGTTCCAATTCTTATTGTATTAGAGATGACCATGGTAATTTTGTGTTTGCAGAATGTAGGAGTATATGGGTTTCTAATAATCTAATGTCTGAGGTGATGGCTATGAGATTGGGATTAAAATACTATAAAACTCATAACCTCTTGTATTTGGTTTTAGGGACTGATTCTCTTGCTATGAAAAACTTTGTGGATGGAAATTAGGAGGCTCCTTGGTTCATATCTATAGAAATAAGAAGGATTCAAGAGTTGATGAAAGGGGTTGAGGTAGTCGTAAACACACTTATAAGAAGGGCAACAAAGTATTTGATTTTACTGCTAACAAAATTTTCTTTATTTCCAGGCACTAATAGATTAAATTTTTCAAGTTATCAATAATTACTAAAATAAATCAAAAGACCTACAGAACATGGATAAATTTCAGGTCCCAAATCTCCAAATAAAAAAGATTCAAAATAGGGAACATCACATTGATAGTTCGTTATGAAAGGAGGAAACATTCTTAGTAAGTCACAACAGTAAATAGACAAGTATCATGTAGTACATTCAGATATCAAGTAGAATTCACATCAAATGGCACATGGATTGAGAAACAATAATAAGTTCTGAAAATTAAAAAGTGAAGCAGTTAAATAGGATTGCATGCATCATTTACCTGAGTTATTAGGATTAAAACTTTCTTTAGGTTTTTAGGACAGTGGTATTAGCTCACTGTCTGAGATCAACCTATTAAGAAATTTGAAGTGGGTGAAAATCTCAACTAAATCAGGTAATAAAGGAAGAAGAGAAAAGGAAATAACTAATCCGAGATTATAAGGTATGGACCTGTGATGGCTGGGATGGAGAAGTCTCTGATTATGTGATTTCATGGCATTTGTGAGAATTTTAAATGCCTTTGATGAAATGCACTCAAATATCAATCTAATAATTGGATCTAAACTTCCAAACTACAGAAGATAAGAATCTTTTCAATTCAAAGTCAAACTCATAAGATTCAAGTGGGGAAACAATGAAGAACAGCTACAAGATTCGAACACAGTTGCACGCTCAGAACATTTCATTATCGCTATATCGAATAAAGCCTTAATGAGGAAAAGGATGGACAAAGCTAAATAGTTTATGACCGTATATTAAACCAAAGTTTTGTGGGAATTCATCAAATTCGTTAATGATATGAAGGAAAATATGAAGAGATGGTTCACTTTCGTAATTTCGTCTAAATAGAGCTGATAGGTTTTATGGCTGTAATGTGTTTAGTTTTCAAACCTGGGCTAATGTTTGAGCCAATCTATTGTGTAAATATTTTATTCTTAATAAAAGCTCATCTTGGCCCATTTTAATTATTCTCCAACAATTGAAAGTTGATCAAAGTGAAATGCTTTGGAAATTGAATGTTAAAGTGAAATACTTCAACAATTGAAGATTAATAGCGGAAACTGAAATAAATGTCATAATAAAACCAAGAAATGGTGTCATAAGTCAAGATAATCTAATACAACCAAAAAGAGTAATGAAAATACATATTTGTCTTTGAAAGTAAATAAAGACATAAAGAAAATAAGATGAGGTCCAAAAGTCAGCCCCAAACACTGGAGCACATCGGTAACTCAAAAGGTCTACCCAATATTGCATGAACACAAACGTCATGTATCATACTCTGACCTAGATCTGCACCGAAAGGTCACAGTAGAAATGAATACGAGTCCACTTGTACGCAGTAAGTATTATAAGTCGATTGAACAAAGTAGGAAATAATATAAGTGTTGCATCCAAACACACATGCAAGTGTGCGTGGTCACCCAAGTAGTAAAGTGACTCTTACGAGTCGGATATTGATCCCATGGGGACTTGGTGATTATCAAACTATCCAATTCAAGTGTCACTATTAAGGTTTAAACCAATGTGATCAGTAACAAACAAGAATTCGAGTTTCTATTTTATATCTAAGTAATAAAAATTAACAACGACATGAAATTTGGATTGTAACTGTCACGACCCAAACCTGGGCCTAGTCGTGACGGGTATCTCAATTCCACCATAGATCGATGACCATCCCATTAACCTAACCTTAAGAGCGGAATAATAGTAATAATAAAACACTGCGGAAGGTAATAAATAGTAATAAGAAAATGGATAAATGACTTAAGGAAACTAAGTGTCAAAAGAATGACCAATCAACCCGCATCTGTCCACAAGAGCCTCTAAAACCAGAATACCAAATAGGTCGGGACATGCCCCAAACCATGACCAAAAGAATCCAAAAATACTGAGTCAAAATAAAATAATATGGAAATGACTAGCCTTCCGAAGGATGGAGGCTCACCACTTTAAAGCTACTCGATGCATGTGCTAATCTACCTAACGTTTCATAGGAGTAAAAGAAATTTCTTTGGACCAAACATTATGAAACAATGTAGCATCCTTGGACGGTTAGCAGTGTAATCACTAGCATTTAACTCAGAGGATATGATAACATACTGCCATGTCCAAAAATTAGTCAAAACCACAATGCACACATTTTATATACATATATACAAGATGTCGGTATAGAGAACAAGGTTTAAGCATGAGATTTTTAAATCATTAACCTGGACTGTATAGCTTGACCGTTTTAAAAACACCCACGGGCTATATGGGTCCGACTCTCCCCACCGAAAGGTCCCCAATGTATGTTAGCAGCACTTATACAAACCCGAGAATTCTAAAGAAATGACAAGCAATCCACGACCCCATGCCAATCCAAGGTACATATATATAAACATAGTGTGTGAACTATGCACACGGTTATGAAGACCCCTACGCTGGCAAACGTGGTTTCCAGTATCGGTCCTTTCGGGACCTCCACCTTCCACGACGAGCTATAAACCTCCCTTTAAGACCAATTAAAAGACTTGAACATAAACCCATCTAGTTAACCAAGGACTCATTTATGAAGGCATTAATGGTTTGGTATCGTCATACCAATTAGGCTTCCAAGCTAATCTGCATAAGATGGAGAAGTCCACGACCCTCATCCGCCCCTCTAGCTGGGGGAATCCACAACCCCCATTTGACTTCTAAGCTCTAATTTAAAATCAATCCATGGTCTCCATGGCCCTTGAAAATCATTTATGTTCCATTAAATTTTTATGCAATGCAAGATTTCAAAAGTGAAGTAATTTATGTATATATCCATGTTTCAAACCAATTTCTCAAGTTGGGTTGAGGTTAAAGCCAATTCCAAACCATTGAACCATAAAATTTGGGGAAACTCATGTTCCCCATTTCAATTCCCACACCCATGCATTCATTTATTTTAAAATCATGAGAATAAAACATAAACAATGAATTCAAAACCGTGGAGATTCAATTCATGTAATAACCATTCCAAACCCCTCAACTCATATTCAAAATCCAACAATTAAATCACATAGATAAAAATTAAATACATTCTTTTGCATAAAATCAATTTAGGGAAGAGATACATGCCTGAAAAACATTAGAATTTGTAATCAATTTGAAGCTTAGATCCCAGATGATGAAATCTCTATGAAACCCTTGAGTTTTTCTTTGGTTTTGAGTTTGAGATGAAAGGGAGTAATTTGATTTTTTAAAGCTGAAAGAAATAAGCTTATTTTATGTTTAAGGGTCGTACAAGGGTGAAAATACCAAAAAATCCCTCACCCCAAGTGAATAAAGACAAAATTGCACAAAAATGATGCCTTGGCATGGCACGCCAGTATCATGGAGACTATCCTCCGTGCTACGCCAATATCGTCTCCATAATACAATGAAAATATGGAGGTTAACCTCCGTGGCATGTTGATATCACAGGCCCCTACTGCCTCGAGGTCCCAAAATGTTCTCGAACCCTTTTCAAAAATTCTAAAACCTTCCCCCGAACACCCTTTTAACATCCCTATCACGATTCAAGTAAAAAATCAAAATTTCAAACACAAGAAGGTCAAAAAAATAAATGATGGAAAATTTGAGGGTATTATATTATCCCCCCACCCTCAACCACCTTAGGATTACTCATCCCTGAATGATAAGTTAGGATTCTTTTATCACAAGAATATCAAGAATTCACTAGAATCAAATGACAAACTAAAAAAATGATAAGAGGGGAATGAAACTCATACATTAGGAACTTTCATCCAACCCGGGGAACAAGAATGGGTATTTAGCCTTCATATCTTCCTCAGCCTCCCACGTAGCCTCTTCTACCTTATGATTCAACTAAAGACCTTCACCGAAGCCGCATCCTTATTTCTTAACCATAAACTTGCTTATCCAATGTATCAATCGATACTTTCTCACACGATAGGGAATATGAAATACCAACATTCTCAATAGGTACAATCAAATAAGGATCACCCACCCAATTCTTCAACATCTACACATGGAAAACCAGATAAATAGAACCCAAAGTCACAAGCAACTCCAACTAATAGGCAACCTTCCCAACTCTCCTCAAAATCTGATATGGACCAACATAATGGGGACTGAGCTTCTCCTTCTCCCAAAACTACATCGCTTCCATCATAGGAGAAACTTCTAAAAATATTTAATCATCTATATTAAACTCTAATTCTCTTCGCCTCACATCCGCATAAGCCTTTTGGCGATTTTGAGTAGTCTTAAGTCATTCTCTAATCAGTTTTACCTTTTCCATGGCTTAGTGAACCAAGTCAGGATCAAACAACCTAGTTTAACCAACCATAAACCATCCAATAGGAGACCTACACCTCTTACCATAAAAAGCCTCAAAAGGAGTCATCTAAATACTCGAATGATAACTATTATTATACGCAAAATCAATCAGAGGCAAATGGTCAATACAACTTACCTTAGAATCAATCACACAAGCTCTTAGCATATAGTCCAAATTCTAAATAGTATGCTCTACTTACCCATTCATTTGAGGGTGGAAAGTGGTGCTAAGGTTCACCTGTGCACCCAAACCTTTCTGAAATAAATGCAAAAGTGAGATGAAAATCGTGTACCTCAATCTAAAATAATGGACATTAGTATACCATACAACTTCACAATCACTTGAATGAACAACTTGCAATAATCCTCTCTTGAGTAGTTAGTCCTCACAAGCAAGAAGAGAGCGACCTTAGTCATCCTATCCACAATGATCCAAATCAAATTATATTGATTTAGAGACCATAGAAGACCCATAATGAAGTCCATATATCATCTATCACTTTCACTTGGGCAACTCAATCTCTTGAGACATACCTCCCGGCCTCAAGTGCCAAATTATAACTTGTAGATAAACCATACACTTAGAAACAAAATTTGCTATATCCGTCTTCATATTGCTCCACCAATAAATCTCCTACAAGTCATAGTATATCTTAGTAGAATCTAGATGAACTGTGATCGGGACTCATGAGCCTCAGTCAAAATTCTCTCTCGTAGCCCATCAACATTAGGAACACACAACCTACCTTGGTACTCAAGATACCATCTCCATCGATCTCAAAAGTCATAATTTTTTGTTGTCCCATCCCATCATTAGTATTTATGAGAATGGGATCCAAAGCCTGTTTCTCCTTCACCACAGCACCAAGAGATAATTTGACCACTTCTTGAATAATAACCCCTCCCGCCACCATCCTTAGTGTCCAAAAGACGAATTCCTACGTTATCAAACCTATGAATGTCCTTCACTAATCCTCTTTTCTCCTCATCAACATAAGATAAGCTCCCCATAGATACCCTACCAAGAGCATCGACAACAATATTAGCTTTGCCTGGATGGTAGTGAAGACTCTTATCATAATCCTTTAGCAATTAAAACCATTGCATCTGCCAAAGATTTAACTCCTTATAAGTAAAAACATACTGCAAGGTCTTATGATCCGAATAGATGTCTACATGCACCTCATGCAGATAATGGCACCAAATCCTTATAGAAAAAACCACAGCTGCCAACTCCAAATCATGAGTCAGATAATTTCTTTCATGAACCTTAAGCTACCTAGAAGCATAGGCCACAACCTTACCATGCTGCATTAACACACATCCTATTCCTACATGGGATGCATCATAAAATACAACGAAAATATGAGTACTTGGGGGCAGGGTCAAAACTAGCTCAAAAGTCAACCTGACCTTCAACTTCTAAAAGTTACCCTCACAAGAATCGGACCACAAAAATTTAACCTTATTTTGTGTCAATCTTATCAATGGAGCAGCAATAGAAGAGAAACTCTCCACAAGACTCCTATAATACCCAGCCAAGCCCAAGAAGGTCCAAATGTCAGTTGGAATCGTGGGTCTAGGCCATTTCTTAACTGCTTCAACCTCACATAAATCCACTTTGATCCCCTCACTAGAAACAACATGACAAAAAAAAGTTACAGCATTCAACCAAAACTCACACTTAGAAAATTTAGCATACAACTTCTGATCCTTAAGGGTCTGCAATACAATTCAAAGGTAATTGGCATGATCCACCTCCCTCTTAGAATACACCAAGATGTCATCAATGAAAACTATCACAAATAAGTCCAAAAATTACCTAAAAACCTAATTCATAAGATCCATGAACACACCAAGAGTAATAGTCAACCCAAATAGCATCAGCAAAATCTTATAGTGATCATATAGGATTTGAAAGGAAGTCTTAGGAATATAAACCTCCATAATCTTCAACTGATGATAACTCGAACGAAGATCAGTATTAGAGAAGCATCTAGCACTCTGAAGCTGATCAAGAAAATTATCAATCCGAGAAAAAGGGTACTTATTCTTCACTGTCACCTTGTTCAACTAATGGTAATCTATACAAATCCCCAAATACCTATCTTTCTTATACAAGAAAAGAACATAGCACCCAAGAAGAAATATTAGGATGAATGAAACCCTTATCAGGAAGATTTTTTAACTTCTTCTTTAGCTCTATTAATTTATCCATAGCCATTCGATAAAGAGGAATGGAAATAAGATGGGTATCCGGTACAAGATCAATCCTAAAGTCTATTTTCCTGTTTGGAGAAATTCTAGGAAGATCATCGGGAAACACTTTGAGAAAATCACTAACCACAAGGATAGATTAAAAAGAAGAACTTTTAGAGTTAGAATCTTTAACTCGAACTAGATGGAACAGACACCCTTTTGAAATCAATTCTTAGCTCTAAGATAAGAGATGAACCTCCCTTTAGGCACTATGGAACTCCCCTCCCACTCTAATGCTAGCTTATTCGAAAAGTGGAAACTGACCTTTCAGGTCCTATAATCCAGAGATGCATAGCACAAATGAAGCCAATCCATCCTCAAGATCACATCAAAGTCTACCAGATCCAACTTTATCAGATCCACCAAAGTCTCTCTATGGAAGAAAAACACCACACAACCCCTATAGATCTTTCTAGCCATAATAGA
>JAQZCD010000275.1:0-42890 GCA_030864225.1 Capsicum baccatum var. pendulum | reverse complement strand
CTGAAGCTGATCAAGAAAATTATCAATCCGAGAAAAAGGGTACTTATTCTTCACTGTCACCTTGTTCAACTAATGGTAATCTATACAAATCCCCAAATACCTATCTTTCTTATACAAGAAAAGAACATAGCACCCCAGAAGAAATATTAGGATGAATGAAACCCTTATCAGGATGATTTTTTAACTTCTTCTTTAGCTCTATTAATTTATCCATAGCCATTCGATAAAGAGGAATGGAAATAAGATGGGTATCCGGTACAAGATCAATCCTAAAGTCTATTTTCCTGTTTGGAGAAATTCTAGGAAGATCATCGGGAAACACTTTGAGAAAATCACTAACCACAAGGATAGATTAAAAAGAAGAACTTTTAGAGTTAGAATCTTTAACTCGAACTAGATGGAACAGAAACCCTTTTGAAATCAATTCTTAGCTCTAAGATAAGAGATGAACCTCCTTTTAGGCACTATGGAACTCCCCTCCCACTCTAATACTAGCTTATTCGAAAAGTGGAAACTGACCTTTCAGGTCCTATAATCCAGAGATGCATAGCACAAATGAAGCCAATCCATCCTCAAGATCACATCAAAGTCTACCAGATCCAACTTTATCAGATCCACCAAAGTCTCTCTATGGAAGAAAAACACCACACAACCCCTATAGATCTTTCTAGCCATAATAGAATTACCCTATGAGGTATACATAGAAAAAGGGTCAAAAATACTCTCATGACCAAAACCAAATACACAGCCACATAAAGGGTCATATACAAATGAGTAAAAATCACATCAAGTAAGTAATACATATCATAAGAGAAGAATTTTAACATACCAGTAATAATATATAGAGATGCCTCAGATTCCTAAAGAGTAGCTAGTGTATAGAGATAATTCCAGCCAGTATCGGTACCAGAAATAGCACCCTTTGGTGCAGGAGTTGAAGAAGTAGCAATTGGAACCTTATTAGCTCCTCAGCTCCCATGGAAACTTTAGCTGCCAGATAATATCACAGTATATGACCAGGCTAACCACAAGGATAGCACTAATTTCTCCACTCATCAAACTAACCATGGTGAATCTATCCACAAAATCAACAAGTAGGATATGATGGAGCTAACTAAGCGTCATTAGCTTGAGATTAGGCATCCTGTGCATTAAAACCAGTGTTATCCTAAAAGCGATGATCACCAGAAGACTTAGGATAAGGGGTATTACCCAAAAAATATAAACCAAAAATTCCCCAAGTCTTCTTCTTGCTTCACTTCCTACCATATCTTTCACTATTCTACTGATTTGCACCCTGCTCTAAATACGTGAACTTCTTACTCTGCCTGTCCCTAATCTCTACCTGTCTCTTCTTTTCATTCTTAACTTGCTGCATATAGACTACAAGTCTGGAGATGTCCATGTCATTAATCAACATTGCATCCTTACACTCTAATACTAAGTCATGGGACAACCCAGAAACATATTTCCTCATCTTCGTCCTCATAGAAGACAACAACTCTAGAGCATAATGAGACAACTGCTAAAATTTTAGGGCATACTCTTTCATATTCATCTTTCCCTACTTCTAATTCACAAAATCCTCTGCCTTAGATTTTCTCAGCTCCTAAGAAAAGAAATGATCAAGAAAGGAACCTAAAAACTCATCCCATAAAACTGGATCCGTATTATCACCTCTCAATAGCTCCTATTCCTTATACCACTGATAAGTTATATCCTTCAACTGGTATGCAACAACCTCCACACCCTCAAAATTAGTAGCATGTATCACCCTGAATATTTTCTCCATCTTATCTACAAAACCGTGAGGATCCTCCTTAACCTTAGAGCCAGTAAGGGTTGGGGATTTAATGTCATGAACTAACCAACTCTAGTGACCTCAAAAGAAGGAGAAATAGAGCTAACACAATTCGACTAACGAGACTGAGAGGTCACTAACTGAGTAGGCTAATGGAAGGACCAACAGAATTTTATTTTAGAAATGCTACCCTGAGGTGATAATGCATGAGTATATCAGCCTGAGAAGCTAAGGAATACTAGTGAAAATTAGTGAAACTCCATGAGGGGAGGTACAATCTGGAGCAGGGACCCTAGATCAGGTATACACTCCATACCTACACCACCTACCATAAAGATCCTCAAAAGAAGTCATTTGAATACTAGAATGATAACTATTGTTATAAGCAAACTCAATAAGAGAAAAATGGTCAACCCAACTTCCCTTAAAATCGATCACATGGGCCGTTATCATTCCTCCAAAGTCTAAATAGTGCGCTCCACTTGTCCATCCATTTGAGGGTGGAAAGTGGTGCTAAGGTTTACCTATTACCCAAACCTCTTTCAAATAAATGGCCGAAGTAAGAAGAAAACTACGTACCTTAGTTTGAAATAATGGGCATCAATGCCCTATGCAGCTTCACTATCTCCTGAATGAACAGTATGGCATAATCCTCTCTTGAGTAGCTAGTCCTCACAAGTAAAAAATGAGCAGACTTAGTCATTATATCTAAAATAAACCAAATAGAATCATACTAATTGAGACACCTTAGAAGAACCATAACAAAATCCATATTAATCATCTCTCACTTCCATATGGGAAGTTGTATCTCTTGAGACATGCCACTAGGCCTAAAATATTAAACCTTGACCAACTAAAAAACCATACACTTAGCCACAAAATTTTCCACATCCTTTTTCATGTTATTCCACCAGTAGATTTCCTTCAAGTCATGATACATCTTAATCAAACCCGGATGAATTGTATCGGGACTCATGAGCTTTAGTCAAAATCCTTTCCCACAGCCCATCTATATCAGAAACACACAACCTTCCTTGATACCTCAAGATGCCATCCCCCCAATACCGAACTCTATAACCTTTTGCTGACCTATATTATCCTTGATTTGCAATAGTATGGGATTCATAACCTATTTCTCCTTGACCTCAGCACCATAAGATGAATTAACCACTTCCTAAACAATCACTCCTCCATTCGTAGAGTCCAAAAGGAGAAATCCCAAATTAGCTAGTCTGTGAATATCCTTCATCAACCCTTTTTTTTCTTCTTCAATGTAAGATAAGCTCCCCATAGACAACCTTCTAAGAGCATCAACAATATTGTTAACTTTACTTAGATGGTAGTACAAACTCATGTCGTAATTCTTAAGAAATTTGAGTCATCACCTCTGCCTGAGATTCAATTACTTTTACATAAACACGTACTGTAATCTCTTATGATCAAAATAAATACCCAAATGTATCCCATACAGATAATGGCACTAGATTTTTAAGAAAAAGACTACAATCGCTAACTTTAGATCATGAGTCGGATAATTTCTCTCATGAACCTTAAGCTACCTTAAACCATAGGCTACAACCTTACCATTTTACATACGGACACAACTCAATGCCATACGATACGCATCACAATACATAACAAACCCATCAGTACCCTTGAATAGGGTCAAAATAGGTGCGAAAGTCAAGTTATCCTTCAACTTATCAAAACTTCCTTTGCAAGCATCGGGCCACAGAAACCTAACCTTTTTTCTGAGTTAACTTTGTTAGTGGAGTAGCAATAGATGAAAAACTCGCCATAAACCTCTTATAATACCCAGCCAAACCTAAAAAGCTCCAAATGTTAGTTAGAGTCATAGATCTCTTCCTAACCGTCTAAACTTTCTATGGATCCACCTTGATCCCCTCACTAGAAACAACATGTCTAAGAAAGGTCACCAAACTTCGCCAAAATTCCCACTTAGAAAATTTGGCATATAATTTCTGGTCCTTAAGAGTCTGCAACAGGATTCAGAGATGTTGGAATGGTCCTTCTAACTTTTGGAGCACACTAAGATGTCATCAATGAAGACTATAACAAACAAATTTAGAAAATGCCTGAACACTATATTCATAAGATCTATGAAAGTAACTGGTGCATTAGTCAACCCAAATAATATAGCCAAAAACTCATAATAATCATATTGGCTTTGGAAAGAAGTCTTTGGACTATCAACCTTCGTAATTCTCAACTGATGATAACTCAAATAAAGAAAAATCATAGAGAAATACTTAGCACCCTGAAGCTGATCGAAGAGGTCATCAATCCTAGAGAAAGGATACTAATTATTCACTGTAACCTTATTCAACAAATGATAATCTATACACATCCAAGAGGCCCATCTATTTTTGCACGAAAAGCACGCCATGGAGAAACACTAGGATGAATAAAGCCCTTATCAAGAAGATTCTTTAACTGCTCATTTAGCTCAGTTAGATCTATTCAATAAGGAAAAATAGAAATGGGATGGGTATCTGATAGAAGATCAATCCCAAAATCTCTCTCCCTATTGGGAGGAATTCCTGGAAGTTCATCAAGAAAAGCTTCAAGAAATTTACTAACCATAAGGATAGATTGCAATGATGGGCTCTCATAATTTGAATCCTTAACCTAAACTAGGTGATATAGACACCCTTTGGAATTATTTTCTGAGCTCTAAGATAAGAAATAGACCTTCCTTTAGGGATTAAGGAACTCCCCTCCCATTAATCACCAGTTCATTAAGAAAATATTAATTGGTCATTCGGGCCCCACAATCCAGAGAAGCATAGCATGAATGGAGCTAATCCATCTCTAAAATTACATCAAAATCCATCGTGTCAAGTTCCATCAGATCCACTAATGTCTCCATATGAAGAATGGACAACACACAACCCTTATAGATTTTTCTAGAAATAATAGAATTACCCACCAGAGTAAACACAAAAAAGAGGTCAAAAATATTTTCAGAACCAAAACCAACATGTATAGCCATATAAGGGATCACATAAGATAGAGTAAAACTCGAATCAAGAAAATAATAAACATCATAGGAAAAGAGTTATAATATACCAGTGGTAACATCTAAAGATGAAATAGACTCTTGACTAGTATCAAGTGCATAGAGATGATTTAGGCCACTACCGGTACCTAAGGTGGCTCCCTTAGGTACAAGAGATAAAGAAGTGGAAATTAAAACCTTATTAGCTCCAATGGCAACCTTAGATATAGGAAAGTTCCATTGAAGATGACCAGGCTGACCATAATTAAAGCAAAAGTTCCTTCCCTTATTATAATATCCACAATAAAGTTGTCCATAAAAATGGTAAGGAGGGTAAGGTGGGATTGACTAATCTCCAATGACTTGAGCTTGGGAAACCGATGCCTGAGGACCACTACTAGCCTGAAAATAATAATCACCTGAATGCTTAGAATAAGGAGCACTAGCTGTCAAATAAAAATTTCTATAATTCTTCTTATTAGTCCATTACCTACCATCTCTCCCACCATTTTACTGACCGACACCCTACTCTGCATATTTAAACTTTTTGTTCTACATTTCCCTTATATCTATCTATTTTTTTTCTCATCTTCCACCTATTGCATATAAACCACTAACGTGCTATAGATTTATAGAACTTTTGATGCTTAAAACAATGAAAATATGTGAGTTTCTTAGGTTATTTTGTGAGATATGATGTGTTTTGGGTATGTTTTATACGAAATTGGGTTTTGGATGTCAAATAGAAGTAAATAAAAAAACAAAGTTTTTGGCTACTTACCGAGTGACTTTTACGCGTAGGGTTGTGGGAACCATGACATATGGACAAATTACGGGAAGTGCTAAGTTGTTCTGAACTAGTATTCTTGCATGTACTGTATTATCTTTATTTTAATAGATGTCTTAGCGGCTGGAAATGGTAAGATCCTACCTAGAATATCACTACTTACTCCATAAGAGGAGTAATGACTAGAAAAAGATAATAACAACAATAGTTGAAATATTAATTATCTGTCTAGGCTAATAAGTATCTTCTATATAAGACGGTTATCTATTATCTAATAATTTGAGACTCAAAAGGTAATAGTTAACTGGGATCTAGGATAAGGGTTAGCAATTCAACTTCCTGAGACTCAAAAGGTAAAGGATGAAATTTGTCAATGAGTCCACAAGACAGGTGATGTTATATAACTTATCAAATTCTGCATGCAAGGTACTGGGTTTGTTCAATAAAGCATGATAAGCCTACTGACTTGAGAAGACAGGGGGAACACAATTCGAGTGTTCATTTCTGACTAATTATAACCAAAGTTTAATTCTATAACTTGTTTAAGATTGTTACTATAACCCCCCCCCCCTTTACTTTCAATTTTGCCTGTTGAGTTCAACAAGCTAGAGATATAAACCAGTGTCTTCCCTATGGGTATGACCCCAACCTAGTTGGGTTACTTTACTTGACAGAGACCAATTTATCCTTCAGCTGGAGGTGTAGTTTAGGCATTGATCAACCACCAACCTGGATATGTCCATATCATTATTCAACATGGCAGCCTTACGCTCTAACACCAACTCATGGTACAAACTAAAAGAAAATTTCCTCATTCGGGACCTCATATTAGACACCAACTCTGGAGCATAATGGGACAACTTCTGGAACTTTAGGGACTACTCCTTAACACTCATTCTTCCTTACTTTAAGTTCATAAACTATTCTACCTTAGCCTTCCTCAAATTCTGAGGAAAGAAGTGATTAATAAAATCACCTGAAAAGTTATCTCATATCACCGGCTCAACATCCTCACCCCTTATTCCTCCCCACTCCGCATACCACTGGTAAGCCATATCCTTTATTTGATAAGTATCAAAATACATAACTTCTGAATCAGTAGCATGCATCAGCCTAAAGATCTTATCCATCTCATTAATAAACCCTAGAGGATCCTTCTTAACCTTAGAGCCTGTAAAGGTTGGGGGATTCAACCTCATAAACTTTCTAACCCAAGTGACCTCAGATGAATAGCAACAGACCCAACATAATCAGGTCGATGGGACTGTGATGCCACCAGCTGAGTAAGCATATAAATATATTGACGAAACTCTGCATTAGAGATATCTCCCTACAGTGAATGAGTATAAGTATCACCGGCTTAGGAAGCCCAGGGAGGACTAGTAAGGATTGGTGAAACCTCACGTGGAGCGGTACTGTTCGGAGAAGGGACCCTAAACTGGGTCTGCACTCCATAAGTAGGGAAAATTCACTCCTCATTTTCCTCAGGTGGAACAGAGATTCCAACAGAGTTTTTATGACTATTAGATTTTTGGGGAGGCATGATCTGAAATATGAGTAAGCCAGGTGTTAGAGAAGTTTCATAGCAACTAGACTTTATAGATCGAATTAGAACACAAAAAAGAAAAACATTTCTAAATGCCTTGTAGAATCCTCCATATAATAGTGGTGTGCTACACATCCATAAAAGAGACTTTACTCAATAAGAATTTGTACATACACAGTGACCCTGAACCATGCTCTGATACCAAGCTTGTCACAACTTAAACCCAGGCCTAGCCTTAATGGACAATCTCAAACCCACCATGGACCAGAGACAACCTCCTTAGCCTTACCTCAAGAGCACATAAATTTACAAGGAAGAATCCAACTAAAATGTAATAAGAAAGGTAGATAAATCAAATAAATATTCTAAGAATCAAACAAACAAACAACTCAATACTTTTCCATAAAAGACTCTAAACCAAGAATAGCAAACTAAGATGGGCATGCCCCAAAATATGATAAAGGAATCCAAACTTATTAAGACAGTAAAGAAACTAAATGAAATGATTGGACCTTCTAAAAGATGGCGGCTCACCACTTCACAATAGCTCAACAGACGTACAACACCACCTAATGATGTACAAGAGTAACAAAGAAGTCCTCTAAACCTAGATCATGAAATGATGTAACCTCTGAGAATAGTCAGTGGGGCGATCACTCGCATGTAAATTGAGGAAAAGGGATAAATTATATGCATTTACCAAAATCCAATCATAAATTAGATTAACAATAATTATATATACATATATAGAATATCGGGATAGGGACAAGACACAAACATGAGAGTGTAAACCATTATCCTAAACTGTGTAGCTCTCTTCATCCTAAAGTCACCCATGAGATATATAGGTCCACCTTTCCTTACTTGAAGGCCCCAGTGCGTGTTAGCCGCATGAACTGAGTAAAGGCTATAGACACCAAGGTGACAGCCATCCAAAATATAATATATATCCAAACACATAGCCATATACGCTCATGCTGAAAAACTTGGTTTCCAGTATTGGTCCCTTCGGGACTACACCTTCACGATGCCCTACAGAATTCCCTTTAAGCCAAAATTAAAACAGTTTGCATATAAACCTAACCATTAACCAAGGGTTATTTATTAGGACATTTACAAACTTGGTATCATGATATAAATATGCTTTCAAGCTATTCCATGTATGCCAAACCAATCAATGTAACCATTAGACTTAAAAGTTCCATTTAAAATCTAAAATCATAGCCACCAAGGGCATTCCAAAACTATATTTATCCATTTATCCTTTAATGCAATGCAATGGTTTCAAAAGACAATTTAAATTATGCAAATATCCATATTAAAAATCAAATTTACAATATAGGTTGAGGTTAATGTCACTAAAAATTCATCAACTTTAGTGAAACTCATGTTACCCATTTCAGTCATAATCACAATGCACCAATTTAGTCCCAGAACAATCAATTAAAGCATGAATAATCCATTTAAAATATGAGAAAATTAATTCAAGTAATACAACTGAAAATCCTTAATTCACTTTCAAACCCATCAATTCAAATCACATGAATATTCAATGTTGATGCCACAATGTAAAATTCAAGTTGAGGAAAAAGAAAGATGCCAGAAATATAGAAGAAACTGAAGAGAAATAGAAGTTTGGAGCTTGAATGATGAATTCTCTATGAAACCCTTGAGATTTCTTAGGTTAAGAGTTAAAGAATAAAAGAATGAAGTTTGATATTTGAAAACTGAAGAAAAAGGGTTAATTTGATGTTTATAAGTCGTTTAAGGGGTAAAAGGACCAAAATCCCCTCACTCTAAGTGAACAAATAAAAACTTGACAAAAAATACATAGAGACATTGCATGTCCCTATCGCAGAGGTTAGCCTCCTTTCCACGCCCTTACTGCATAGGCTAAGGGGCGTGGCACGCTACTATTGCAGATGCTTACAGCCTCAGGGTCCCAAAATAGCTCTGAACGCCTTTTAAAAATTCCAAATTTTTTCCAAAGAACCTTTTAACATCTCTTAATATAATTTAAGTCAAAAATTTATATTAGTCACGTGGGAGGATCAAAAATAAATTTGTCAAAATTTTACGAGGTTTTACACTAAAGGTTTGAATTCTTTATTTTGGGAGACTGGTTATAAGTGTTTTGGTTTACCAAAATGGAGTAATGACATTAATCATCTAGCTTATGCAGATGATACCATCATATTTGGGTTTACAGATAAGAAGCCCTTAAAGCTACTAATGGGGGTTCTCAAGAATTATGAAGAGTGGTCTGGATAATTGATTGATTGATTAACAAAGAGAAGAGCTCCTTTTATATGTACCATAAAGCTGCTCATACACACATTAAAGAAGTGGAAGATTTCATAGGTTTCTCTAGGGGTAAGTTTCCATTAATGTATCTGGGATGCCGAATAGGGCATGCAAGAAAAAGAAAGGTGAACTTCACTGGGTTGATGAAGGAAATACAAGGAAAATTATCGGCATAGAAAGGAAAGATGTTATCTTTTGGTGGTAGGCTATCTTAATAAATAGAGTTCTAACTAGTATTCTTATTTATTTATTTATTATTTGCTACTAATCCTCTAAAGTGTGTTATTCATGAATTATATAGTATTTTTGCTAGATTCCTATAGAATTTTGAAAAAGTAGGCAAAAATAAACATCAGGTGGAATGGAATGATATTTTCAGTCCTAAATATGAAGTTAGTTGTGATTTAGATCAATATTTAATGTATATAAAGCTATTTTTACTAAATTATGGTGGATATTTAGAACCCACAAAATCTTTATGGACTAATTTCATGAGGACTAAATATTGTAAGAAAGTTAGACCTCAACTGGTGGAGTGGACGGGAGGTTCTTTAATTTGGAAGAATATGCTTGAATCAAGGGAAATATTTGACTAAAAAATATAGTGGGAACCTAAATGTGTCCACTCAAGTGTTTGGTATGACAATTGGACATAATTGGAAGCACTGCCTTACTTCCTTCCAATTGATTCTAATAGGAATAGTCAACTAGAAGAGGTGAATCAATATTTTGTGAATGGGGAATAGAATTATGATCTCCTACAATTTAATATTTGGAATGAGGTATGCAACTATGTGGTGCAGAGTGTGAAGTGCAAGGAAGATAAAGAATAATGGGACAAAGCATGATGGATATTGAATGCTTCTGGAAATTTTAGTGTGAAATATGTCTGGGATTTTGTGAGAGATAAAAATAAAAGCCTATTTATAATTAAAAGAATTTGGATGAAGGGTATTCCATTTAAAGTATCCTTTTTATTTGGATATTGTGGAGAAAAAGACCGCCAGTGGGTGAAGTGTTTGTCAGAATTGGGATATGTGAAGATTTTGTATGTTGTTATTGTGATAGTGGGGTGGAAGAAACTATTTATCATCTATTTATGAAATGCCCTATCACTAATAGTTTATGGTCTTATTTTGTAGCATGTGCAGGTATTAATGTTCCTTTTGTACAAGTAAAGTGAAGTGTTTTTAAATGGTGGAATGCTTCCACAAATGCAAAGCTCGATTCTATTTTTAAGGTTATTCCTGTGTTCATTCTATGGTAGCTATAGAAGAGTAGTAATGTGATTAATCATGGATGTAAGATATCACATTGGAATATGAGAAAGTAAATAACCAAGAACTTGGTGTTTTGACTAAAATATTATATCCTTGGTTTAATTTTACTCTTGAGACCTAGCCTGACCTTCTGAATTTTTTACATAGTTATACTCCTAGAATTACTTGCTTTGTAGTGTCATGGTTAGTTCCTAGTGTAGGACATTACAAATGTAATTCTGATGGGGCATCTAAAGGGTACCCAGGTCACAGTTCCAATTCTTATTATATTAGAGATGACCATGGTAATTTTGTGTTTGCAGAATGTAGGAGTATATGGGTTTCTAATAATCTAATGTCTGAGGTGATGGCTATGAGATTGGGATTAAAATACTATAAAACTCATAACCTCTTGTATTTGGTTTTAGGGACTGATTCTCTTGCTATGAAAAACTTTGTGGATGGAAATTAGGAGGCTCCTTGGTTCATATCTATAGAAATAAGAAGGATTCAAGAGTTGATGAAAGGGGTTGAGGTAGTCGTAAACACACTTATAAGGAGGGCAACAAAGTATTTGATTTTACTGCTAACAAAATTTTCTTTATTTCCAGGCACTAATAGATTAAATTTTTCAAGTTATCAATAATTACTAAAATAAATCAAAAGACCTACAGAACATGGATAAATTTCAGGTCCCAAATCTCCAAATAAAAAAGATTCAAAATAGGGAACATCACATTGATAGTTCGTTATGAAAGGAGGAAACATTTTTAGTAAGTCACAACAGTAAATAGACAAGTATCATGTAGTACATTCAGATATCAAGTAGAATTCACATCAAATAGCACATGGATTGAGAAACAATAATAAGTTCTGAAAATTAAAAAGTGAAGCAGTTAAATAGGATTGCATGCATCATTTACCTGAGTTATTAGGATTAAAACTTTCTTTAGGTTTTTAGGACAGTGGTATTAGCTCACTGTCTGAGATCAACCTATTAAGAAATTTGAAGTGGGTGAAAATCTCAACTAAATCAGGTAATAAAGGAAGAAGAGAAAAGGAAATAACTAATCCGAGATTATAAGGTATGGACCTGTGATGGCTGGGATGGAGAAGTCTCTGATTATGTGATTTCATGGCATTTGTGAGAATTTTAAATGCCTTTGATGAAATGCACTCAAATATCAATCTAATAATTGTATCTAAACTTCCAAACTACAGAAGATAAGAATCTTTTCAATTCAAAGTCAAACTCATAAGATTCAAGTGGGGAAACAATGAAGAACAGCTACAAGATTCGAACACAGTTGCACGCTCAGAACATTTCATTATCGCTATATCGAATAAAGCCTTAATGAGGAAAAGGATGGACAAAGCTAAATAGTTTATGACCGTATATTAAACCAAAGTTTTGTGGGAATTCATCAAATTCGTTAATGATATGAAGGAAAATATGAAGAGATGGTTCACTTTCGTAATTTCGTCTAAATAGAGCTGATAGGTTTTATGGCTGTAATGTGTTTAGTTTTCAAACCTGGGCTAATGTTTGAGCCAATCTATTGTGTAAATATTTTATTCTTAATAAAAGCTCATCTTGGCCCATTTTAATTATTCTCCAACAATTGAAAGTTGATCAAAGTGAAATGCTTTGGAAATTGAATGTTAAAGTGAAATACTTCAACAATTGAAGATTAATAGCGGAAACTGAAATAAATGTCATAATAAAACCAAGAAATGGTGTCATAAGTCAAGATAATCTAATACAACCAAAAAGAGTAATGAAAATACATATTTGTCTTTGAAAGTAAATAAAGACATAAAGAAAATAAGATGAGGTCCAAAAGTCAGCCCCAAACACTGGAGCACATCGGTAACTCAAAAGGTCTACCCAATATTGCATGAACACAAACGTCATGTATCATACTCTGACCTAGATCTGCACCGAAAGGTCACAGTAGAAATGAATACGAGTCCACTTGTACGCAGTAAGTATTATAAGTCGATTGAACAAAGTAGGAAATAATATAAGTGTTGCATCCAAACACACATGCAAGTGTGCGTGGTCACCCAAGTAGTAAAGTGACTCTTACGAGCCGGATATTGATCCCATGGGGACTTGGTGATTATCAAACTATCCAATTCAAGTGTCACTATTAAGGTTTAAACCAATGTGATCAGTAACAAACAAGAATTCGAGTTTCTATTTTATATCTAAGTAATAAAAATTAACAACGACATGAAATTTGGATTGTAACTGTCACGACCCAAACCTGGGCCTAGTCGTGACGGGTATCTCAATTCCACCATAGATCGATGACCATCCCATTAACCTAACCTTAAGAGCGGAATAATAGTAATAATAAAACACTGCGGAAGGTAATAAATAGTAATAAGAAAATGGATAAATGACTTAAGGAAACTAAGTGTCAAAAGAATGACCAATCAACCCGCATCTGTCCACAAGAGCCTCTAAAACCAGAATACCAAATAGGTCGGGACATGCCCCAAACCATGACCAAAAGAATCCAAAAATACTGAGTCAAAATAAAATAATATGGAAATGACTAGCCTTCCGAAGGATGGAGGCTCACCACTTTAAAGCTACTCGATGCATGTGCTAATCTACCTAACGTTTCATAGGAGTAAAAGAAATTTCTTTGGACCAAACATTATGAAACAATGTAGCATCCTTGGACGGTTAGCAGTGTAATCACTAGCATGTAACTCAGAGGATATGATAACATACTGCCATGTCCAAAAATTAGTCAAAACGACAATGCACACATTTTATATACATATATACAAGATGTCGGTATAGAGAACAAGGTTTAAGCATGAGATTTTTAAATCATTAACCTGGACTGTATAGCTTGACCGTTTTAAAAACACCCACGGGCTATATGGGTCCGACTCTCCCCACCGGAAGGTCCCCAATGTATGTTAGCAGCACTTATACAAACCCGAGAATTCTAAAGAAATGACAAGCAATCCACGACCCCATGCCAATCCAAGGTACATATATATAAACATAGTGTGTGAACTATGCACACGGTTATGAAGACCCCTACGCTGGCAAACGTGGTTTCCAGTATCGGTCCTTCCGGGACCTCCACCTTCCACGACGAGCTATAAACCTCCCTTTAAGACCAATTAAAAGACTTGAACATAAACCCATCTAGTTAACCAAGGACTCATTTATGAAGGCATTAATGGTTTGGTATCGTCATACCAATTAGGCTTCCAAGCTAATCTGCATAAGATGGAGGAGTCCACGACCCTCATCCGCCCCTCTAGCTGGGGGAATCCACAACCCCCATTTGACTTCTAAGCTCTAATTTAAAATCAATCCATGGCCTCCATGGCCCTTGAAAATCATTTATGTTCCATTAAATTTTTATGCAATGCAAGATTTCAAAAGTGAAGTAATTTATGTATATATCCATGTTTCAAACCAATTTCTCAAGTTGGGTTGAGGTTAAAGCCAATTCCAAACCATTGAACCATAAAATTTGGGGAAACTCATGTTCCCCATTTCAATTCCCACACCCATGCATTCATTTATTTTAAAATCATGAGAATAAAACATAAACAATGAATTCAAAACCGTGGAGATTCAATTCATGTAATAACCATTCCAAACCCCTCAACTCATATTCAAAATCCAACAATTAAATCACATAGATAAAAATTAAATACATTCTTTTGCATAAAATCAATTTAGGGAAGAGATACATGCCTGAAAAACATTAGAATTTGTAATCAATTTGAAGCTTAGATCCCAGATGATGAAATCTCTATGAAACCCTTGAGTTTTTCTTTGGTTTTGAGTTTGAGATGAAAGGGAGTAATTTGATTTTTTAAAGCTGAAAGAAATAAGCTTATTTTATGTTTAAGGGTCGTACAAGGGTGAAAATACCAAAAAATCCCTCACCCCAAGTGAATAAAGACAAAATTGCACAAAAATGATGCCTTGGCGTGGCACGCCAGTATCATGGAGACTATCCTCCGTGCTACGCCAATATCGTCTCCATAATACAATGAAAATATGGAGGTTAACCTCCGTGGCATGTTGATATCACAGGCCCCTACTGCCTCGAGGTCCCAAAATGTTCTCGAACCCTTTTCAAAAATTCTAAAACCTTCCCCCGAACACCCTTTTAACATCCCTATCACGATTCAAGTAAAAAATCAAAATTTCAAACACAAGAAGGTCAAAAAAATAAATGATGGAAAATTTGAGGGTATTATATTATCCCCCCACCCTCAACCACCTTAGGATTACTCATCCCTGAATGATAAGTTAGGATTCTTTTATCACAAGAATATCAAGAATTCACTAGAATCAAATGACAAACTAAAAAAATGATAAGAGGGGAATGAAACTCATACATTAGGAACTTTCATCCAACCCGGGGAACAAGAATGGGTATTTAGCCTTCATATCTTCCTCAGCCTCCCACGTAGCCTCTTCTACCTTATGATTCAACTAAAGACCTTCACCGAAGCCGCATCCTTATTTCTTAACCATAAACTTGCTTATCCAATGTATCAATCGATACTTTCTCACACGATAGGGAATATGAAATACCAACATTCTCAATAGGTACAATCAAATAAGGATCACCCACCCAATTCTTCAACATCTACACATGGAAAACCAGATAAATAGAACCCAAAGTCACAAGCAACTCCAACTAATAGGCAACCTTCCCAACTCTCCTCAAAATCTGATATGGACCAACATAATGGGGACTGAGCTTCTCCTTCTCCCAAAACTACATCGCTTCCATCATAGGAGAAACTTCTAAAAATATTTAATCATCTATATTAAACTCTAATTCTCTTCGCCTCACATCCGCATAAGCCTTTTGGCGATTTTGAGTAGTCTTAAGTCATTCTCTAATCAGTTTTACCTTTTCCATGGCTTAGTGAACCAAGTCAGGATCAAACAACCTAGTTTAACCAACCATAAACCATCCAATAGGAGACCTACACCTCTTACCATAAAAAGCCTCAAAAGGAGTCATCTAAATACTCGAATGATAACTATTATTATACGCAAAATCAATCAGAGGCAAATGGTCAATACAACTTACCTTAGAATCAATCACACAAGCTCTTAGCATATAGTGCAAATTCTAAATAGTATGCTCTACTTACCCATTCATTTGAGGGTGGAAAGTGGTGCTAAGGTTCACCTGTGCACCCAAACCTTTCTGAAATAAATGCAAAAGTGAGATGAAAATCGTGTACCTCAATCTAAAATAATGGACATTAGTATACCATACAACTTCACAATCACTTGAATGAACAACTTGCAATAATCCTCTCTTGAGTAGTTAGTCCTCACAAGCAAGAAGAGAGCGACCTTAGTCATCCTATCCACAATGATCCAAATCAAATTATATTGATTTAGAGACCATAGAAGACCCATAATGAAGTCCATATATCATCTATCACTTTCACTTGGGCAACTCAATCTCTTGAGACATACCTCCCGGCCTCAAGTGCCAAATTATAACTTGTAGATAAACCATACACTTAGAAACAAAATTTGCTATATCCGTCTTCATATTGCTCCACCAATAAATCTCCTACAAGTCATAGTATATCTTAGTAGAATCTAGATGAACTGTGATCGGGACTCATGAGCCTCAGTCAAAATTCTCTCTCGTAGCCCATCAACGTTAGGAACACACAACCTACCTTGGTACTCAAGATACCATCTCCATCGATCTCAAAAGTCATAATTTTTTGTTGTCCCATCCCATCATTAGTATTTATGAGAATGGGATCCAAAGCCTGTTTCTCCTTCACCACAGCACCAAGAGATAATTTGACCACTTCTTGAATAATAACCCCTCCCGCCACCATCCTTAGGGTCCAAAAGACGAATTCCTACGTTATCAAACCTATGAATGTCCTTCACTAATCCTCTTTTCTCCTCATCAACATAAGATAAGCTCCCCATAGATACCCTACCAAGAGCATCGACAACAATATTAGCTTTGCCTGGATGGTAGTGAAGACTCTTATCATAATCCTTTAGCAATTAAAACCATTGCATCTGCCAAAGATTTAACTCCTTATAAGTAAAAACATACTGCAAGCTCTTATGATCCGAATAGATGTCTACATGCACCTCATACAGATAATGGCACCAAATCCTTATAGAAAAAACCACAGCTGCCAACTCCAAATCATGAGTCAGATAATTTCTTTCATGAACCTTAAGCTACCTAGAAGCATAGGCCACAACCTTACCATGCTGCATTAACACACATCCTATTCCTACATGGGATGCATCATAAAATACAACGAAAATATGAGTACTTGGGGGCAGGGTCAAAACTAGCTCAAAAGTCAACCTGACCTTCAACTTCTAAAAGTTACCCTCACAAGAATCGGACCACAAAAATTTAACCTTATTTTGTGTCAATCTTATCAATGGAGCAGCAATAGAAGAGAAACTCTCCACAAGACTCCTATAATACCCAGCCAAGCCCAAGAAGGTCCAAATGTCAGTTGGAATCGTGGGTCTAGGCCATTTCTTAACTGCTTCAACCTCACATAAATCCACTTTGATCCCCTCACTAGAAACAACATGACAAAAAAAAGTTACAGCATTCAACCAAAACTCACACTTAGAAAATTTAGCATACAACTTCTGATCCTTAAGGGTCTGCAATACAATTCAAAGGTAATTGGCATGATCCACCTCCCTCTTAGAATACACCAAGATGTCATCAATGAAAACTATCACAAATAAGTCCAAAAATTACCTAAAAACCTAATTCATAAGATCCATGAACACACCAAGAGTAATAGTCAACCCAAATAGCATCAGCAAAATCTTATAGTGATCATATCGTATTTGAAAGGAAGTCTTAGGAATATAAACCTCCATAATCTTCAACTGATGATAACTCGAACGAAGATCAGTATTAGAGAAGCATCTAGCACTCTGAAGCTGATCAAGAAAATTATCAATCCGAGAAAAAGGGTACTTATTCTTCACTGTCACCTTGTTCAACTAATGGTAATCTATACAAATCCCCAAATACCTATCTTTCTTATACAAGAAAAGAACATAGCACCCCAGAAGAAATATTAGGATGAATGAAACCCTTATCAGGAAGATTTTTTAACTTCTTCTTTAGCTCTATTAATTTATCCATAGCCATTCGATAAAGAGGAATGGAAATAAGATGGGTATCCGGTACAAGATCAATCCTAAAGTCTATTTTCCTGTTTGGAGAAATTCTAGGAAGATCATCGGGAAACACTTTGAGAAAATCACTAACCACAAGGATAGATTAAAAAGAAGAACTTTTAGAGTTAGAATCTTTAACTCGAACTAGATGGAACAGACACCCTTTTGAAATCAATTCTTAGCTCTAAGATAAGAGATGAACCTCCCTTTAGGCACTATGGAACTCCCCTCCCACTCTAATACTAGCTTATTCGAAAAGTGGAAACTGACCTTTCAGGTCCTATAATCCAGAGATGCATAGCACAAATGAAGCCAATCCATCCTCAAGATCACATCAAAGTCTACCAGATCCAACTTTATCAGATCCACCAAAGTCTCTCTATGGAAGAAAAACACCACACAACCCCTATAGATCTTTCTAGCCATAATAGAATTACCCTATGAGGTATACATAGAAAAAGGGTCAAAAATACTCTCATGACCAAAACCAAATACACAGCCACATAAAGGGTCATATACAAATGAGTAAAAATCACATCAAGTAAGTAATACATATCATAAGAGAAGAATTTTAACATACCAGTAATAATATATAGAGATGCCTCAGATTCCTAAAGAGTAGCTAGTGTATAGAGATAATTCCAGCCAGTATCGGTACCAGAAATAGCACCCTTTGGTGCAGGAGTTGAAGAAGTAGCAATTGGAACCTTATTAGCTCCTTAGCTCCCATGGAAACTTTAGCTGCCAGATAATATCACAGTATATGACCAGGCTAACCACAAGGATAGCACTAATTTCTCCACTCATCAAACTAACCATGGTGAATCTATCCACAAAATCAACAAGTAGGATATGATGGAGCTAACTAAGCGTCATTAGCTTGAGATTAGGCACCCTGTGCATTAAAACCAGTGTTACCCTAAAAGAGATGATCACCAGAAGACTTAGGATAAGGGGTATTACCCAAAAAATATAAACCAAAAATTCTCCAAGTCTTCTTCTTGCTTCACTTCCTACCATATCTTTCACTATTCTACTGATTTGCACCCTGCTCTAAATACGTGAACTTCTTACTCTGCCTTTCCCTAATCTCTACCTGTCTCTTCTTTTCATTCTTAACTTGCTGCATATAGACTACAAGTCTGGAGATGTCCATGTCATTAATCAACATTGCATCCTTACACTCTAATACTAAGTCATGGGACAACCCAGAAACATATTTCCTCATCTTCGTCCTCATAGAAGACAACACCTCTAGAGCATAATGAGACAACTGCTAAAATTTTAGGGCATACTCTTTCATATTCATCTTTCCCTACTTCTAATTCACAAAATCCTCTGCCTTAGATTTTCTCAGCTCCTAAGAAAAGAAATGATCAAGAAAGGAACCTAAAAACTCATCCCATAAAACTGGATCCGTATTATCACCTCTCAATAGCTCCTATTCCTTATACCACTGATAAGTTATATCCTTCAACTGGTATGCAACAACCTCCACACCCTCAAAATTAGTAGCATGTATCACCCTGAATATTTTCTCCATCTTATCTACAAAACCGTGAGGATCCTCCTTAACCTTAGAGCCAGTAAGGGTTGGGGAACTCTAGTGACCTCAAAAGAAGGAGAAATAGAGCTAACACAATTCGACTAACGAGACTGAGAGGTCACTAACTGAGTAGGCTAATGGAAGGACCAACAGAATTTTATTTTAGAAATGCTACCCTGAGGTGATAAGGCATGAGTATATCAGCCTGAGAAGCTAAGGAATACTAGTGAAAATTAGTGAAACTCCATGAGGGGAGGTACAATTTGGAGCAGGGACCCTAGATCAGGTATACACTCCATACACAGAGTGAGTCCCTTCCATATTATCCTCAAGAAGGACAAAGTTCCCAGTAGAGTTTCTATGAACATCAGATCTTTGGGGATACAGAATATAAAATACGAGAAAGCTAGGAGTAAAAGAAGTTTCATAACACTAAACTTTAGAGCCCAAAAATAGAACATAAAAAAGGGAAATATTCCAAAATGCCTTGTATCATGCTCCTTATAAATGTGGCATGCTACACACCTATAAAAAGGACTCTACTCAATATGGCTTTATAGACACCAAACAACTCTAAACCCTGCTCTGATACCAAGCTTGTCATGACTTGAACCAAGGCTTAGCTGTGATAGGTATCTCAAGTCCACCATAAATCGGAGACCACCCCCTTAACCCAACATCAAAAGTAAAATAATAGTAATAATAAAACACTACAAAAGCCAATAAATATAATAATAAGATGGATAAATGACTAAAGGAAACTAAGTATAAAAAAAGCAACCAATCAACCAACATTTGTCCACAATAGTCTCTAAAACCAATATACCAAATAGGTTGGAAAATTCCCTCTGCTATGACCAAAATAATCCAAAAATATTAATTGAAAATAAAAGAATATGGAAATTATAAGTCCTTTCGAAGGATGAAGGCTCACCACTTTACAACTACACAATGCACGTGTTAATCCATCTAACGCTACACAAGAGTAAATAAAAAGTCTTAGGACCTTACATTATTAAACAATGTAGCATCCTTGGATAGTTAGCGGGGTAAGCTCTAGCATGTAAATCAGGGGATATGATTGAAATTCAAGAAAGGGTGAATTAAAATTTTCTGCTGTGAGTCGACTACTAACTCTTCATAGTCGACTCACCTATAGATCACAACTCTTCACAACTGAATTAATCTTAAATAGTTAAGCACATAAATAATAAAACATAAAGGAAACAACACAAAGATTTATCCTGGTTTGGCACACCAATCCAGTACCTATGTCCAGTCCCCTTGGGTTTCAAATTTTCTTTAGATCATTAAAGGTTTGGTTCGAGTACAATTGTTAAGAAACAAGTTTTGAA
Organism: Capsicum baccatum var. pendulum; assembly: GCA_030864225.1. Taxonomy (NCBI): domain Eukaryota; kingdom Viridiplantae; phylum Streptophyta; class Magnoliopsida; order Solanales; family Solanaceae; genus Capsicum; species Capsicum baccatum. Next base: position 22,060 of record JAQZCD010000275.1, on the reverse strand, counting down.
GACTTATTTTGCTTTTCAGATCTTATGATAGAACTTCAGTTGATGTTACAAAGATGACTCAATCGTACTCTTTATATAACAATTGTAAACTAACGTTACAGAGCTTTGTAAGAATAAAAATAAGACACTTTGAATTTTCTCCTTAAAGTTGCGTAAAGAATGTTTGTCTTTGGTCTTCTCCTTTTATAGTCTTCGGTTGCTACCCTTCATAAGTAAATCCAATATATTTCTTCTTAATCAAGGATTTGAATTGATTCCTTGATTGAGGAATATAGCCGTTTGATATGTCCATACATAACTTTGGATCATATCCATATCAGATATGTCCATAATCTTTCCTTTTTTTTGGTCTTTGATGTCTATGTGGCAGTTGTGTCCTTCTTTGTTTAGATCTTGATTGATTTTATGATTGATCCAATCTTTTATGAATCTGGGAATATGATTTTTATTTCCAAGGTTTCCATGTAAGTGTCGTGATCTTCTTTTGATTAGATGTTCTTTCTTTCTTAGAGAGAGTCATGATTTTTTTTAGATTATTGTTCCTTCCTTTCTTAGAAAGTCCCATGATTTTCTTATGATTAGATGTATTTTCTTTCTTTGATAGTCCTTGATTCTTTTAACATCAACAATCTTCCAGAGTCTTGCATCCTTTATCCTACAAAAGATTCATTCATTAGTTTGTCATTAATAAAATATTTCTGAGGATGCTAACAATCTCCCCCTTTTTGATAATGAAAAACTTAAATATCAGTTGACTTCCCTGTTAGGATTGTAGTTTTGGCTCTACCTGTCTTTCTACCTTGGTGATAGTGATTTAGCTCATTTAGCTCTCTCTATCTTGATGACTGTAGTTAGCTTTGATATGATGATAGATTGCTCTTCCTTTGTTACCTGTCTAGTTAACTGATGTATTTTTTCTCCCCCTTTTAGCATTACAAAATAGAGGGAAAAGCAAACATAACAAAAAGAATATACCCATCCACAAAACAACATAGAACAAGACAATATCATAATAACAAGCCAAAATAGGATAGAGTACTAGTTATGCAGTTATGTGTAGCAAACAAAAATGTTAGAGCATGAGTACAAAGTATCTTTATACAGGCCAAAGTTCAGGAAGGCACAAACCCCTTTTGAATGAAAGAGTTCAATGTCTTTTGGCAAGAAATTAAGTCAAAGTGTTGTGCATGTTAGAACAAAAGTGATCATAATATTTTTCAACACTCTTGGTAGAGTTCAAGTAAGAATTATGAACTAAGACGGAAACCTTATTTGAGGAGGAAGAGGATTATTCCTTGATGGACTCAACTTAGGAAAACACCCTATTGAACAGTCGTACTCCTTTAGATTTGAAGCCGTCAAGAGAGAGTCGCACTTTACCTATGCCAGTACCTATTTCTTTTCCCTAGTGTAGCAGTTTGGTAGTTGAATCCTTGATATTGGAAATTCCTTCTTCAATGGCAGTGAGCCTATTCTTGATTTCATTGGTTTTCTTATCTGCAAAAACTATGGATTTAGGCAGTATTTCACTTATCCCGGATGTCTCAGGTCGGTTCTTGAGACACTCTTTTTTACACCATTCTTTCTTAATCAGGACATAACCCATGCTTGCAAAGGTTTTTAAAATCATAGGCGGTAATGACTTCTACCACTGGATAAGCTGAAAGGTCAATTCTATAGTATATAAGAATCCTAGTGATAAATAAACAGTAGGGGGGTCTTGTTGAGAAATGGGAGTCAGCTGCACTTTTCACAATGTTCTCATGAATCCAAACACTCTAGTTAATCTTGTACTTTCTGATCATACGGTAGAGGACAAATGCATCTCTATAAATCACATTGCTGAGGGACCCTTTTTGGGGAATTAAAGTTGTTGCAACGATATGTGCCAAAATCCTATTGCAGAATCTGAGTGACAGAAAACCAAAAGCAGAGCTATTTGTATCAGGGTTTGAGATAACTTTATTTTCTTCATCAAAACTTACTTCAAAATTCTTAGTCCATCTTCTATTCGTAAAGGGGACAACACCAGAGAATTTTATGTCAAACACTTTCTCAAATAAGTAGTTATTCGGATTAATACATGTACCAAGAACCAGAGTTTCTAGTTCCTCACTATCAGGGGAAATTCAGAGATTGGTGAAAAATATACGGATTGGATCTTCAAACACCTCCAGCCCACATAGGCAAAACATCCTTGGCAGGTCTTGAGCTTTGAGAAAGTAATCGATATTACAATGAGACTCTTTTAGGAGGGAGAGGTTGACGATTCATCCAAGAATGATGGGGCGATTCTTGAAGGAGAGAAACTTTTTTTTGTGGGTAAGAGACAAATTTATGCATGTCTTCTGGAGGAAGATACTCCAGAAAAGAGGGTTTTCTTTTGTTAGAAGATGACAAAAGACTTCTTGGACATAGTTGACTAGATGAAGTGAGAGGAATCCTCTTCAAAGGACTCCGAGAGAAGTATAGGGTCAAGATTGGAGGTCTTTTTATTAGTGTAAGCTTTTGTAAGGTTATCCATTGATCGGGTTCTAGTCAATGTAGAAAGGGAGAGGATGGATGAGCTTTAAAAAAAGAAAAAGAAGGAGTGGAGACAAAATAAAGAGGAAGAGTAGAGGTCTAGGGTTGAAGATAAAGGGATGGAGGAGTGTTGGAAAGAGAGGCGAGCAGGATAAAGGAAGAGAAAGAGGTAGCGTGAGAGAGGGAAGATTTGAAAGGAAAGGACGAAGGGGTTAGAAAATGTTGACGATTTTTATGCCAAAAATATTGAAAATCTTTCTAGGAAAATATTCAGCACAGAGATTTTCTGAAAAGAATTTTAAAATTTTGGGAAAAAAAGAAAATAGAATTAAAAAAATGACTCATGAATGCAAAATCCCTTTCTTGGTAAAAATAAGGTTGGACTAATGATTTGTGTCCAAAAATATGATGAATAAATTATTGACAAAGAAATTTTTTTTAAAATTAGGGATAAAAAATACTTGATTAAATCATACTTACACAGAACAATCTAAACAGACAATCAGCATAAAATTTTCCACGTTTTGGGCATAATTTTTAAAAGATAAATTAAAATCAAGTAGTTAATGTAGGATTCAGATAACAAGTTCCAAGAGTAGTGAATACTACTTCGGTTGCTGGTGAGTCAACTAAAGTTAGTTCCTTACTGAGTCACGCTAATGAGACAAGGCCTTCATCAGAGTGGCAAAAAGTTCTTCAAGAAAGATGTTAGAATTTACGGGAAGGTATATAGTTAAAATAACAATTTTTTTTAGAAAAAGGTCAAAGACAATTTGTGTTAGATTTTGACTTTCTCATAAAAAAGACTTAAGGCAGAATTCTCTGGAAGGGAAAACATCTTTATTTATTTTATCATTTCAGTTACATGAGTCGACTCTAAAGGGGGTGTAGTCGACTTTGATGATATTTTTTTGCAATTGTCTCATATTGTTTTGTGAAGAAATTTTTCTCTCCAGCTATAGTTCTGGAACATCCGACATCAATTCCCTGTTGTTATGGATCTTGTGGACATGTTCCTACAAAACAAGGAGATTAATTCTGCTTAGGTACCCCAGTGGTCTTGGGTCCTTGCAGGTTAGATGTATTTTCTTTCGGATTCCAAACTCATACATTTTTAGGCTTATGCATGCAACTATAGAATTTGTGCTCTCTTTGTCCATAGACGAAACAAACGGGCCATTGATAGGAGAAATAGTTCTTAGCTGATTTAAAAAATCTTGATAAGGAACTCGAATAGTTCTTAAAAGATTTTGAACTGTGGCTTGGGGATGCCTTAAAATTGTTTAATTTTATTTTTACATCATCAAGCTCTCCATGAAGCAGGTTAATTTCAATTTGACATGCCTCAATTTCTATTTGCTTGTTTTGTCATTCCTCTTCGAGTTTTTATATAAATTGAGCTTCGCAACTTTTCTTTTATTAAGAGAGTTTTTATATTCATCTATAACTTTTTGAAGATTGTCAGTAATCATATCTAAGTTAGATTTAAAAGTGTTACAATTAAAACAATTATGTGGTCTTACCTCACTAGATTCACCTATTTTCATAAAGCACATATTTGTGGCTTTTATTTCTTCTTCGACTTTATCTTCATCACTCCAGGCTCAAAAATTTGATTATTTCTAGACGATCGTCGTCTCAATTTTGCACAATTTTGTTTGAAGTGTCCAGATCTTCCACGGTAGTAACAGAGATTATTATTTTTGGTGGAATCATTGTTCTTGCCTCCTTAGGATCTTTGTTGTCTCTGCCTCATAATCTGTCTTGCTCCATGGTTGATGATTGGATCATTGTTGAAGGACGCTAGATTCCTCTTTTCATCCTTGTGAAACCTATTGATATAATTTTTTTCATATGAAATAAGGTTACCTTGCAATTCATCATATGTCATGTTGTGAAGATCTCCGTCTTCCAAAATGGCAGCCTTGGTTTCCCAAGTCTTTGGGAGACTCCAAACCACTTTCTAGACTTGCAGGCTATGAGGATAGATCATCCCCAGTGACTTCGGTTCGCACACAATTTTTCTGAATCTGGCAAACATTGGTTCAATATCCTTATTTTCCTCCATTTTGAATAACTCATGTTCATTTACAAGAGCAATAATTTCTGACTTCTTGACTTTAGTGGTTCCTTCATAGATTACCTTCAGTTTGTCCTGCATTTATTTTAGTGTCTCACATATTGAGATCTTGTTGTATTCTTCTCCGCTAACTTCACACAAAAGTAAACTTATAGCACGAGTGTTTATTTGGATTGCCTCCTGTTGTTCCTTGGTAATATCAAAATTATCAAGATCTTCCGTATCAGTACTGTTGGATTCTTTATCCTTGTCCTTTTGTTTTTCCTTTAGCCCTGGAATTGGCTTAGGACCCTTATTATGAAAACCAATGCTTGGTAATTATTTTACTAGACAAAGATAGTGAATCTGTTTTCTAGTATGAGTAGTGTTGTCCATTGAAGTATGGTGGTCTTGTGGAACAGTGACCATCCTGAAGAAGAGTGCCAGGAATTTTATACTAGGCCATTTGATCTTTGCTCACTTGCGGCTAGGCAATGCTATCTGTGAGACCACTTTAATACCAATTGAGATTCAAGAAGGGGGTGAATTGAAATTTTCTTCTATAAGTCGACTACTGACTCCTCACAGTCGACTCGCCTGCAGATCAAATTGCTTCATAATTGAATTAAACTTAAATATTTAAGCACATAAATAATGAAGCATAAAGTAAACAACACAAAGATTTATCTTGGTTCGACACACCAATGCAGTGCCTACATCCAGTCCCCTTAGGTTTTAAATTTCCTTTAGATCGCTGAAGGTTTGGTTCAAGTACAATTGATAGGAAACAAGTTCGGAAGACTTATTTTGCTCTTCAAATATTGTGACACAGCTTCAGTTGATGTTACAAAGATGTCTGGATCCTACTCTTTTTATAACAATTGTAAACTAACGTTACAGATCTTTGTAAGACTAAGAATGAGACACTTTAAATTTTGTCCTTGAAGTTGCATAAAGAATGTATGTCTTTGGTCTTCTTCTTTTATAATCTTCGGCTTCTACCCTTCATAAGGAAACCCAAGAGATTTTTCTCAATTAAGGATTTGAATTGATTCCTTCATTGAGGAATGTAGCCGTTTGATATGTCTATATCAGATATGTCCATACACGGCTTTGGATCATGTCCATATCAGATATGTCCATGATCTTTCCTTTCTTTTGGTCTTTGATGTCCATGTGACAGTTGTGTCCTTCTTTATTTAGATCCTCATTGATTTTCTAATTGATCCGATCTTCCATGAAATCTGGGAATGTGATCTTTATTTCCAAGATAGCTATGTAAGTGTCGTGATCTTCTTGTGATTGGATGTCTTTTCTTTCTTAGAGAGAGTCGTGATCTTCTTGAGATTACTGGTCCTTTCTTTCTTAGAGAGTCCCATGATCTTCTTATGATTGGATGTCCTTTCTTTCTTTGATAGATCCTTGATTCCTCTACCATCAGCAATATTCCAGTGTCTTGCATCCTATATCCTGCAAAAGATTCATTCATTAGTTTGTCATTATTAGAATGGAAAAGACTCAAAAATACCTCTGAACTGTCCAAAATAGCTCAAAAATGCCCTTCATTAGATTTTTGGCTCAAAAATACCCCTTCGTTAAATATTTGGCTCAAAAATACCCCTCTCTAATGGAATTCAGAAAAGGATCAAAAATATCCCCGAACTATCTGAAATTGGTCAAAAATACCCCTGTGTTAAATATTTGGCTCAAAATTACCACTCTGTTAATGAAATTAAATTATTTTGATTATTTCATTAATTTATATAAAGTTCATCATTTAATTTATATTTCGTTAATTTCTTCAAGTGAAAATTTATATTTCATTAATTTATATTTTTTTAATTTCTTTAAAGATTAAAAACATGTAAAGTGAAAATACCTTTTTAGAATAAATGTATGTTTATTTTTCAAATCAAATTCAACCAATTTATATTATAATTCAAATACTTTTTTTTCATTATCTTATTTTTGAAAATTAAAAAATACTTTTATGTAAAAAAAAATTAAAGTATTAGGGTTAAAAAGTTAAAGTTAGGGTTTAATTCAATTGAAATAATTTAATTTCGTTAAGAGGAAGGGTATTTTTGAGCCAAATATTTAACAGAGGGGTATTTAACGAAATTATATTATTTCAATTATTTTGTTAATTTATATAAAGTTCATCATTTAATTTATATTTTGGTAATTTCTTTAAGTGAAAATTTATATTTCGTTAATTTCTTTAAAGATTAAAAAGATGTAAAGTGAAAACACCTTTTTAGAATAAATGTATTATTTTCAAAATCAACTTCAACCAATTTATATTATAATTCAAATACTTTTTTCATTATCTTATTTTAAAATTTAAAAAATACTTTTATGTAAAAAAAAATTAAAGTATTAGGATTAAAAAGTTAAAGTTAGGGTTTAATTCAATCGAAATAATTTAATTTCGTTAAGGAGATGTATTTTTTAGCCAAATATTAAACAGAGGGGTGTTTGTAGCCCATTTCAGATAGTTCAGGGGTAATTTTGATCCTTTTATGAATTCCGTTAGAAAAAGGGGTATTTTTTAGCCAAATATTTAACAGAGGGGTATTTTTTGGCCAAAAATCAAACGAGGGGCATTTTTGAGCTATATCAGATAGTTTAGGGGTATTTTTGAGCCTATCGTTATTAAAATGTTGTCTGAGGAGGCTAACAAAGATAACATAATTCTATGTCCAAAAATCAGTCAAAACTACAATGCACACATTTTATATACATATATATAAGATGTCGAGATAGGGAACAAGGTTTAAGCATGAGAATTTAAAATCATTAACCTAGACTATGTAGCTCGAACAGTTTAAAAACACCCATAGGCTATATGGATTCGATTTCCCCCACCGTAATGGCCCCAGTGCTTGTTAGCCAAATGTGCCAGAGAAGTTCAAAGAGAAGCCATGGAATCCAAGACCTCACCAATCCAAGGTACATATATATATATATATATATATATATATATATATCAAGTGTGAACTATGCACGTGGTTATGAAGACTCCATGCTGGCAAACGTGGTTTCCAATAGTGGTCCTCCCGAGACCTCCACCTTCCACGACTAGCTACAAAACCCCTTTAAGCCTAATTAAAACACTTGCACATAAACCCATCTAGTTAACCAAGGATTTATTTATCAAGGCATTAACAGTTTGGTATCGTCATACCAATTAGGCTTGCAAGCTAATTGGCATAAGATGGAGGAATCCATGACCCCCATCCACCCCATCTAGTTTGGGGAATCCATGACCTTCATTTGACTCCTAAACTCCCATTTAAAATAAATCCATGGACTCTAAGGCCTTTAAAAATCATTTTTGTTCCATTAACCTTTTATGCAATACAAGGTTTCAAAACTGAAGTAATTTATGCATATATCCATGTTTCAGACCAATTTCTCAAGTTGGGTTGAGGTTAAAGACAATTTCAAACCATTGAACCACAAAATTTGGGGAAAAATATGTTCCCCATTTCAATTTCCACATTCAGGCATTCATTTAGTTCAAAATCATGAGAATAATGCATAAACAATCAATTCAAAATGATAGGGATTCAATTTATGTAATAACCATTCGAAACTGCTCAACCCATATTCAAAATCCAACAATTAAATTACATGGATAATAATTAAATACATGCCTTTGCATAAAATCAATTTATGGAAGAGATACATGCTAAAAATACAGAAGAATTTGTAATCAATTTGAAGCTTGGAGTTCGGATGATGAATTCTCTATGAAACCCTTGAGTTTTTCTTGGGTTTTGAGTTTGAGAGTCAAAGGGAGTAATTTGATATTTTAAAATTGAAGTAAATAAGCTTATTTATGTTTAATAGTCTTACAAGGGTGAAAAGACCCAAAATCCCCTCACTCCAAGTGAATAAAAATAAAATTGCATGACAATTATGCCTTGGCATGGCACACCAATATCGTGGAGACTATCCTCTATGGAACTCCATATCGTGGAGGGTAGACTCCATGATACGGAAAAAATGCGGAGGTTAACCTCTGGGGAACATTGAAATCGCGGACCCCTACTGCGCCAGGGTCCCAAGATGTCCCCGAACCCTTTCTGAAAATTTCAAAACCTTCCCTGAATACCCCTGTAACATCTCTGAACACGAATCAAGTGAAAAATTGATATTTCAAATTAGGGAAGGTGAAAAATAAAATGATGAAAATTTTGAGGGTCTTAAGTAACAATATATGAAAAGTTTACAGGGTTGAGGCATTTACTTCACATTCATGCGTAACTATGGTTTCTACCCGGTGTTGGTCTTTATCGTGATTGTTTATATGTGGGCTAATATTATAACTTCGGATTGGTCATACTCTAAGTGATTTACCCAAATTAATCTCACAACTACATCGTTAAGCAAGGATATATGTCTTTCTTTAACATGAATGCATTAAGCTAACTTCCCGTTTCATTAATCAAGTGGAGTGTTTAGGCATATCCCTATCCTAACTGCAAATCATCCTGTAACAATTAGTATCTAACAATTGAATACATGATCTGCACTACTTACATTTCTCATTCCGTTCCTCCACTTCTATGGTCAATTCGTTTTGGGATTTAGAGTGTGTTTGGTATGAAGAAAAATATTTTCTAGAAAATGTTTTCCAATTTTCTCATGTTTGGTTGGCTTATGTGTTTTGAAAATTATTTTTCAAATCAACTTATTTTCCTCAAATCTAAGGAAAGTGACTTCCTTTCAAAAAGTAAGAAAAACATTTTTCAAAACTCTCTTTCAACATCACTTTCAAGTTGAAATGTTCACACAACTCTCAAAATCATTCATCCCTACCCCAACACCCAATCCCCTACCACCCCACCCTCCATTCAAAAACATATTTAATTTAAACAAAAAAAATTTTTGTCTTACTTCATCCCCTACCCTAACCCACCACTCTCTACCAGCTCCCCTCTCAAAAAAATAATTTAATTTATTAAAAAAATCTAACTTTTTTCTTACCCCACCCCTACCCAACCCTCTCACCCCTACCGTCCCTACCCCCTCCTCCCTAGAAAATTAAATTTTTAAAATTTTCTTTTAAAAATTCTTTTAATTTTTTTCTTGCCCCACCCAAACATCCTACCCCCTGCCTCACCCCTTACTAGCCATCGCCTCCACCCCCACCCCCCACGCCTCAAAGAAATTACTTCTTCTATTCCATTTTATGTGTCGTCATTTTTTGTTCGACCCAAAAAGAATGACATTTTTCCTTATTAGTTAACTATTTAAAGACACAATTCCACTTTTACCCTTATTGGTCCCACTTATAAAGTCCTACTTAATTAAAAATAGTAATAGTATATTTTTTTAATAAAGGATAATTTGTAAAAATTATCAAGTCTTTTTCTTATTTCTTAAATTCCATGCCCGGTCAAAACTATGATACATTAAATGGGACAGAAGGAGTATTATTTTAATTTTTTTTAAAAAAAACTCAAAAAAATTTCTTTTCCCACCCCTACCACCTATTTTGACCCTCCCTCCCCACCACACCCCAACCCCTCCCAAGAAAATTTTATTTTTAATTTAATTTTAAAAAAGTTTCAAAACTTTTTTCTTACCCCACCCTTCTTATCCTATTCGTTCCTCATTATTTTTTGTTAAATATATACAAATTCTTTTAGAAAACATGTTTTTACTTGCATAACGAATACAAGATTATATGAAGAAACATCTTATTTTACTAAAAGATATTTTCCTCCTCCATATCGAACACACCCTAAAAAAAAGTATTTTCCAAGGTCAAAAATTATTTTATAAAAAGTAGCTTCTATTCTTTACGTAAGTACTAAAATGTATTTTCTAAAAAATATTTTTTCATTCACCAACCAAACATTAAAAAATACTTTTTAAAAATATTTTCCACTCACCTACCAAGCATAAGAAAAATAAGTAAGAAACCAACTTCTTTTCCATGAAAATATTTTCTCGAAAAATATTTTTTATGAAAAATAAGTTCCTTCGTATCAAACACACCCTTAGATTTATCCTAAAGTTAATGACGCTCTTGAATAATAAAACATGAATGTTAGCACAATCGCATACTTTATAAACATATAAACTAACAATAAAAACATAATACAGAATAATGTTTGTAGCCTCAATCCTAGAATGAGAGTATTTAACCACTCAATAGTCTTACAAAGAACCATCATAAATGAGTTCATAGAGTAAAACTACAAGAAAGTAGAGTTAAAAAACAAGGGACTCTAGTTTGAGTCTCTTGATGTCTTGCTTCCTCTCCAATTCATGTATTGATTCAAAATGGGATGAAATTGTGACTAATTTCTCCTTTTATAGTGTTTTAGGTCGTTCAATAGCCCAACACAAAATATAGGCATTTACAACATTGACCCTCACTTAAGAGGCTTAAAAATTACTATTGGATGCCCCGAGAGTTGCCTCGTGCCGCGAGGCCTCACACTCGTGTTTGGGGTCATGGAGCACATCCAAATAGAGTAAAAGGAAGTAAGGTGTAGCCCTAGGGGTCGTGGTGCACACCCCATATCCTGACTTAAGGGGTGCAGTGCAAGGGGTGCTCCTAAACGTGAGATTTTGCTCCATTTAAGCTCCTATCTTGGTGTATGGTTGCTCCTTATTTCTCCACTTTGTAGGACTTGTTTGTAGGATTCAATTATCTTTAAAAACACCTTAAATAGTAGCATAAAATATCTAACAACAATCATTATTTCATAAACACAATAAAGTTCATCAAAGTACACTAGAACCAAGAATAGCTTAAGCTAGCACAACTAGTTTTCTCGTCTAAACTCTTCGTGATCATTTTGATTTTTAGATTATTTTAAATACACCTTAAATACCATAAACAGGTAAATTAACACATAATCACAAAATTACATCCTTAATAACTCATTAAGAACATCAGAAGTCCTCAAAACTAAGTTAAATTGTGTATAGATAATGCGACTTAGGAGTGTAAATATGCTCAGATCATCACCCCACGCTTAATGCCTCATTCGTCCTTGAACAACTCTTTTAATTAAGCACCATAAAAGAAGAATCCAACATTACTACTACATATAAGACACACATGCTAGAGCTGCAACAATAATATAAATAGCAATATTACAATTTCAAAACTCATGAACACTACTTCGAAACTTACTAACCTAAGAATTGACTCTACAATGTTGAAAAATGCATGCATATTATCATTAAATAGATCAAACAGATCACCTAACCATCATCAAATATATGCCCTTAGCACAAGAGAGTCACACATACTCACTTACAAATACGTAATTCATCATATGAATGGGTGTAAGAATTGAATTTAGATCACTCTCACAAAGAATTCACATGTCACATAAGATGAACCATAAGCTTGCTCTTAGTATAGTACTCCACTAATATCATAATATCGAGGCTCAGATCAAGTAGGACTTTAATGGTTGTCATATAGTCTATGGGGTGGGGTAGGAACTACTCTGGCCAGTAATAATGGACTATCTTTCCTTGGACTTTAATACATCATAATTTATATTAGACTCCTCTCTAACCAACTAAATTTTACACTTTTTTGTCTTCCTTCTTCTTTTTGTTTTGTCCCATCTCTATAACCTAGTTTACACATCTTTAGTATGAAGTATTTTCTATCAACAAATGATTCATTTTGATCAATTTTCCTTTTCATTACTTTACTTCACATCAGCAATGCACAAACTTTTTTAACGAGCCAATAGCTACTATTTTTGGGGCTTCACTTTCATTTTATTTCTTCAATTCTACACTCCCTAATATCTCAATATTTGACTAAAGTTCTTAAGATCTTAGGATCAAATTATTGTCAATCAAAAAGAAAGGGAATTAGCTACATAAATGGCTACCAAAGAATTGGCTAAAGTCTTAACAAGGCTAACTAATATCATCCAATAAGGGAAGATAGAAAAGGAAATAAAAATGGCTATGAAGAAATTCTATATTTCTTCTAAATTGAACATTCGTTATTTCACTTTGTAAACACACCAGGCAAGTTCTAGACATTAATATGCCAACACAAAATATAACAAAAAAAAACTCACTCACACATAGCATATGCTAAAATAAAAAAAGGATCTCTATAGACTCTCAACCAAACAATAACAAGAATTCAAAATTAACCCAACATTATACAAGAGTCATATAAATGATCCTAGATGTCTCAAAAATAGTCATTCAACTCACTATGTTCAAAACCAACTTGCATCATGCAATCCTACATAGCAATCTAGCAAGAATATCTCATTTATTCCTAATGACAAAAAGTCTTACAAGTTATTCCTAAAAATTGAAAAAGAATACTTGGTTCAAAGGGCATCCCCTCGAAAAAGAACCCAAAAAAAACAAGGGGTGGATGAAGTGTTTTTCTACTAGACAAACACCAACAAACACTAAAACTAACAATAATCAAAGATAAAAAAATTGTAATTTTTTAAATTTAGTCAAAAACTAGAATGTAACTAACAATGGAAATCCTATAGCAAACACTTCACCCTAATCAATCGAAAGATTCACCAATCACCCCACACTTAAAATCATATTTTGTCGCCCAAAGTATAACTTAAAGGTAAGGATAGAAATACTCCTCAAGGCCTCTAGTCCTAGCTGGTAGCATCATATCAACAAAGAGGGTCCGAAGGATCTCACACTCAGTCTTTGCCAGGCTCCTTATCTTAGATCTCCAATACTTAGACTTTCCTTCAACCTATTGACACAATAAAAACAAAAAATATGATACTTAAGAAAAACTAAAATAATAAATTACCTACCTTAACTTGGGTTGTCTCCCAAGTAGTGCCTTATTTATTATCATGGCATGACACACATCACAACTATCAACCTCTTCTTTCATATTCTTTTTCCTACTCAGAGCCCATCTTTTACTCTTTTCTAACCTTTTGATTGTTTTCTCTTAAGGTCTACACTTATCTTTTCAGGATCCTTTTTGTGTTTCCCAACTTTAGGCTTAATGTTTGATCTAGACAGTCTATGAGAGAGATTGAAGATGTCACTAGATGTTTACTCTCCTGTAGCCCACTCTTATCTTCTTTCATAATAGTAATCATGCATGGACCCTTATAGTGTCAGGGTGTATTAACTGATTTATAAACTACCTCCTTATCATTCAATCTTATTTTTAGAGTGCTCGCTCACATCTATCTATGCTCCTCTAGCGCCAAAATTGACATCTCAGTATGATTGTTACCCTGTTATACGCATCATAATCAAGAACAATAAAGTCAGCAAGAATAATATACTTAGCAATCTTAATGAGAATATCCTCTATGATTTCTTTGAGAGACACTCTTATTTTATCCATCATTGGGAGCACTACTAAACATTGCCTTAATTTTCCTAATACCAAGGTATTAAACACTGGGAGGAGTATCAAATTTATGCTTGCCCCCAAATCACTCAAATTATGGACCATATTATTTTTACCATTTTATATGGGGAGGCTAAAACTAGCAGGGGTTCTTAAGCTTCTTGAGAATTTTATTTAACACCACTAAAATACACTCCTCAGTAAGTGCTACCATCTTAATGTCAACCATCTTTGTATTATTGGTCATCATATCCTTCAAGTACTTGGCGTACTTAGGAATTCCCTACAAAACATCTAACAAAGGAAGGTTAATGTGAAATTCTCTAACCGTGGTCAAAGAACTTCTTAAAATATGCATCCTCTTTAGCCTTTATAATCTTTTAAGAAATGGGGTGATGGTCTCTCTTGTGTATGATCAGCTATCTTTGCTTTTGGGTAATCATATTTCCTCAAATTTTCATCTTCTTTGGCTTGCCACTTGTTTCTCATTTGCTTATTGCGGGACCATATTTGCCTATACCTCATGATTTTTTCTTCGAAGGTGTATAATTGAGGTCTCTCTGCCACTTCTCAATGTGATGGTCTTACTTTCTTTGAATTTTATGTATCACTTGGCAAACCCCCTTGAGGTATTATGTTTTGGTTTGAACTAACTATCCCAAATTCATCTCCAAGTTCTTCTTAGCCAGCTGCTGATTTTTTATATTTGAAGCCATTTATTCTTAGTTGGCCAGGATTTTTTCAATGTCTCTTCTATATTATTGGACTGAGTACTATTTTTGGTGACCTAGTGTTGTTGATACTACTGAGTTTGAGCTGATTATTGCCCATGAGTAATTGGGATGACTCTTCCAATTGTGGTTGTAGGCATTATCGTAGTTCTGATTTTCTTTCTGTACATTGCCCAACAAAATTAATCGACTCCAAATTTTCTCCACATAGGTCTACAGAGTTATCACTATTTCTATAAATATCACCCTAAGTCGGAGCCTGTTGAACTATTATTTACTTGAGTCTGCGGTTAATTCACACTCAACTTACTAAACTGCATCATCATTTGTTCTAAAAGGATGTCAACTGAGCAACTAATGTTGTTACACTATCCACCTCAATCATACTGCAATTTTTTCAACCGCATTTTCTAGAAATATCACCACTCCATTCGAAATTACCTTGTACAATTCGATTCAGAATAGTATATAGCTCATCATAAGTTTTGTCCAAAGCTTGACTACCTGTAGCTGAATCTAGCAAAATTTTTGTGTTATGGTCAAGAGCTTCAATAAAAGTATGAGATAATATCTTGTTGGCCTATTGGTGATGTGGACAATCCCTATGAAGAGACTTAAATCTCTCACATGCATGATAAAGATTCTCATCTGGCTTTTGCTTGACACTCAGGATCTCACTCCTCAATCTTTATCAGAAAGAAGAATAGGATAAGAAAATTCATTTCCAAGTCGTCCCAAGTTGTAATAGAGTAAATATTATTTCTTCAACTATGTCTTTGCTTCCTCCAATAGTGATAAGAGGAAGATAGTGAGGCCCCACATAATTTGGGGAGACTCCAATGGGATTGAAGGTGTCACTTATCACCAACAAATTTTGTAGATGAACTTGAGGACCCTCATGTGACATACTTGTGAATTTCCCACTTCTGGAAACAATTGCATTATATTCTACTTGAGCTCAAATCTACCTCTGATCTGCGGATGTTGGAGGTGACATTGGTTGCGAGTGGTATTGCCACTTTGCGTACTGTCATGTGTGTTAGTTGTTCTTTAGCCATGACTACATGGAATGGCTTCACCCCATTGAACTTACGCGATGGGAAAGAACATTGTTGCTTTTCTCCTCAACTGACACAAGCATCGCTCAGATTCGGAAAGTGGTTCAACCAAAATCTCTTTTCTTGCCAATTTACTAGAGATTCAGACATATACCTACAAGTTCAGGAGCTAAGACCAAGTTGTCAACACTTATAAAATAATATAGCAAAATTAAAAATCAGAAAGTTGTCAATTTTAAATCCCTGACAACGGCGCCAAAAATTATTGTGTTCAAACATACACGTAAGTGTATGCAATCACTCAAGTAGAAAAGTGACTCTTAGAAGACAAATATCGATCATACAAAGACTTGGTGATTAGCAAACCATCTAATTTAAGTATCCACTATTGAGGTTTAACAAATGCAATTTAAAACCAACAAGAGTTTGTATTTTGATTTATAACTAAGTAACAAAAATTAACTACGATATGAAATTTGGATTGTTACAACATATGAAGAGCTTCCATGGTTGAGGCATTTACTTCATATTCATGCATAACTATAGTTTCTAGCCGATGGTGGTGTTTAAAGTGATAGTTGATCTAGGGGATCAATATAAATAACTTGGTATTGTCATAATCTAAGTCATCTACCCAAATTAATCTCGACAACTACATCACTGATCGGAGGATGTGAGTCTTTCTTTAACTTGGATGCATTAAGCTATCTTCCCATTTCATTAACCAAGTAGAGAATTTAGGTATATCCCTATCCTAACTGCAAATCATTCTTTAACAATTAGTATCTAATAATTAAAGACATTATACACTCCTTGCATTCCTCATTTCATCCCTCCATTCCTATGGGCAAATATCTTTTGGAGCTTAGAATTATCCTATAGTTCATGACGCTCTTGAATAGTAAAACATGAATATAAAAACAATCATATACTTGATTAACATATAAACCAATAATTAAATCATAATTACACAATCATGTTTATATCCTCAACCCTAGAATAAGGGTGTTTATCCACTCATATTCGTACAAGAACCACCATAGATGAATTCATAAAATAAACTACAAGAAAGTAGAGTTAAAGAACAAAAAACCCTAGTTTGAGCCCCTAGATGTCTTACTTCCTCTCCATTCCTGTATTGATCCAAAAACAGAATAAAATTATGACTGATTTCTCCTTTTATAGTGTCTTAGATCGTCCATGATCATCCCAACAACAAAAATATATGCCATTGACAATATTGTTCCCCCTGCTTAAAAGGCTTAAAATCACTTTGGGATGCCCCGAGAGTTACCTCACATCGCGTGGCCTCAAAATCATATTTGGAGTCAATGGAGCACACCCAAAGAGAGGCCAAGGCAATAAGAGGTTGCCCCTATGGTCGTGATTGCACACCCCTATAACCTGCCTTGGGGGTGCAATGCAAGGAGTGCTCCTAAATATGATATTTCGCTCCATTTAAGCTCCTATCTTTGCATATGTTTCTCCTTGTTTCCCCACTTTCTTACGACTTATTTGTAGGCTTCAATTAGCTTTTAAAACACCTAAAATAGTCTCCTACAACATCAAACCAACAAGGCATTAGTTTATAAAACACAATAGAGTTCATCAAAGTAGACTAGAACCAAGCATAGCTCAAGCAAACAACTAGTTTTCTCGTCTAAACTCTATGTGACCATTTGATTCTTAACTTGTTTCAAATGCACCTTAAACACTCTAAACATGTAATTAACTACATAATTACATAATTACATCCTTAATAAATCATTAAGCAACGTCAAGAATTCCTCAAAATAAGCTAAACATGCATAGATAAAGAGACTTAGAGTATAAATACGCCTAAGATCGATTAGTAAAATTAAATCTTGAGCACGTCCCTATAAGCCAGAAAAGTCTCAAATATTAGCTCACACTATCTCTACTATTAGTTATAATATATAAATACACAGAAATAGAAACAACACGGGTGTCACGACCCAATTTCTTGTATCATGATGGCGCCTACTATAACCCACTAGGAGGCAAGCCAAACCTGTAGACTGAAGCAGCTAGTAATGGACTACTCTATTCATTAAAGGAAAGATGTGGAAATATCTGAAATACAAGATCAATTACACAATATAATTTCAAAATTTGGTGGTATCAGTACAAGAGCTGCTAATATAACAAAAGTACAAAGTAAAGTACAGATGAATACTCTGATATAACTTATCTCTGAATACAACATAGAGACTAGTCTAATACTTAAGAGAGAGATAAGTAATACTCCAAACGTTAGGATCTAACTCTAAGTCGTTGAACCGTAGTTGCTCTGCATGACGTACACATCAATGGTGATAACTCGTATTATGATCTGCAGGCTGCAGAAATGTAGTATGAGCACCAAACCCATGGTAATCAGTAGGTACCTATCGACTGAACTACCAAAATAAAGAAGATATCTATAACATATAAATAGAATGGAAAACTACACCCAAATATCCAGCAACAATATAAGACAACCAAGGATCTAATAAGGATAAACTATCCTATTCATGTCCAAGAGACTAGTATTTTGAGGCTAAGGAAGTAACAAGGATGCACTAGCTTATTCCAGCCATACATAGGAATCTCAACACTATACCGTATATCACTAGCCAATATACAAAGTAAAGGCAAAAGAAAGATACATATATAAGTATATAAAGTCAAGGGATTAATATACAATCTAAATCAATGAAAAGAAGGGATATACGGTAACGCCATAGCTACATATAGCTAGGTATGCATATATATATTATATATATATATATATATATATAAGTATATAGACAAGGTCTACTAAAAGTATAGCCTAAGTCATAATACTAGCTATTTGAGACCTCAAGATCATAGCAGGAGCTAGTGCTAGAACACTCAGTGATCTAATCCATACATCAAATCATTAGCTGGTCATGCATAGTAATATAACCATAAGATAAAGAGGTTAGAATCATACCTCAAGTCTCGATACCAAATCAATGACCAATCTATTATAAACTAGCCATAAGAATGATAGAATAATAATAATAATAATGTCATTAACAACGTGAGTAACTTTCTATTTTGGAAAACCAAATACCTATCCGAGCCTATGCGTACCCCCACCGCCTTAGGCTCAAAAGGTTCAATCAGCATACAACAACAAAAGGCATAGTCATTGCTCATATCAATGCAACCCTTCCATACGAGCTGATAGAATTGGTGTATACTGGTGATAGATGATACACATGGAAGAATGAATACACCAAAATTCACAAGGCTTAAGTCATCAATAGGACCCTAACCTTGTTTTAAAATTTCACTTAGACCTCTCAACTCATACATGTACCTATCTGACACCTCAATTGCTTAAATTGATACCTATCATCCACAAAATGTTGATTCGGCAAAAAAAATGTGTTATACTTTCCTTAGGCACGTGAATATAAGAGCAAATAATATTTTAATTTTTTATTAAGAAATCTATACTTAGAATATATTATTAATATAAGTTCTTAATAATACTATTTCTTAATTTTTTTAAAATAAAAAAAAATGCCTCCAGCCTCCCCCCCCCCCCCCTTGCCCATCATCTTCTTATAAGAGAAAGCAATCAAATTGTTCTTCATTTCTTAAAGCTAGTCGTCGTCTCCCCCCTCCTCCTTCGATCGTCCTCTTCTTCATCTTTTTCATTTAAAGTTTTCTTCTTTCAAGTTAGAAGTATTCTTCCACTAAACTATCGCCTCTTTGATACCATTTTCGATCGCCTCTTAGCACACACCATCACTTAATATTGCCTAATTATCTCAATTTTCTTACTTTCTTTGTTCTTTGCCTTGAGCTGAGATTATTTCAACCCTGCCTAACTAAATTTATTTGAAATTTGGGATTATTTTAACATCTACAAAACAACCCCAAATTCCAAAATTAAACAGATCCAAAAAGTGATGTGCAGGCCAAAATAATTGAAATCCAAAACTATTGTGGCCGAAAAAAGTGATAATTCTGTGAAAGAAATGTCTCGAATAATTTTGAGCAAAATCAAACAACTTCTGATGAAATTGAAGAGGGTGGTGTCATACAAATGGATAAAGAATATCATAGTGCCAAAACAAATTAAAATTTGGATGGTTTAGAAACAGACAACGCTGTTGCAGCACCTCAATATTCCGGTGAAGGAGGTTTTTTTGGTTAAATCGACCAAATTCAATGCCAATTGATTTAACTTTTCATTTCTTTAAAAAATAAAAATTACTCATCACATTAATTCTTACAGAATAAAAAAAAATATTAATGAAAAATAAGAATAGTTGGAAAGATAGTATGGCAATGGTGATTTTAGAGAAATAAAGAGAAATGGGAAAGAAGGTGATGCAGTGGGGGTTGGGGTATAATTAATGTGATTTTTCTTTTTTTTGGGGGGGGGAGGTGGGGGGTTGGATTTGCTTATATTAAAAATTTATTCTTATAATAATTTTAAGTTTAAAAAGCCATGTGTCATTAATGGATTTGTTGATTTGCCATGACATCACGCGTAGGTCACAAATGCATTTATTTTGGACTAATTGTCAGAAAAATGTTATATAGGTATTTATTTGTTAATAACACGTCTGACTTGAGGGGTGTAAGTGAAATTTCAAAACAAGTTTAAGGATCTATCGATGACTTAAGCCGAATTCACAATACCACAACCATCATCATTCTCATCATAATAATCCTCCCGCCCCTTGTCGGGTATTTATATATATTTGCCATGCATAGGGCTAGCCAGACTCGAACCAGTTGATGTGCACATAGGCATATCAATATAATCATTCTCCAGCCTTGTTGGATATCATCACATCATTATAATATTCTTCGGCCTTGTCGAGTATCATCATATCATCATAATAACCTTCGACCTTATCGAACAACATCACATCATCATAATATCCTCCGTCCTTGTCGAGTATCATCGTATCATCATAATATCCAAATCAATGTCAATAATAGAGAGTGATCCTCACGAAGGCTAAATTAAAGTGAAAGTCCCACGAGGGATAAAGTAAATAATCATGAGAGAGAAGCAAGATAGAGTACATTTCCATAATTCCTCATTCATTATCAATAGGCATATATATATAGAATGAATAATATAACTTCCATTGGGTTTTTCCCAAAATTCATATTATCAATCCAGCATCTTCCTCCATCCTATATCGGAGAGATCTGTATTCGAATATGATAGGTGCAAGGGCTCATGTTGTGGCTAAAAGAGTGTAAATTCATGAGTTTGTTGTCCAAAATGAACTTCGGGACTAAATTATTATAAAAATGTAGAAAGGGTTGGAATTCTTCACGACTGGAGTAATTAGTAATACCAAATCATAGATCAGTACTTACCTCAATCAAGTATTTAAAACATCATTATTAACCTCTTTTACATATAGCCTATTAATTAAAATTGGCATTTATTATTATGAAGAAATCCATTATTAGGGTAGAAAGTGGGCTTTAACCCTTAGTTAGTAACAACAATACCAATATTATAATCTAATTGGAATCGTATCAATCATCGATGCAACGATCATGAATGTACAAATCTATGCATGCCATCACCAGTATTCATAAAATGGAACCATAAGCATTAATATATCAATAAACCACAATCGCATCCTTTACAGGGATAGACACTTTTCGTATGGTCAACTCATACGTTAACACAACCTTACGCCCACATACATATTCGAAAACCATCATATTCATACATTATTTCATATGTATAAGCCATAGCATATTCACGATATAATCATCTCACATATAGGAGGCATCTCACATCTAGGAGGCATAATGCATCCATGAAGCATAACTCATAACTATGAGGAATATATCTCTGCAGGCCAATTATCATATCTAAGAGGAAATAACATCTCTAAAGGCTCAATATCATATCTAAGAGGAATATCATCTCTATAGGCCAATTATCATATCTAAGAGAAAATAACATTTCTAAAGTCTCAATATCATATCTAAGAGAAATATCATCTCTATAGGCCAACAACAACAACAACATACTCAGTATATTTCCATATAGTGGGGATCATCTCCATAGGCCATTAATCATAATTCGGGTAAAGTCATCACAATTTACCTAGCCACGAAGTAAAATTATTCTAAAGGCTCAATACTCTCAACTAGGCCTAACATCTGCAACTAAGTCCACAAGGGCTAACACAACTCTTGCCTAAGGGGGCCGAAAGAACCACTTCTAATCCTCAATATCTATTTAGGCAACTTATATCCCCAACTAGGCTAAGGTATCTAGTTCAACTTCTAGATGTCAACTAAG
>JAQZCD010000273.1:0-27648 GCA_030864225.1 Capsicum baccatum var. pendulum | reverse complement strand
GTAATTCGGATATTCTCCCTTAAACAGCGCCTCGACTTTGGTTACTCCCCGCCACGGCTTCTTGCCTCATTGGTTTCACCTTTAGGATGGCATAGTTCCTTGGGATTTTTCTCCGTTTCCACTTTGCTAGTAAACTTCTTAATATATTATTTTTCGAATAATTCTACTATAAAGTAACTAATATGAATTTATTTTATCATATCATGATTGTCGGGAATTATGAATTTAGCTATTCATAATCGTAAATAGATATACATGTTCCGGTAGCTTTGATATTTCTGAGGTTTGTTGTTCCATAGCTTTTTCCATTGCGGTGTATATCTTTAATTAACTGGGCTAAATATTTTTTGAACTGGAATGGAGAGAGTATTTTGCTGAATGTTTGAAGGCCTGCCTTTGCAATGCCTTCTGAATTCTTATTTATAGACTGAAAAGTGTATACATCCGTATTAAAAAGACTTAAAAAACTAAACTCTAAAATGTCTTTACCTACCTACTTCCTAAAGTCTTCACCTACCTACTTTACATTTATTTCCCTATTAACTACTATTTCAACTACTATTTTAACTACTAAAGACTAATATTAAAAAAAAAATCTTTACATTAACTTTTACGTAGACTTAAATAAATCTTCTGCCATATCTGCAAATAAGTCTTCCGTCTATTTTGTCATATCTGCTATATCTCCATTATTGCTGCTCTGTCCTTATCTTTCCAGCTGTCGTCTTTATCTTCTTTTATTCTAACTGCACTGCTGGGACGTCATTATCTCCTCCGTTACATTTTGAACATCTGTGATCTGAGTATTTGTGTCCAATAGTTTTGCAATATCTGGTCAATAATTCTTCTGAAATAAATTTTTCTTTAATAGCTCTGGCGATAGGTTCTGTCTCCGGTTTAAGCAACGTCATAATCCATTGCCTAATTGTTTCCATATCTGTTTCTCGTAGTTCTTTTGAATTTGAATATATCAATACATGGTTTCTTGAGTAATAACTCCATATAGGATTTTGATTACAATATGTATTTGCTAGTTCTTGTAAAATCGTAGATAGTCCGATAACTCTTTTATTCGCATAAAATTTCGGTATCTCGATTCTTGGTATCTCTGGCTGTGTACCAATATCTTGTGGTATAATCATATCTCTTGTCATTCCTATTTTTACAACTTGTATAGGTTTCTTAACTTCGTCAAATAATATCTCTGCCGGTGCCGTGTAGATCTTTATAAAAAATAAAGTACCTTTGGTTATTCTTTTAAATATGGTAAATGCATCATATATCTCGGGTATAGTAGATATCTCAGTTCCGTCTGTGGTATATACGGTACTAAGTAATCCATATTCGTAGCAAGTTTTTACTAAGCTGGGTCTAGTTTTGGGTAAGGCGATTAGCTTGTTGTATCCGGTTAATTTCTGGGTTATGTAGTTCGTATCTGGTTCTTGGATATTTGTAGCTTTTGGGTTGCTATTCAAGAAAGTTTGTACGTTGTAGATATTTTCTATATATGTTCGGGCTGTGTAGTTATATGTCTTTTTGTCTTGGTTTAGGCTTTCTCGATATGTGGTAACTTGTGGGGGTGTAAACATAGGGTCTTTTGGTATATTTGGTGTATATGGCTTGTCAAATAGCTTATTCAAGTTCATATTTTTTCTAACTCCTTTGCTTGTACCTGCAGAAGTAGATTGATAAGCGTTATGGGTTTTATGGAGTGTCCCAACATCTCCTTCTAGCTCTGGAATTTTATTGTCTTCCGATCGACATAGCTCTGCACATTGCTGAGTTAGCTGATTCATAGCTATAGACTTCAGATTATCTTCACTAGTCTTTAGCTTTAGCTTTTCTATCTCAGTACCCATACTGTCTACTTTCAATGAAAGCATAGTCAGGGCGTTGAGTATCTTTTCATGTATATTTTCTTCTATCATTTCAGTTTGCGTAGCTTTGTCTTGATATGTAATCTGCAATAACATTTTTGTTAGTACTGATTACTTCTATTATAAATGTAAAATTTAATATATTTAAAACTAGTCTCCGAATCTCTTTTGTTGTAACTGAATTTTGTATTTTCTTTGTTAGCCACCAGCGTACCTGTGTATTATCTGTCCGCACAATAAATTTGTTATATACAATATATGGCTCAAATGCTAATAAACATTTATATAATGAACATAATTCTTTCCTATTTATTTCCCATTTTATTTCTGTCTCGTTGAACGTACCTGAGTAATATCTACAATGGTGTTCTATTTTTTCTGCTTCATATCTATATTTAAGTACTCCGCCGTAACTATATTCACTGGCATCTGCTTCTACTATATATGTAAATTTTTTATTTTCATCCGGAAATTGTAATTTTGGTAAATCCTTGCAAAGTAATTTTATTTTTTGAACTTGTTTTTTATCTTCTTCATTATAATTATATTCTATATCCTTTTTTAATTTTTTCTGTAGGGGTTTTAGGTTTTCTGCTAATTTTGGAATATATTCTCTTACTTGGTTTACTAATCCTAAAAATGATTGTAATTTCTTTTTTGTATCTAATTCTTCTTTCGAATTTATTATTTTTTGTACTATATGTTGTTGCATTTTTACTCCACTTTTATCTATTTGTATTCCTAAAAATTCTATCTGATTTTTCATAATTTCGGCTTTCTTTTCACTTAGACTTATTCCTGAATTTTCTATTATATCTGTAAATTGTTCTAATAATTTTATATGTTCTTCCTTAGTTTTTGTATATAATAATATATCATCTATGTATACTATGCAATTAGGTAATTGTTTAAAATAATTATCCATAAAATGTTGATATCTACCTGGTGCATTTTTATATCCAAAGGGTAACACATTCCATTCGTAAAATCCTTGTGGTACCGTAAATGCGGTTAATTCTTTAGATTCTTCTTCTAACTTTAGATGGTAAAATCCTGATTTACAATCAAATTTACTAAAATAATTATATCCTTGGATTTGTCTTATTTTTAATATCTTATTTGGTATTGGGTAATTATATGTTATAGTTTTTGCATTTAAATTTCTATAATCAATAACCATTCTACTTTTTCCTCTTTTTTGTTCACTATGTTTATTTACTATAAATGCTGGACTATTATGTTTACTATTACTTTTTTGTATATATTGCTTTTCTAATAATTCATCTATATGCATTTTAAATTCTTTTAAATCGTCAAAATTATATGTTAATGGTTTTTGGGTTATTATACTATTTTTATCTATTAATTCAATTTTTATGGTAGTTTTATGTTTTTCCCATCCTTTTAATGGATCTTCGCTATATAATTGTTCTAATTTTTTCTTAACTATTTCTATCTTATTTATTGAAAATATAGTTATTTCTGTTTTATTTATCGAAAATACTACTAATTCTATCGTATCTTCAGCAGTTTTTATATTTTCTAACTTTTGTGTAATTTTTTCACTTCCTTTTATCCAGTCAGTTTTCTTTCTGATTTTATTACTAACTCTTTTTGCTCTTACTTTTTGTTTACATGGTGTTGTGAACCACCAATCGTTTCTAGTTATTATATGTGGGTAAAGTTTATCTAAAAATGGCATTCCTAAAAGTATATCTTTTGATGTTAGTTCATAATTATAAATTTCTTCTATTGTCAATATCTTATCCCATATTTGTGCTTTTACATTCCTAGCTTTGTAAGTAATTAAGCTTCCTTCATTATTAAATCCTTTAACTATTATTGGTATTTTTAATTTATCCCATTTACTTTCTGGTAAACAATTATATCTACATAAATTAGCTTCTGCTCCTGTATCTATCATAGGCGTATAATATCTACTATAATATCCTTCCACTACTATCTTCATTAATACATATATTTTCATTTTATATTAAGGCTCTTCTTAAGAATAATCTTTCCCTATTATATGTTATGGCTAATTGTGTATGTTCTATATTATATGGTTTTACTTGTTCTAACCATTTTATTCCTAATATTATATCTGCTTTTTGCATTTCTTCTTTTATCTCAAATTCTATTTTTATTTTTCTGATTCCTCCTATTATTATTTCTTTTTCTGCTATATCTTTATTATTTATTAAACTTCTCGGTAGATCTGGGCATATATCATTATCAGTTTTTATTTCTTCATTTTTTACTAGATATTTTGCTATATAATTTTCTTCTTGTCCTGTGTTTAATAGTATTAAATGTTCTTTTTCATTTATTTTTCCTGTTATGTAATATTGATTTAAATTACTTATTGAATTTGTTTCATAACTTGTTCTTTTTGATGAGCTCGATGACTCTGGTTTTTCATTAGCTATTCTTTTCGTTGTACTTATTCTATCATTTACTATTTCTAAATTTTCTTCTATATCTATGTCTCTATAGCTGTAATCATTATAATCTATTGTTTTTACAATTTGCTCAAATGGGCTATCTATTTGTATTTTATTAATTTTATTTTTCCCTGTTATTTTGTGTTTTGTTGTTAATACATATAAATTTTTACATCTTGCTGTAAATATTTTACTTCCTGGGGTTAATTCTATTCCTGATATCTTCCAGTATAATACTAATGATTTATCTATATTTCTATCTGTTACTGCTACTGAATAATTTGCACTTATTATAAATTTAAATTTTTGGTATATTAAATTTCCTTTCACGGCAGTTATTATGCTTTTTTCTATAGGTTTTATAATTCTATCATCTGCTAAATATAATTCTATCGGGGTATCTATTCCTTCTCTAAAACATGCTTTTATTAATATCTCTGTACCTCCGAGGTGTACGTATTTTATTGGATCTCCTTTACTTTTTATATCATTTATTTCTTTATTAACTATCCTTTTTGTTACTAGTGGTATACTAGCTTTTCCTTTTGCATATCTACAATCTATTACATGTTCTTTTTGACATACTACATAATATTCATCTTTTTTCCTACTAAATATATTTTTTATTGTTGGTATTTTAAATATTTTTTCTACACTTAAATCTAACTCTTTTCCTTTTATTTCATCAAATATATTACTGTCAAATATTATCTTTTGTTCCGTTCCTTCGTCATTTAGATATTCTTCCTTTGTTATTATTTTTATATCTTCTTCAGTCATTTGATTCATCTATCTCACTATCTATTTCAGTATCTGTTTCGTTTTCTGAAATTTCATATATACTATCTTCACTTTCTAGTTCATAATCTATATAATCTATTTGCATATATTCTGTATTTTCTATTTTTATTTCGGATATTTGTTTATTTTTTGGATTTTTAGGTAATTTACAATCTCTAGCTAAATGTCCTAACTTTCCACAATTATAACATGTACATTCTTTTATAGATTTTTTCTTTCTATATGGTCTTTTATTTTTATAATTTTTAACATAATATCTTTTTCTTGGTTTCTTATATTTATATTTTGATTTTTTATATTTCTTATATTTCTTATGTCTTTTTCTTTTCTTATAATATCTTTCTTTGCATCCAAATTGAGGTGCTATTTTATTTTTGCAACATGCTAAATTTCTTATTAATGTTTTTTCCATTTTTAATTCTTCTCTATATTTTTCACATAGCTTCCTATACCATTGTTGTAAAAATTTTATTCTAGCTCCTAATGTATCTACTATTTTTGCTTCTTCCCAACTTTTTATTATTTTTGAACTAAATGGTTCGGGTAATTTGTTAAAATACAATTTTCTTATTTCTTTACCTTCTTCTATATTATATGCTCCTTTATAATAATATTCTTTAAATGCGCAAGTATATTCATCTATATAACACATATTACATATTGTTAATTTTATCATTAAATTCCTATTTGTATCTTTTTCTTCATTTTGTTCCTCTTCTAATGTTGTCATACTACCAAATTCATCTTTTATAGCTGTTTCATATTTTTTTAATAATTCTATAGGTGTTAATTTAGTTGTTGTTGATGCTGCTCCTTCTATAGGTTTATTAGCTCTTAATACTTTCTTACTATTTTCAGTTAAATTTGTAAACCATAATTTTACTGATCCTATTAGTGTTTTTTCTATGTATTCTGGTGCATCTGTTATGTTTATATTATTGTCTAATAATTGTTTTGTCATATATCCTACCCATAATTGTATTGTTTTTTCTGTATCTATTACACAGTCTAGATCTAAAAAGTTATAATTTTTATTAACTATTTGTTTTGGTGTCCATTTGTCATATTCATTATATCTTTTAAATTTATTTTTATAATATATAGGTTTTCTTATTTCTGTTGTTTTGGGTATTAGATTTTCATCTTCTTTTTTGTCAAGAGTATTTATTTCTGTATTATTATTTTCTAAGTTTTCTTGATTAATTCTTTCTTGTTTTTCGTTAATTTCTAAATCTTTTATATTTGTTAATATTTCCGTATATGTTTCACTATCTTCTGAATCATAATTATCCGTTTCTTCTACCTCTATATTATTTATTTCTAATTTTTCCTTAAATTGGTTTATTTCGTTTATTAATTTTTGTTCTTTATCTATTTCTTCTTTTTCTTTCTGTCTTTGTTCATATAACTCTTTTAACATTTGTAATTCTTTTTCTAATTCAGCAATTCTACTATTTTTAGTTTCTTCTATTTTTCGTATTTCTTCCGTAGATTGTTGTTTAATTTTTTCTATTTCCTTTTTTCTATCTATCTCTTCATTTTCTTTTTCTATTCTTACCATTGCTGTTAATTTATCTTCTAATTTTAATTCTTCTTTTTCTAACATTAAATATAAATGTTCTCCTATTTTCTTATACCTTCTTCCTAGATTAGAAAATACTATTTTTATTTTTGTACCTTCGTGATTTTCGTATATTTTTTCATCTATTATAAATTCTTCTTTATTCATTTTATTGTGAATAGTTCATGTTGACATATATATTCTAAACTATCTATTTGAGATTCTAATTTTGATATTTCATCTTTTTGTATATTTATTGAATTTTTACTAACTCCGGCAAATATATTATAATGTAATCTTTCTTTTCTTATTTTTAATTCTTTACGTTTTTCAGAGATAAATTGTTTTAATTCTTTGTATTTTTGCTCTTTATTCATTTGAATTGTGTTTGTAATATTTTGGTGGATATCTAAATCTAATTTTATCATAATTAGGTGGTATATGTCTCATTCTTCTAGATTTTAAATGGATTATTAATTTTGCTTCAATACTAGATATTAATGTAATTAAATAGGCTAATCTTTGTGGATTTTCTTTTGTTTTATTTAAACTTATATATTCTGAATAATTACTAACTAACGATTCTTTAATTTTTCTAAAAGCTTCTTTATTTTTAAATGGTCTTCTCATAATTAATTTAATAAATAACTAAATCTAATCTTAACTAAATTTAAATATAACTTAACTAATTAATCTAACTAATCTAACTTAACTAATTCTTCTAACACGTATATCACTTCCGTATCTTTTAAATTACTGTGCTCTGATACCATTTGGAGGGGGGTGCGGATAACTGAGCTGGTAAATAGATTTATAAATAGATTTATTATAGCTGATGAATCTATTCTTTTTTGTGCGTGGTTATTTTTTAGGTTTTGTTTTAATAAGTTATTCTTTTTGTGAGATGTATTCATTAATTTTTAGTTTATTATTTTATCCTGTAGTAACTGCTGAGTTACAAATTTCTGTGTAATAACTTATTCTTTCTGTACTGTAGTGTATATCTAATTCTAGATTTTCTATGTCATTTATTATTTTGTGTTGTTCTTCTCGTAATGAGTATTTTATGTTATATAAACTGTTACATGTACTTTTTTCTAAATTTTCTAAGGTTTTTTCTATCCATATTAACTTTTCTTTTAGATCTTCCATTATTTTTCTAATTCGGTTTCTGTAATTAATTTCGTTATTTAAATTATCTTGATTTTCTCTAGTTTTTCTAATATATTCTAACATCCACAATCTTGGTCTGAATAATATCCTTCTGGGTAAATATCTTCGTATATTTGTGCTGTGGCATTTATCATTTCTATTTCATAGTTTATTTCATAGTTTATTACTTCTTCTAATATCATTTTCTTAATATCTATTATTTCTATATCCTTAAGTATATATAAGACTAAAATTCTAAGGTGGTCTAAATGGGCTATTTTTTAAGATTGATATTTTATAGCTATTTGTTTTAGACTTAGTAGTTTTTGCATATTTTTATTAAGAGATTTTATATATTTTTTATTTTCCATGTATTTGTCTATATTTATTTTTATCTGTTTTTCTAGTAACTGTATTTTTCGCGTATCTTTAAAAGTTCTACGTAATTTTAACATAATAAATATTTATAAGAGTAGTTAGGTATGTGTGGTATATAATTTATTCTATCCGTATAATTTTTTCCATATGCTTTTTCTAATATAACTTTTCTTATATCTGCAACATCTATATCTCTAAGTGCATACAAAACAAGTATCTTAAAGTTATCTACCATCACATCAGATATATTATCATTCATTATCATAAAATTGCTTTTTTCAAAATATTCCCTGCAACCATATACATAATAAAATATAGTCATCTCAGATTACTATATACTAGATTATTCTTAAATAACATGTTCTTCGGTCACTACTAGCATGGTAATTCGGATATTCTCCCTTAAACAGCGCCTCGACTTTGGTTACTCCCCGCCACGGCTTCTTGCCTCATTGGTTTCACCTTTAGGATGGCATAGTTCCTTGGGATTTTTCTCCGTTTCCACTTTGCTAGTAAACTTCTTAACATATTATTTTTCGAATAATTCTACTATAAAGTAACTAATATGAATTTATTTTATCATATCATGATTGTCGGGAATTATGAATTTAGCTATTCATAATAGTAAATAGATATACCTGTTCCGGTAGCTTTGATATTTCTGAGGTTTGTTGTTCCATAGCTTTTTCCATTGCGGTGTATATCTTTAATTAACTGGGCTAAATATTTTTTGAACTGGAATGGAGAGAGTATTTTTGCTGAATGTTTGAAGGCCTGCCTTTGCAATGACTTCTGAATTCTTATTTATAGACTGAAAAGTGTATACATCCGTATTAAAAAGACTTAAAAAACTAAACTCTAAAATGTCTTTACCTACCTACTTCCTAAAGTCTTCACCTACCTACTTTACATTTATTTCCCTATTAACTACTATTTTAACTACTAAAGACTTACATCATAAAAAAATTCTTACATTACTTTACGTAGACTTAAATAAGTCTTCTGCCATATCTGCAAATAAGTCTTCCGTCTATTTTGTCATATCTGCTATATCTCCATTATTGCTGCTCTGTCCTTATCTTTCCAGCTGTCGTCTTTATCTTCTTTTATTCTAACTGCACTGCTGGGACGTCATTATCTCCTCCGTTACATTTTGAACATCTGTGATCTGGGTATTTGTGTCCAATAGTTTTGCAATATCTGGTCAATAACTCTTCTGAAATAAATTTTTCTTTAATAGCTCTGGCGATAGGTTCTGTCTCTGGTTTAAGCAACGTCAT
Organism: Capsicum baccatum var. pendulum; assembly: GCA_030864225.1. Taxonomy (NCBI): domain Eukaryota; kingdom Viridiplantae; phylum Streptophyta; class Magnoliopsida; order Solanales; family Solanaceae; genus Capsicum; species Capsicum baccatum. Next base: position 18,155 of record JAQZCD010000273.1, on the reverse strand, counting down.
AATCCATTGCCTAATTGTTTCCATATCTGTTTCTCGTAGCTCTTTTGAATTTGAATATATCAATACATGGTTTCTTGAGTAATAACTCCATATAGGATTTTGATTACAATATGTATTTGCTAGTTCTTGTAAAATCGTAGATAGTCCGATAACTCTTTTATTCGCAGTAAAATTTCGGTATCTCGATTCTTGGTATCTCTGGCTGTGTACCAATATCTTGCGGTATAATCATATCTCTTGTCATTCCTATTTTTACAACTTGTATAGGTTTCTTAACTTCGTCAAATAATATCTCTGCCGGTGCCGTGTAGATCTTTATAAAAAATAAAGTACCTTTGGTTATTCTTTTAAATATGGTAAATGCATCATATATCTCGGGTATAGTAGATATCTCAGTTCCGTCTGTGGTATATACGGTACTAAGTAATCCATATTCGTAGCAAGTTTTTACTAAGCTGGGTCTAGTTTTGGGTAAGGCAATTAGCTTGTTGTATCCGGTTAATTTCTGGGTTATGTAGTTCGTATCTGGTTCTTGGATATTTGTAGCTTTTGGGTTGCTATTTAAGAAAGTTTGTACGTTGTAGATATTTTCTATATATGTTCGGGCTGTGTAGTTATATGTCTTTTTGTCTTGGTTTAGGCTTTCTCGATATGTGGTAACTTGTGGGGGTGTAAACATAGGGTCTTTTGGTATATTTGGTGTATATGGCTTGTCAAATAGCTTATTTAAGTTCATATTTTTTCTAACTCCTTTGCTTGTACCTGCAGAAGTAGATTGATAAGCGTTATGGGTTTTATGGAGTGTCCCAACATCTCCTTCTAGCTCTGGAATTTTATTGTCTTCCGATCGACATAGCTCTGCACATTGCTGAGTTAGCTGATTCATAGCTATAGACTTCAGATTATCTTCACTAGTCTTTAGCTTTAGCTTTTCTATCTCAGTACCCATACTGTCTACTTTCAATGAAAGCATAGTCAGGGCGTTGAGTATCTTTTCATGTATATTTTCTTCTATCATTTCAGTTTGCGTAGCTTTGTCTTGATATGTAATCTGCAATAACATTTTTGTTAGTACTGATTACTTCTATTATAAATGTAAAATTTAATATATTTAAAACTAGTCTCCGAATCTCTTTTGTTGTAACTGAATTTTGTATTTTCTTTGTTAGCCACCAGCGTACCTGTGTATTATCTGTCCGCACAATAAATTTGTTATATACAATATATGGCTCAAATGCTAATAAACATTTATATAATGAACATAATTCTTTCCTATTTATTTCCCATTTTATTTCTGTCTCGTTGAACGTACCTGAGTAATATCTACAATGGTGTTCTATTTTTTCTGCTTCATATCTATATTTAAGTACTCCGCCGTAACTATATTCACTGGCATCTGCTTCTACTATATATGTAAATTTTTTATTTTCATCCGGAAATTGTAATTTTGGTAAATCCTTGCAAAGTAATTTTATTTTTTGAACTTGTTTTTTATCTTCTTCATTATAATTATATTCTATATCCTTTTTTAATTTTTTCTGTAGGGGTTTTAGGTTTTCTGCTAATTTTGGAATATATTCTCTTACTTGGTTTACTAATCCTAAAAATGATTGTAATTTCTTTTTTGTATCTAATTCTTCTTTCGAATTTATTATTTTTTGTACTATATGTTGTTGCATTTTTACTCCACTTTTATCTATTTGTATTCCTAAAAATTCTATCTGATTTTTCATAATTTCGGCTTTCTTTTCACTTAGACTTATTCCTGAATTTTCTATTATATCTGTAAATTGTTCTAATAATTTTATATGTTCTTCCTTAGTTTTTGTATATAATAATATATCATCTATGTATACTATGCAATTAGGTAATTGTTTAAAATAGTTATCCATAAAATGTTGATATCTACCTGGTGCATTTTTATATCCAAAGGGTAACACATTCCATTCGTAAAATCCTTGTGGTACCGTAAATGCGGTTAATTCTTTAGATTCTTCTTCTAACTTTAGATGGTAAAATCCCGATTTACAATCAAATTTACTAAAATAATTATATCCTTGGATTTGTCTTATTTTTAATATCTTATTTGGTATTGGGTAATTATATGTTATAGTTTTTGCATTTAAATTTCTATAATCAATAACCATTCTACTTTTTCCTCTTTTTTGTTCACTATGTTTATTCACTATAAATGCTGGACTATTATGTTTACTATTACTTTTTTGTATATATTGCTTTTTCTAATAATTCATCTATATGCATTTTAAATTCTTTTAAATCATCAAAATTATATGTTAATGGTTTTTGGGTTATTATACTGTTTTTATCTATTAATTCAATTTTTATGGTAGTTTTATGTTTTTCCCATCCTTTTAATGGATCTTCGCTATATAATTGTTCTAATTTTTTCTTAACTATTTCTATCTTATTTATTGAAAATATAGTTATTTCTGTTTTATTTATCGAAAATACTACTAATTCTATCGTATCTTCAGCAGTTTTTATATTTTCTAACTTTTGTGTAATTTTTTCACTTCCTTTTATCCAGTCAGTTTTCTTTCTGATTTTATTACTAACTCTTTTTGCTCTTACTTTTTGTTTACATGGTGTTGTGAACCACCAATCGTTTCTAGTTATTATATGTGGGTAAAGTTTATCTAAAAATGGCATTCCTAAAAGTATATCTTTTGATGTTAGTTCATAATTATAAATTTCTTCTATTGTCAATATCTTATCCCATATTTGTGCTTTTACATTCCTAGCTTTGTAAGTAATTAAGCTTCCTTCATTATTAAATCCTTTAACTATTATTGGTATTTTTAATTTATCCCATTTACTTTCTGGTAAACAATTATATCTACATAAATTAGCTTCTGCTCCTGTATCTATCATAGGCGTATAATATCTACTGTAATATCCTTCCACTACTATCTTCATTAATACATATATTTTCATTTTATATTAAGGCTCTTCTTAAGAATAATCTTTCCCTATTATATGTTATGGCTAATTGTGTATGTTCTATATTATATGGTTTTACTTGTTCTAACCATTTTATTCCTAATATTATATCTGCTTTTTGCATTTCTTCTTTTATCTCAAATTCTATTTTTATTTTTCTGATTCCTCCTATTATTATTTCTTTTTCTGCTATATCTTTATTATTTATTAAACTTCTCGGTAGATCTGGGCATATATCATTATCAGTTTTTATTTCTTCATTTTTTACTAGATATTTTGCTATATAATTTTCTTCTTGTCCTGTGTTTAATAGTATTAAATGTTCTTTTTCATTTATTTTTCCTGTTATGTAATATTGATTTAAATTACTTATTGAATTTGTTTCATAACTTGTTCTTTTTGATGAGCTCGATGACTCTGGTTTTTCATTAGCTATTCTTTTCGTTGTACTTATTCTATCATTTACTATTTCTAAATTTTCTTCTATATCTATGTCTCTATAGCTGTAATCATTATAATCTATTGTTTTTACAATTTGCTCAAATGGGCTATCTATTTGTATTTTATTAATTTTATTTTTCCCTGTTATTTTGTGTTTTGTTGTTAATACATATAAATTTTTACATCTTGCTGTAAATATTTTACTTCCTGGGGTTAATTCTATTCCTGATATCTTCCAGTATAATACTAATGATTTATCTATATTTCTATCTGTTACTGCTACTGAATAATTTGCACTTATTATAAATTTAAATTTTTGGTATATTAAATTTCCTTTCACGGCAGTTATTATGCTTTTTTCTATAGGTTTTATAATTCTATCATCTGCTAAATATAATTCTATCGGGGTATCTATTCCTTCTCTAAAACATGCTTTTATTAATATCTCTGTACCTCCGAGGTGTACGTATTTTATTGGATCTCCTTTACTTTTTATATCATTTATTTCTTTATTAACTATCCTTTTTGTTACTAGTGGTATACTAGCTTTTCCTTTTGCATATCTACAATCTATTACATGTTCTTTTTGACATACTACATAATATTCATCTTTTTTCCTACTAAATATATTTTTTATTGTTGGTATTTTAAATATTTTTTCTACACTTAAATCTAACTCTTTTCCTTTTATTTCATCAAATATATTACTGTCAAATATTATCTTTTGTTCTGTTCCTTCATCATTTAGATATTCTTCCTTTGTTATTATTTTTATATCTTCTTCAGTCATTTGATTCATCTATCTCACTATCTATTTCAATATCTGTTTCGTTTTCTGAAATTTCATATATACTATCTTCACTTTCTAATTCATAATCTATATAATCTATTTGCATATATTCTGTATTTTCTATTTTTATTTCGGATATTTGTTTATTTTTTGGATTTTTAGGTAATTTACAATCTCTAGCTAAATGTCCTAACTTTCCACAATTATAACATGTACATTCTTTTATAGATTTTTTCTTTCTATATGGTCTTTTATTTTTATAATTTTTAACATAATATCTTTTTCTTGGTTTCTTATATTTATATTTTGATTTTTTATATTTCTTATATTTCTTATGTCTTTTTCTTTTCTTATAATATCTTTCTTTGCATCCAAATTGAGGTGCTATTTTATTTTTGCAACATGCTAAATTTCTTATTAATGTTTTTTCCATTTTTAATTCTTCTCTATATTTTTCACATAGCTTTCTATACCATTGTTGTAAAAATTTTATTCTAGCTCCTAATGTATCTACTATTTTTGCTTCTTCCCAACTTCTTATTATTTTTGAACTAAATGGTTCGGGTAATTTGTTAAAATACAATTTTCTTATTTCTTTACCTTCTTCTATATTATATGCTCCTTTATAATAATATTCTTTAAATGCGCAAGTATATTCATCTATATAACACATATTACATATTGTTAATTTTATCATTAAATTCCTATTTGTATCTTTTTCTTCATCTTGTTCTTCTTCTAATGTTGTCATACTACCAAATTCATCTTTTATAGCTGTTTCATATTTTTTCAATAATTCTATAGGTGTTAATTTAGTTGTTGTTGATGCTGCTCCTTCCATAGGTTTATTAGCTCTTAATACTTTCTTACTATTTTCAGGTTAAATTTGTAAACCATAATTTTACTGATCCTATTAGCGTTTTTTCTATGTATTCTGGTGCATCTGTTATGTTTATATTATTGTCTAATAATTGTTTTGTCATATATCCTACCCATAATTGTATTGTTTTTTCTGTATCTATTACACAGTCTAGATCTAAAAAGTTATAATTTTTATTAACTATTTGTTTTGGTGTCCATTTGTCATATTCATTATATCTTTTAAATTTATTTTTATAATATATAGGTTTTCTTATTTCTGTTGTTTTGGGTATTAGATTTTCATCTTCTTTTTTGTCAAGAGTATTTATTTCTGTATTATTATTTTCTAAGTTTTCTTGATTAATTCTTTCTTGTTTTTCGTTGATTTCTAAATCTTTTATGTTTGTTAATATTTCCGTATATGTTTCACTATCTTCTGAATCATAATTATCCGTTTCTTCTACTTCTATATTATTTATTTCTAATTTTTCCTTAAATTGGTTTATTTCGTTTATTAATTTTTGTTCTTTATCTATTTCTTCTTTTTCTTTCTGTCTTTGTTCATATAACTCTTTTAACATTTGTAATTCTTTTTCTAATTCAGCAATTCTACTATTTTTAGTTTCTTCTATTTTTCGTATTTCTTCCGTAGATTGTTGTTTAATTTTTTCTATTTCCTTTTTTCTATCTATCTCTTCATTTTCTTTTTCTATTCTTACCATTGCTGTTAATTTATCTTCTAATTTTAATTCTTCTTTTTCTAACATTAAATATAAATGTTCTCCTATTTTCTTATACCTTCTTCCTAGATTAGAAAATACTATTTTTATTTTTGTACCTTCGTGATTTTCGTATATTTTTTCATCTATTATAAATTCTTCTTTATTCATTTTATTGTGAATAGTTCATGTTGACATATATATTCTAAACTATCTATTTGAGATTCTAATTTTGATATTTCATCTTTTTGTATATTTATTGAATTTTTACTAACTCCGGCAAATATATTATAATGTAATCTTTCTTTTCTTATTTTTAATTCTTTACATTTTTCAGAGATAAATTATTTTAATTCTTTGTATTTTTGCTCTTTATTCATCTGAATTATATTTATAATATTTTGGTGGATATCTAAATCTAATTTTGTCATAATTAGGTGGTATATGTCTCATTCTTCTAGATTTTAAATGGATTATTAATTTTGCTTCAATACTAGATATTAATGTAATTAAATAGGCTAATTTTTGTGGATTTTCTTTTGTTTTATTTAGGCTTATATATTCTGGATAATTGCTAACTAACGATTCTTTTATTTTTCTAAAAGCTTCTTTATTTTTAAATGGTCTTCTCATAATTAATTTAATAAATAACTAAATCTAATCTTAACTAAATTTAAATCTAACTTAACTAATTTAAATCTAACTAAATCTAACTTAACTAATTCTTCTAACACGTATATCACTTCCGTATCTTTTAAATTACTGTGCTCTGATACCATTTGGAGGGGGGTGCGGATAACTGAGCTGGTAAATAGATTTATAAATAGATTCATTATAGCCATTTGGAGGGGGGTGCGGATAACTGAGCTGGTAAATAGATTTATTAATAGATTTATTATAGCTGATGAATCTATTCTTTTTTGTGCGTGGTTATTTTTTAGGTTTTGTTTTAATAAGTTATTCTTTTTGTGAGATGTATTCATTAATTTTTAGTTTATTATTTTATCCTGTAGTAACTGCTGAGTTACAAATTTCTGTGTAATAACTTATTCTTTCTGTACTGTAGTGTATATCTAATTCTAGATTTTCTATGTCATTTATTATTTTGTGTTGTTCTTCTCGTAATGAGTATTTTATGTTATATAAACTGTTACATGTACTTTTTTCTAAATTTTCTAAGGTTTTTTCTATCCATATTAACTTTTCTTTTAGATCTTCCATTATTTTTCTAATTCGGTTTCTGTAATTAATTTCGTTATTTAAATTATCTTGATTTTCTCTAGTTTTTCTAATATATTCTAACATCCACAATCTTGGTCTGAATAATATCCTTCTGGGTAAATATCTTCGTATATTTGTGCTGTGGCATTTATCATTTCTATTTCATAGTTTATTTCATAGTTTATTACTTCTTCTAATATCATTTTCTTAATATCTATTATTTCTATATCCTTAAGTATATATAAGACTAGAATTCTAAGGTGGTCTAAATGGGCTATTTTTTAAGATTGATATTTTATAGCTATTTGTTTTAGACTTAGTAGTTTTTGCATATTTTTATTAAGAGATTTTATATATTTTTTATTTTCCATGTATTTGTCTATATTTATTTTTATCTGTTTTTCTAGTAACTGTATTTTTCGCGTATCTTTAAAAGTTCTACGTAATTTTAACATAATAAATATTTATAAGAGTAGTTAGGTATGTGTGGTATATAATTTATTCTATCCGTATAATTTTTTCCATATGCTTTTTCTAATATAACTTTTCTTATATCTGCAACATTTATATCTCTAAGTGCATACAAAACAAGTATCTTAAATTTATCTACCATCACATCAGATATATTATCATTCATTATCATAAAATTGCTTTTTTCAAAATATTCCCTGCAACCATATACATAATAAAATATAGTCATCTCAGATTACTATATACTAGATTATTCTTAAATAACATGTTCTTCGGTCACTACTAGCATGGTAATTCAGATATTCTCCCTTAAACAGCGCCTCGACTTTGGTTACTCCCCGCCACGGCTTCTTGCCTCATTGGTTTCACCTTTAGGATGGCATAGTTCCTTGGGATTTTTCTCCGTTTCCACTTTGCTAGTAAACTTCTTAACATATTATTTTTCGAATAATTCTACTATAAAGTAACTAATATGAATTTATTTTATCATATCATGATTGTCGGGAATTATGAATTTAGCTATTCATAATAGTAAATAGATATACCTGTTCCGGTAGCTTTGATATTTCTGAGGTTTGTTGTTCCATAGCTTTTTCCATTGCGGTGTATATATTTAATTAACTGGGCTAAATATTTTTTGAACTGGAATGGAGAGAGTATTTTTGCTGAATGTTTGAAGGCCTGCCTTTGCAATGCCTTCTGAATTCTTATTTATAGACTGAAAAGTGTATACATCCGTATTAAAAAGACTTAAAAAACTAAACTCTAAAATGTCTTTACCTACCTACTTCCTAAAGTCTTCACCTACCTACTTTACATTTATTTCCCTATTAACTACTAAAGAAAAAAGAGTCTTTACATCATATAAAATTTCTAATTCTTACGTAACTTAAAATAAGTCTTCTGTCATATCTGCAAATAAGTCTTCCGTCTATTTTGTCATATCTGCTATATCTCCATTATTGCTCTGATCTTATCTTTCCAGCTGTCGTCTTTATCTTCTTTTATTCTAACTGCACTGCTGGGACGTCATTATCTCCTCCGTTACATTTTGAACATCTGTGGTCTGGGTATTTGTGTCCAATAGTTTTGCAATATCTGGTCAATAACTCTTCTGAAATAAATTTTTCTTTAATAGCTCTGGCGATAGGTTCTGTCTCTGGTTTAAGCAACGTCATAATCCATTGCCTAATTGTTTCCATATCTGTTTCTCGTAGCTCTTTTGAATTTGAATATATCAATACATGGTTTCTTGAATAATAACTCCATATAGGATTTTGATTACAATATGTATTTGCTAGTTCTTGTAAAATCGTAGATAGTCCGATAACTCTTTTATTCGCGTAAAATTTTGGTATCTCGATTCTGGGTATCTCTGGCTGTGTACCAATATCTTGCGGTATAATCATATCTCTTGTCATTCCTATTTTTACAACTTGTATAGGTTTCTTAACTTCGTCAAATAATATCTCTGCTGGAGCCGTGTAGATCTTTATAAAAAATAAAGTACCTTTGGTTATTCTTTTAAATATGGTAAATGCTTCATATATCTCGGGTATAGTAGATATCTCGGTTCCGTCTGTGGTATATACGGTACTAAGTAATCCATATTCGTAGCAAGTTTTTACTAAGCTGGGTCTAGTTTTGGGTAAGGCAATTAGCTTGTTGTATCCGGTTAATTTCTGGGTTATGTAGTTCGTATCTGGTTCTTGGATATTTGTAGCTTTTGGGTTGCTATTCAAGAAAGTTTGTACGTTGTAGATATTTTCTATATATGTTCGGGCTGTGTAGTTATATGTCTTTTTGTCTTGGTTTAGGCTTTCTCGATATGTGGTAACTTGTGGGGGTGTAAACATAGGGTCTTTTGGTATATTTGGTGTATATGGCTTGTCAAATAGCTTATTTAAGTTCATATTTTTTCTAACTCCTTTGCTTGTACCTGCAGAAGTAGATTGATAAGCGTTATGGGTTTTATGGAGTGTCCCAACATCTCCTTCTAGCTCTGGAATTTTATTGTCTTCCGATCGACATAGCTCTGCACATTGCTGAGTTAGCTGATTCATAGCTATAGACTTCAGATTATCTTCACTAGTCTTTAGCTTTAGCTTTTCTATCTCAGTACCCATACTGTCTACTTTCAATGAAAGCATAGTCAGGGCGTTGAGTATCTTTTCATGTATATTTTCTTCTATCATTTCAGTTTGCGTAGCTTTGTCTTGATATGTAATCTGCAATAACATTTTTGTTAGTACTGATTACTTCTATTATAAATGTAAAATTTAATATATTTAAAACTAGTCTCCGAATCTCTTTTGTTGTAACTGAATTTTGTATTTTCTTTGTTAGCCACCAGCGTACCTGTGTATTATCTGTCCGCACAATAAATTTGTTATATACAATATATGGCTCAAATGCTAATAAACATTTATATAATGAACATAATTCTTTCCTATTTATTTCCCATTTTATTTCTGTCTCGTTGAACGTACCTGAGTAATATCTACAATGGTGTTCTATTTTTTCTGCTTCATATCTATATTTAAGTACTCCGCCGTAACTATATTCACTGGCATCTGCTTCTACTATATATGTAAATTTTTTATTTTCATCCGGAAATTGTAATTTTGGTAAATCCTTGCAAAGTAATTTTATTTTTTGAACTTGTTTTTTATCTTCTTCATTATAATTATATTCTATATCCTTTTTTAATTTTTTCTGTAGGGGTTTTAGGTTTTCTGCTAATTTTGGAATATATTCTCTTACTTGGTTTACTAATCCTAAAAATGATTGTAATTTCTTTTTTGTATCTAATTCTTCTTTCGAATTTATTATTTTTTGTACTATATGTTGTTGCATTTTTACTCCACTTTTATCTATTTGTATTCCTAAAAATTCTATCTGATTTTTCATAATTTCGGCTTTCTTTTCACTTAGACTTATTCCTGAATTTTCTATTATATCTGTAAATTGTTCTAATAATTTTATATGTTCTTCCTTAGTTTTTGTATATAATAATATATCATCTATGTATACTATGCAATTAGGTAATTGTTTAAAATAGTTATCCATAAAATGTTGATATCTACCTGGTGCATTTTTATATCCAAAGGGTAACACATTCCATTCGTAAAATCCTTGTGGTACCGTAAATGCGGTTAATTCTTTAGATTCTTCTTCTAACTTTAGATGGTAAAATCCTGATTTACAATCAAATTTACTAAAATAATTATATCCTTGGATTTGTCTTATTTTTAATATCTTATTTGGTATCGGGTAATTATATGTTATAGTTTTTGCATTTAAATTTCTATAATCAATAACCATTCTACTTTTTCCTCTTTTTTGTTCACTATGTTTATTTACTATAAATGCTGGACTATTATGTTTACTATTACTTTTTTGTATATATTGCTTTTCTAATAATTCATCTATATGCATTTTAAATTCTTTTAAATCGTCAAAATTATATGTTAATGGTTTTTGGGTTATTATACTATTTTTATCTATTAATTCAATTTTTATGGTAGTTTTATGTTTTTCCCATCCTTTTAATGGATCTTCGCTATATAATTGTTCTAATTTTTTCTTAACTATTTCTATCTTATTTATTGAAAATATAGTTATTTCTGTTTTATTTATCGAAAATACTACTAATTCTATCGTATCTTCAGCAGTTTTTATATTTTCTAACTTTTGTGTAATTTTTTCACTTCCTTTTATCCAGTCAGTTTTCTTTCTGATTTTATTACTAACTCTTTTTGCTCTTACTTTTTGTTTACATGGTGTTGTGAACCACCAATCGTTTCTAGTTATTATATGTGGGTAAAGTTTATCTAAAAATGGCATTCCTAAAAGTATATCTTTTGATGTTAGTTCATAATTATAAATTTCTTCTATTGTCAATATCTTATCCCATATTTGTGCTTTTACATTCCTAGCTTTGTAAGTAATTAAGCTTCCTTCATTATTAAATCCTTTAACTATTATTGGTATTTTTAATTTATCCCATTTACTTTCTGGTAAACAATTATATCTACATAAATTAGCTTCTGCTCCTGTATCTATCATAGGCGTATAATATCTACTGTAATATCCTTCCACTACTATCTTCATTAATACATATATTTTCATTTTATATTAAGGCTCTTCTTAAGAATAATCTTTCCCTATTATATGTTATGGCTAATTGTGTATGTTCTATATTATATGGTTTTACTTGTTCTAACCATTTTATTCCTAATATTATATCTGCTTTTTGCATTTCTTCTTTTACCTCAAATTCTATTTTTATTTTTCTAATTCCTCCTATTATTATTTCTTTTTCTGCTATATCTTTATTATTTATTAAACTTCTCGGTAGATCTGGGCATATATCATTATCAGTTTTTATTTCTTCATTTTTTACTAGATATTTTGCTATATAATTTTCTTCTTGTCCTGTGTTTAATAGTATTAAATGTTCTTTTTCATTTATTTTTCCTGTTATGTAATATTGATTTAAATTACTTATTGAATTTGTTTCATAACTTGTTCTTTTTGATGAGCTCGATGACTCTGGTTTTTCATTAGCTATTCTTTTCGTTGTACTTATTCTATCATTTACTATTTCTAAATTTTCTTCTATATCTATGTCTCTATAGCTGTAATCATTATAATCTATTGTTTTTACAATTTGCTCAAATGGGCTATCTATTTGTATTTTATTAATTTTATTTTTCCCTGTTATTTTGTGTTTTGTTGTTAATACATATAAATTTTTACATCTTGCTGTAAATATTTTACTTCCTGGGGTTAATTCTATTCCTGATATCTTCCAGTATAATACTAATGATTTATCTATATTTCTATCTGTTACTGCTACTGAATAATTTGCACTTATTATAAATTTAAATTTTTGGTATATTAAATTTCCTTTCACGGCAGTTATTATGCTTTTTTCTATAGGTTTTATAATTCTATCATCTGCTAAATATAATTCTATCGGGGTATCTATTCCTTCTCTAAAACATGCTTTTATTAATATCTCTGTACCTCCGAGGTGTACGTATTTTATTGGATCTCCTTTACTTTTTATATCATTTATTTCTTTATTAACTATCCTTTTTGTTACTAGTGGTATACTAGCTTTTCCTTTTGCATATCTACAATCTATTACATGTTCTTTTTGACATACTACATAATATTCATCTTTTTTCCTACTAAATATATTTTTTATTGTTGGTATTTTAAATATTTTTTCTACACTTAAATCTAACTCTTTTCCTTTTATTTCATCAAATATATTACTGTCAAATATTATCTTTTGTTCTGTTCCTTCATCATTTAGATATTCTTCCTTTGTTATTATTTTTATATCTTCTTCAGTCATTTGATTCATCTATCTCACTATCTATTTCAATATCTGTTTCGTTTTCTGAAATTTCATATATACTATCTTCACTTTCTAATTCATAATCTATATAATCTATTTGCATATATTCTGTATTTTCTATTTTTATTTCGGATATTTGTTTATTTTTTGGATTTTTAGGTAATTTACAATCTCTAGCTAAATGTCCTAACTTTCCACAATTATAACATGTACATTCTTTTATAGATTTTTTCTTTCTATATGGTCTTTTATTTTTATAATTTTTAACATAATATCTTTTTCTTGGTTTCTTATATTTATATTTTGATTTTTTATATTTCTTATATTTCTTATGTCTTTTTCTTTTCTTATAATATCTTTCTTTGCATCCAAATTGAGGTGCTATTTTATTTTTGCAACATGCTAAATTTCTTATTAATGTTTTTTCCATTTTTAATTCTTCTCTATATTTTTCACATAGCTTTCTATACCATTGTTGTAAAAATTTTATTCTAGCTCCTAATGTATCTACTATTTTTGCTTCTTCCCAACTTTTTATTATTTTTGAACTAAATGGTTCGGGTAATTTGTTAAAATACAATTTTCTTATTTCTTTACCTTCTTCTATATTATATGCTCCTTTATAATAATATTCTTTAAATGCGCAAGTATATTCATCTATATAACACATATTACATATTGTTAATTTTATCATTAAATTCCTATTTGTATCTTTTTCTTCATTTTGTTCCTCTTCTAATGTTGTCATACTACCAAATTCATCTTTTATAGCTGTTTCATATTTTTTTAATAATTCTATAGGTGTTAATTTAGTTGTTGTTGATGCTGCTCCTTCTATAGGTTTATTAGCTCTTAATACTTTCTTACTATTTTCAGTTAAATTTGTAAACCATAATTTTACTGATCCTATTAGTGTTTTTTCTATGTATTCTGGTGCATCTGTTATGTTTATATTATTGTCTAATAATTGTTTTGTCATATATCCTACCCATAATTGTATTGTTTTTTCTGTATCTATTACACAGTCTAGATCTAAAAAGTTATAATTTTTATTAACTATTTGTTTTGGTGTCCATTTGTCATATTCATTATATCTTTTAAATTTATTTTTATAATATATAGGTTTTCTTATTTCTGTTGTTTTGGGTATTAGATTTTCATCTTCTTTTTTGTCAAGAGTATTTATTTCTGTATTATTATTTTCTAAGTTTTCTTGATTAATTCTTTCTTGTTTTTCGTTGATTTCTAAATCTTTTATGTTTGTTAATATTTCCGTATATGTTTCACTATCTTCTGAATCATAATTATCCGTTTCTTCTACTTCTATATTATTTATTTCTAATTTTTCCTTAAATTGGTTTATTTCGTTTATTAATTTTTGTTCTTTATCTATTTCTTCTTTTTCTTTCTGTCTTTGTTCATATAACTCTTTTAACATTTGTAATTCTTTTTCTAATTCAGCAATTCTACTATTTTTAGTTTCTTCTATTTTTCGTATTTCTTCCGTAGATTGTTGTTTAATTTTTTCTATTTCCTTTTTTCTATCTATCTCTTCATTTTCTTTTTCTATTCTTACCATTGCTGTTAATTTATCTTCTAATTTTAATTCTTCTTTTTCTAACATTAAATATAAATGTTCTCCTATTTTCTTATACCTTCTTCCTAGATTAGAAAATACTATTTTTATTTTTGTACCTTCGTGATTTTCGTATATTTTTTCATCTATTATAAATTCTTCTTTATTCATTTTATTGTGAATAGTTCATGTTGACATATATATTCTAAACTATCTATTTGAGATTCTAATTTTGATATTTCATCTTTTTGTATATTTATTGAATTTTTACTAACTCCGGCAAATATATTATAATGTAATCTTTCTTTTCTTATTTTTAATTCTTTACGTTTTTCAGAGATAAATTATTTTAATTCTTTGTATTTTTGCTCTTTATTCATCTGAATTATGTTTGTAATATTTTGGTGGATATCTAAATCTAATTTTGTCATAATTAGGTGGTATATGTCTCATTCTTCTAGATTTTAAATGGATTATTAATTTTGCTTCAATACTAGATATTAATGTAATTAAATAGGCTAATCTTTGTGGATTTTCTTTTGTTTTATTTAGACTTATATATTCTGGATAATTGCTAACTAACGATTCTTTAATTTTTCTAAAAGCTTCTTTATTTTTAAATGGTCTTCTCATAATTAATTTAATAAATAACTAAATCTAATCTTAACTAAATTTAAATCTAACTTAACTAATTTAAATCTAACTAAATCTAACTTAACTAATTCTTCTAACACGTATATCACTTCCGTATCTTTTAAATTACTGTGCTCTGATACCATTTGGAGGGGGGTGCGGATAACTGAGCTGGTAAATAGATTTATAAATAGATTCATTATAGCCATTTGGAGGGGGGTGCGGATAACTGAGCTGGTAAATAGATTTATTAATAGATTTATTATAGCTGATGAATCTATTCTTTTTTGTGCGTGGTTATTTTTTAGGTTTTGTTTTAATAAGTTATTCTTTTTGTGAGATGTATTCATTAATTTTTAGTTTATTATTTTATCCTGTAGTAACTGCTGAGTTACAAATTTCTGTGTAATAACTTATTCTTTCTGTACTGTAGTGTATATCTAATTCTAGATTTTCTATGTCATTTATTATTTTGTGTTGTTCTTCTCGTAATGAGTATTTTATGTTATATAAACTGTTACATGTACTTTTTTCTAAATTTTCTAAGGTTTTTTCTATCCATATTAACTTTTCTTTTAGATCTTCCATTATTTTTCTAATTCGGTTTCTGTAATTAATTTCGTTATTTAAATTATCTTGATTTTCTCTAGTTTTTCTAATATATTCTAACATCCACAATCTTGGTCTGAATAATATCCTTCTGGGTAAATATCTTCGTATATTTGTGCTGTGGCATTTATCATTTCTATTTCATAGTTTATTTCATAGTTTATTACTTCTTCTAATATCATTTTCTTAATATCTATTATTTCTATATCCTTAAGTATATATAAGACTAGAATTCTAAGGTGGTCTAAATGGGCTATTTTTTAAGATTGATATTTTATAGCTATTTGTTTTAGACTTAGTAGTTTTTGCATATTTTTATTAAGAGATTTTATATATTTTTTATTTTCCATGTATTTGTCTATATTTATTTTTATCTGTTTTTTTAGTAACTGTATTTTTCGCGTATCTTTAAAAGTTCTACGTAATTTTAACATAATAAATATTTATAAGAGTAGTTAGGTATGTGTGGTATATAATTTATTCTATCCGTATTATTTTTTCCATATGCTTTTTCTAATATAACTTTTCTTATATCTGCAACATTTATATCTCTAAGTGCATACAAAACAAGTATCTTAAATTTATCTACCATCACATCAGATATATTATCATTCATTATCATAAAATTGCTTTTTTCAAAATATTCCCTGCAACCATATACATAATAAAATATAGTCATCTCAGATTACTATATACTAGATTATTCTTAAATAACATGTTCTTCGGTCACTACTAGCATGGTAATTCAGATATTCTCCCTTAAACAGCGCCTCGACTTTGGTTACTCCCCGCCACGGCTTCTTGCCTCATTGGTTTCACCTTTAGGATGGCATAGTTCCTTGGGATTTTTCTCCGTTTCCACTTTGCTAGTAAACTTCTTAACATATTATTTTTCGAATAATTCTACTATAAAGTAACTAATATGAATTTATTTTATCATATCATGATTGTCGGGAATTATGAATTTAGCTATTCATAATAGTAAATAGATATACCTGTTCCGGTAGCTTTGATATTTCTGAGGTTTGTTGTTCCATAGCTTTTTCCATTGCGGTGTATATATTTAATTAACTGGGCTAAATATTTTTTGAACTGGAATGGAGAGAGTATTTTTGCTGAATGTTTGAAGGCCTGCCTTTGCAATGCCTTCTGAATTCTTATTTATAGACTGAAAAGTGTATACATCCGTATTAAAAAGACTTAAAAAACTAAACTCTAAAATGTCTTTACCTACCTACTTCCTAAAGTCTTCACCTACCTACTTTACATTTATTTCCCTATTAACTACTAAAGAAAAAAGAGTCTTTACATCATATAAAATTTCTAATTCTTACGTAACTTAAAATAAGTCTTCTGTCATATCTGCAAATAAGTCTTCCGTCTATTTTGTCATATCTGCTATATCTCCATTATTGCTCTGATCTTATCTTTCCAGCTGTCGTCTTTATCTTCTTTTATTCTAACTGCACTGCTGGGACGTCATTATCTCCTCCGTTACATTTTGAACATCTGTGGTCTGGGTATTTGTGTCCAATAGTTTTGCAATATCTGGTCAATAACTCTTCTGAAATAAATTTTTCTTTAATAGCTCTGGCGATAGGTTCTGTCTCTGGTTTAAGCAACGTCATAATCCATTGCCTAATTGTTTCCATATCTGTTTCTCGTAGCTCTTTTGAATTTGAATATATCAATACATGGTTTCTTGAATAATAACTCCATATAGGATTTTGATTACAATATGTATTTGCTAGTTCTTGTAAAATCGTAGATAGTCCGATAACTCTTTTATTCGCGTAAAATTTTGGTATCTCGATTCTGGGTATCTCTGGCTGTGTACCAATATCTTGCGGTATAATCATATCTCTTGTCATTCCTATTTTTACAACTTGTATAGGTTTCTTAACTTCGTCAAATAATATCTCTGCTGGAGCCGTGTAGATCTTTATAAAAAATAAAGTACCTTTGGTTATTCTTTTAAATATGGTAAATGCTTCATATATCTCGGGTATAGTAGATATCTCGGTTCCGTCTGTGGTATATACGGTACTAAGTAATCCATATTCGTAGCAAGTTTTTACTAAGCTGGGTCTAGTTTTGGGTAAGGCAATTAGCTTGTTGTATCCGGTTAATTTCTGGGTTATGTAGTTCGTATCTGGTTCTTGGATATTTGTAGCTTTTGGGTTGCTATTCAAGAAAGTTTGTACGTTGTAGATATTTTCTATATATGTTCGGGCTGTGTAGTTATATGTCTTTTTGTCTTGATTTAGGCTTTCTCGATATGTGGTAACTTGCGGGGGTGTAAACATAGGGTCTTTTGGTATATTTGGTGTATATGGCTTGTCAAATAGCTTATTTAAGTTCATATTTCTTCTAACTCCTTTGCTTGTACCTGCAGAAGTAGATTGATAAGCGTTATGGGTTTTATGGAGTGTCCCAACATCTCCTTCTAGCTCTGGAATTTTATTGTCTTCCGATCGACATAGCTCTGCACATTGCTGAGTT
>JAQZCD010000272.1:0-51876 GCA_030864225.1 Capsicum baccatum var. pendulum | reverse complement strand
TATTCTTATAGAGAGGGATCATGGTACTCCACCTCCAAGCCTCGGGCATCTTTGTTGTCTTGAAGATTTCATTGAATAATCCAGTCAACCACCTCACACCAGCCTCTCCAGCGAACTTCCAAAACTCTATCGTTATCTCATCCGGCCCCGTCGCCCTACCCTTCGCATCCTGTGCACAGCCTCTCTAACCTCTTCTACCTGAAAACGTCTACAATAACTAAAATCCCGACACTTCTCTGAGTGTGCTCCAGTTCCCCTAACTCAATATCTCTATCCCCTTCGTCATTCAAAGGCTTATGAAAGTACACTGTCATCTATCCTTAATATGGGCCGTCCTCCACCAACACTCTAACCGTCCTCCCCCTTAATGCACCTCAACCTGGTCGAGGTCATCGCCCGTCCGCTCCTCTCCCTCGCCTTAGCGAGTCTAAAAGTACTTTTTCTCCCCTCCTTTCCTTACCCTGTAAACCCTTAGCATACAAGGGGCTGCTCAGGGGAGGGGGGAGGGGGGCGAGGGGGGGGGGGGTGCCGCGTAGTTTTCGTGACAGCTGACTTAGCCTCTTTTTCCTAGCTAACTTGTACTCTTTCCTGTTTACCCGCTTCTCGTCTTCATCCTTACTCTAAACCAACTTAGCATACGCCCTTTTCTTGATCCCGACTTTCTCTCCACCTCGTCATTCCACCACCAATCCCCCCCGGTGGTGCCCGGCTCCGGCCCCTAGAAACACCCAACACCTCACTTGCGGTCCCCCTGATGCACGTAGCCGTCCGTCCTATCCCGACATACTATCCACGTCCCCCCCAACACTCCCACAACCCCCATCCACGCCAACTTCTCCCCTATCTCCCACGCCTTCACTGGTGTCAAGCCGCCCCACTTAATTCTAGGTCTACCCTCCTTACTCCTCTCTTTTCTATTCTTCTTTATACTCAAATCCATAACCAATAGCCTATGCTGGGTCGAAAGATTCTCACTCGGGATAACCTTATAGTCCTTACACAAACACCCTATCCCCTTTTCGAAGCAACAAAAAGTCAATCTGGGTTCTGTCTATCGCGCTTCGAAAGGTGATCAGGTGATCGACCTTCTTCGGGGAAGCCCGAGTTCACCACCACCAGTCCAAAGGACCTCGCAAACTCCAGTAGAGTAGTCCCCTCTTCATTTTTGTCCCCAAAACCAAAGCCACCATGCACATCCCCAAAGCCTCCCGGTAACGCCCCGATGTGCCCGTTGAAATCTCCTGTTATAACAATCTTCTCCGAGGTAGGCACGCCTCTCACCACCTCCTCCCAAAGCCTCCCAAAACCGCACCTTTTCCTCCCTCTCCGAGCCCACTTGGTGCGGCGCATAAGCACTACACGATCGTCTCAGGGTAAACCCCTGGGTTGACCAACTTAATAGTCATCAACCTAGTCGTAGATCCTCTTCAACTTCTACGACTTGACCTCTAAGGCTCTTCATCTACTAAGATGCCAACGCCATTCCTACGCCTCTCGCTCCCAGAGTACTCACAACTTGGTAACCATCCACAATCCTAGCCTTAGACCCTACCCACTTGGGATCTCTTGGACACACGCTATACTGATCCTTCTCTTTCTAAGGATTTTCACAAGTTCTATGGACTTACCCTGAAGGGTCCCTATATTCCAAGAACCCAACCCTCAGCCTACCATCCCTATCCACATCGCCCTCGTGTACTATCCCCCGCGTCCAAACCGTGGCCTCCTCCCACTCTCGCCCTGTCCTCATCCCCTGCCCCCACAACAACCCCCACCTCCCCAACCCCCTCGAAACATGACCCTATCCAACCATTCCCCGTCCATCCAAGCCACTACTACGAGAAAATATACCGAAAATATAAAAATATAAACGATGGTAGTAGCAAAGCAGAAGCCAGAAAAACAAGGCTCACACAAAATCAAAGAAACTATCAAGAAACGAACCTAAGCCAATAACCCAATAACCCAATCCAAAGTCGTGCAAGGAACGACCACAGCAATAGCAACAGACAACAGGCAATATCAACAAATCACACGCAGATCACGGTAAGGGGATAATACTAACAGAATGACATAAAATAGAATAAAATAAAATAAAATAAAATAAAATAAAATAAAATAACAAAGGTTAGAAGTCACCGGGTGGCCGATCGGCGGCTGGAGTCCGAGCGGCGGCTGGCTGGAGACCGAGTTGCGACTGCTGGGGGCTGGACGGCAGCTGTTGGGTGTCGCCGGAGCCGGGGGTGGGGAGTATGTTGGATCTTGCCGGAGCTGGAGACCGAGGGATGGTTGCTGGATCTCGGCGAAGCCGGCGCCTGTGGATGGGGGGGTTTCGCCGAAATCTGGAAACCGAGGCAGGGGGGCCTGCTGGATCTCGCCGAAGCCGGAAGGGGGGTATGCGCCGGAGCTGGAGCCGGCTGTTGGTAATCTCACCGGATCTGGTCGGCGGCGGCAGTGACTGTGGTCGGCGGCGGATCTGGTCGGCGGCGGCAGTGACTGTGGTCGACAGTGGTCGGCGGCGGCAGTGACTGTGGTCGCCGAATCTGGTCCGCGGCGGCAGTGACAGTGGTTGACGGTGGTCGGCGGCGACAGTGACTGTGGTCAGTGGTGGCGACGGCGCCGAGGGTCGGCAACGGGCGACGGCGACTCGGCTGGGGACCAGTGGGGAAGAAAAGGGGGGAAGGGGAGATAGCCGTTGGAGAGAGTTAAGGGAGAGAGAGAGAGAGAGAGATATTTTCAAAATCAATTTAAACCTGCAACACAATAATAGCCTTTTCTCCTTAATCAATGATATTTTAAATTTGTTAATAAATTTCAGTAGTCATTTAAATTATGTTGTGTATCAATTGAGTATCTAAACATAGGATAACGTTTTTTATTAGACATTTTCCATTAAAAATTTGAAAATAAAAAAGGCGCATAGCATCAGAGTTCTCATTACGTAGGAGAGAGTTAAAGGAGTACAAGAGGAAATATGTCAAAACTCCTTTAATTAGTGAGACATTTGCCTCAATAGGAGTGAAAACTCTACTCTATCCTTTAATGTCTTATATTAATGAAAGCCTGGTTAAATCACCCAGTAGAGTGCTTAAAAAACACATCCAAAAGACGTAAAATTCAAGCTGAAGAGAGTGTCTAATAGCAATTTCTTTTAAGAAAATGATTTTCTCATTGGACAAAACTTAAATTCGATAAGCTTTAGCCTTGCGCAGTTATAATCAACAAAAGTTGTTGAACAAAGTAAAAATTCCATAAACTTTTGCCTTGGTGAAATTAGGTCCTAAGTTAGAATAGCTCACAAATTTTCAATGAAAAGTTCTCACATAATAAAGCTGTAAATTTTATAATAGTAATGAAAGAAAGGTTTAATTAATCTATAGAGAATTCGTCAACTGCATTTTATGCTGCATAATTTTGTTTTTAAGCAAAAAGAATACTTGTTCATATATTTGAATTGTTAATTGCGGCTTGTTTTAGGTAACTCAAAGCAAACATGTTGCTCAAACTCTCCAAAAACGATCCGCCCTACTCAAGGTTTGACTACACTCTGTCGATATTTTTGAATGAGTGATCTGAGCATTATAGGGGGCTCAAGGCAACTCTGCTTGTGAGCGGCTTTCTGGTATGCCATTTTCTTGATCTGCACTTTCCTCGTGTTTGGACTTGGGAATGCTGTCCTCAGGTTCTTGCAGAAATGGTTTGAAGGTCATAAGCAAGCCCAGAAACTCAATCACATTGAGGATGAAGAAAACCATTTGATCACCTGCATTATGGCATCGCGTTTCCTACATTTAGTCTGCTGTATATGTATATATCGAGCAACAA
The DNA here is from genome assembly GCA_030864225.1 of Capsicum baccatum var. pendulum. Taxonomy (NCBI): domain Eukaryota; kingdom Viridiplantae; phylum Streptophyta; class Magnoliopsida; order Solanales; family Solanaceae; genus Capsicum; species Capsicum baccatum. The sequence continues at coordinate 48,051 of JAQZCD010000272.1, read as the reverse complement.
CAACACATACCCAATGCAGACTGTACCCAGGACCTCACCTCTAACCATTAGAGGTAGAGAGGTTGTTTCTGATGGACCCTCGACTCAAGAATAAAACAGTCTAAAGCAGTGCAAGATCCATAATGGCGAAAAACATTATCTCGTCGGTTAGTTAAAAACATATATGAACTTGCATGTGTATAGAATTTGCCTGCTTACCTGGCAATATATCAGGACATCTTGGGCGCCGTTGTGCCCAAGACAGAGTCTCCACACATTGCAGATCGTTATATTGATGACGAGAGATAATAGATTCCACATTGCAACTTTGCATTCGAATTGGCTAATTTATCAAACTGAAACTTGAAGAAATCGAAAACTTACAATGAACCTCCAGCTGCTGGGGGCCAATTGGTTTTGGCAAAAGACATCAAACACATAGAAACGCCATTTGAAGCTCCTCTTTCATCCTGAGGCTGATATTAAAGACATTTTGCGCGTTCAAACAAACTTTACGCAATGAGAAAGTAAGGTAAGCTACGGGAAAAGTGAACTTACCACAGCTCTGTTTTTGCTAAATCACCAAGCCTGTGGTGATTGATACCTGATCGTGCATGAAAGTAACCAGTCAGAACAAACAAGTCCGCGCAAAAATCCATCAACCTCATGGGGTTTGCAAAAGTCATCCAAAGATAGTTGAAAACTTGAAATAAATACGAGCTGAAACTATGCCTCATTGAGCATCACTTCTCTTAGAAAAGAAGTAAACGAGGCAAAATTTCAGCCCTCTCCTCTTGATGAAAGATAACTGTGTAATAAAGATAGCATAAAGCATAAATTTTCACATATGTTGCATTACTAAACTTTTCTATCACATTAACATCGAAACTGAAGAACGAGATGATTTAAGGAAAAGGCTTTACCGAGAGCACATTTTTTAACACAGACGCGCAGTTAAGAACTATGGACAGACAGAAACCGGATAACAGAGCTATATACGGGTAGCTTGCCAGCAATGGTATGCTTAAAACCTGCAGAAAGATGAACCAAAACCAAAAGAATGTTAACTAAACTGAAGTGAAAACAAAAGGATTTAACAGTTTTGTTAGGGGCATACTGCGCCAGCTCGAGAAACCATGACAGGCCCAAAAATCCTTTCCACCAATGGGTAAACAAACAGCTGGAAGACTAACAAACCGACGCCTAGTAGATCATGAAAGAGATTAATTTTCTTTGTTAAATACAGTCCAGAATACTTATAAACAACCTCAAGAAAATAAGCACGGGCTTTAGTAACTAATTCGAGCACCTTGAGGTTAAAATAATGGTTTAATTGACATCTTCAAGATTTCTTGAAAAATAAAAAAGGCATAACGATTATACTTGGGGCCTGCGATAAACACTTTTTAGACTTTATTTTGCACACCTCAACTCGGCTCCACTGTGTCCATTGATAACTCCAACGTACAAGATGATCCTCTGTAAACCTCCATAATGTATGTTTCATGTCAATGTCAGGTGTACACGAGACATGGTGGGACGAGTTTGGGGTGTTTGGTTGCCGTTGAAATGTCTAGATGTGCAGCTCGCAAAGTTAAGAGTGTTTTACTTTGTAGACGAAACCAAGTTTGAGTGTCTATTTATATATTATGCCGAAAGAAATGCTCAAATCATCAAAATATCTGACTAAAAAGGTTTAAGAACAACATATGTTACAGTATATTGTTTTCTGCAGATATTCAAAGCTGTGTCTTTATACCTGTGATGCAAGAACTTGTCCAACATCAGCAGTTGTAAAGCTTAAACCCCCAAGACTCCTTGGACTGACAGCCTCACAATGAAAATATCTGAAGAAGTAGAATGATATAATTTACAACACACACACGCATACAAATGTATATGGAAACAACCAAATTCGATGAGCGGGATATCCATATCAAGTCCAAGGCCATGATAACTGAGCTCAAAGGCGATCACTTTATTTTCTGATGAACTCATAAATTTGCAGTTGAGTACCATCCCGAAGCATATATATCCAATTATTTTTTAAGTCTATCGACATCGATTAGTTAGCTCCCTAGAATGCTAGAATAACCAAAAGGTATTACAGCATTGATATACTTCAAATGCAGAAAAATAAAAAGCATCGAAAAAGAAATTTGATATGTTCGGATGGACAATTTCTAATCATAGCTAATTCCAGATGTTGAGAGAAATTAGTCTAATGTAGTCGCCACAAGAGTCGTCTATGGAGTAGAGTGTACGCAGACCTATACCCTTACCTTAGAGGTAGAGAGGTTGTTTCCGGAAGACCCCCGGCTCAAGGGAAAACAGTCCAGAAAGAAAATATGTATAAATAACAAAGAACAACAAATAGTAAGCAAAACAAAAATTACAACAAAACAATATGATATCGAGGTACAAGGGAATCAACAGATAGTAACAAAAAACACATCGCAATTTCTTTGTCATTGGCAAAATAAGTGAAAGGTAGAAACAAATGTTTTCCTGCCTCTAAAGATATTCATTCGAACTCTTCAAAAATGTCACAGGTACGTGTCGGATCCTCCAAAAGTAGTGTACTTTTGAAAGTATCCGACACGTCTGCGGGCAACTTTTCCGAGCAACATAGCTCTACAAGTATGAAAACAACTTTTTTCACACATGATCTGGAATGTTGATAATAAGGATGGCATATCAAGTTCTAATTAACTAATTTTCACAAGGAAAAGTAAAAATACCTCTAAATATGCCATATCATGAAGTTGAAAACAGCACAATAGACGATAATAGCTGACACTAAGGGCCAATTCTTAAGAAGGCTTTTCTGTGAATTCGGGATTTTGCTTTCAGAATGCGTCATGCTCTCAGACAAATGTAAACCATTCGTAGTTCCTTCTGCAACATCATGGGGATCGCTTAGATCTTTGTTCCCTTTTTTATGCTTGTGGAGCGTCTCCTGCAACGTGTTTACAAGTTTGGTCAATCGCATAAAGTAATGCTATCTATCTTAGAAACTTCAGTTCAAGCATCATTGTATTCTTATATACCACAGATGAGCACAAAAATAACTTCTTAAAAGAATGCAAACAGACACGACAATCAGAAAAAAGAGATAGATGGCACTTAAAAATCAGAATATAAAAGTATTCCGAACAGAAGTCATACCGAAGCCACAAGGACATTAGCTGTTGGCAACGAATCCAAATAGCGATATCATAAGACAAGGTAACAAATATGGGAATCTGCCATGGTAGAGACCACACAGTCAATTTTTTTTTAAGTCATCAATAGAGGGAAGTAATTGGAGAAAACAGATTCCACCAAAGTTCAGTGAGATTAATGAAGGTACATAACAGGCAAAGCATTTCTTACCTCCCAAACAAGGATTCTTTCGAGAATATGCCAGGGTACTTTTCTGCATCTAGAACAAAAAGTATAACGTCTCAAACTATATTCATAGAAATGATAAAGATAATCTAAAAGGATGAAACAGCATGAACTTAAGTCTTCTAACAACGTCAGTTTTCCGGTTCTGAACATGAGATAGGATTTGGCGCTCTATAACAGACATACGTGATATGCTGCAATATTAAGAAGCACAAATCTCTCAAACAAAAAATCTAATAATATTGTGATAGTCAACCACTTGGATTTTACTCTCTCAAATTTTCGTAGAAACTAAATTATATTGATTCATGACCATTACCGTTTCTCACCAAGACGTTATGTGAATGTAGTCAGCATCTTATATCTCAATCAAGTCACTTATTATTTTCCTGTCTACTACACAATTTTGGACATAATTGAGGGGATTTAGAATTAAAAAGTTGTGGTACTCAGTGAAAAATTAAGTTAAAGCCACAGATAATATATATATATATATATTAGCTAAGCAATTTTTTCCGCGAAAATCATAGACCTGAAATCCAGTACCTAGTTTAAAAGTATTTTCCAATGAGAGATCGATTCTCAATTGCTCTTTTTAGTGGGGAGGAATAGTGTGGGAAGCGATTGATCCAAGTCACTAGTAAGTAGACTAAGCCCTCTCCCCGCATATCAAGTTGAATATGATAAATCACAGCCTCGACCAGAGTAGATAAATGGTTTTTTTGTTTTTAAAATCAAGACTTTTAATCATCGTGAAGAATTTCAAATGAAAGCATGGATACTTCTCTAAGTAGATGTAGTTCTTAAATTTTCGCTAGAGCAAAACTTAGATACAGAATAATACCGGGGGGAAAAAACTAATATACCTGTGCAAGATAACCTCCAATAGCAGGACCAATATCCAAGCCAATGAACCATGATGTGCTTATCTAAATAAACAATAATAATCATTGTTGTTTAGGTTTTCCGAGATTATGAAATGAATAATGGTCCTAAAAGAAAAGAGCGACGAGAGAGGGACAGAAACAACTCACAGGCAGATAACCCCAAAGCATGGTAGGTCTTTTTCGGCAAATCTCAGAAGCATAGTGCCTGGAAAGATTGGAAGTATGTATTTTAAACATCATACCATATATCATTCGCAGAAAAATTAGCGGTTTATAACTGCTACAAAATTATTCATCAAGTAGAAACGACGGCCTACCTCATAGTGCCAATTATTCCACACAAGCTGCCTAGGAGAAACCTCATAACGATGGCCATCCAGAAGTTCGTACTTAGGCCAGAACAGTGCATTGAAAATAACCCTGCAGTTATATTATCATGGAAACAGAAAATTCTTTAGTGAAATATGAATTGAATTAAGCAAAAACTATCAATTAACCAGCACTACTAACAGCTGTAGAATTGCCCCGATCACGATAACTGGCTTTCGCCATTAACGATCAGCAATCATTCCCCAAGGAATAGACGTCAAAGCTCTTCCCACATGAATGAAGAACCTTCAAGAGAATCTAGACATGTAAGACATGCAAACTTCTGAAAAGTCATGTAATCAGAAGCACCAAGGAAATTGAACTAACCTACATTTCCAGCGTAATAACTAATATTTTCTTCCCGATCCACAATGTAAAATCTCTGACCTCAAGAATCCAAAAATGTTTGATATTGGCATAACCATAATCCAGAAGCAAGAATCCAACGAAAACTTGTGCATCTGTTATGCTCATGAATGTTATACAAAAGTACATGAATGGAAGACAAAAGATGATTTGGAGTAAAAAACACAAGGAATGTAAGAGGCACGTTAGTTAAAATTTAGTATAGTTTACCATAAAATAGAGGAAAGGGAACAGAGATGATATCGGCAAAGCTGCAAACAGATATTCAAAGAAAATGCGTCAGGTGCAAAACTATTCACAATTTCATTTAATCGACAAACTGAGACCAAAGCTCTAACGATTGAAGATGAAGATAACTAACAAATTTTTACGAGATATATGCACTAAGGTAATAAGTGTACAAACATGCATGCTTACTCCATGAGTTAATATGTTTCACTTTGTATATAGGTATTATAATCAACAAGATGACAATTTTTGTTAAATGTTACTACTGGTGGTCGCTGAGTCTAAAGCTAGCTTGCGCGCACCTCAATTATTCATTGGACATCCGCTACCTTCAACTGTACCTTTATCCACCAGAGACTTAGATAAACAGAAGAAATCACCTAGTATTTTATTTTTATTATATTATTTACTACATGGTATACACATTATTAAAAGAAATTTCAAACTTAGAACTTCTAAAGTTATCTTTGATAAAACATTTAGATACAGTTTTTTTTTTACATTGATCATTGCAGCTTTTATTTTCCAACTTTAATTAGTGATAGTAGGTTTTAAGGTAGTACTACTTTACAAGGTTATCATTATTGTTTATTATAAAACTTTACCTGTTGTCAGTGATGGACGGATTTAGAAATTTTGAAGCACGGAGGTTCAAACACATATATTGATGCATGAAGCCTTTGAGATTCTGCGTGAAAATTAAAGCACCTAACTATCTTCTTGATTTACTGGATGCTAATCTGAATCTTATATCAATTAAATATGAATTTTTGGATCAACGTTTTTCAATGATTTTATAAAAAAAAATATCGGATTATCGTTCTATTTTGTTGATATACTTTCCCCTAATATTATTAGTGTCTACACTACTTCACAGACCACAATTGACATTTTATGAGTATTTTTTTATCGGTTAAATTTTCGATCAAATTGCTAAAACCAAAAATAAACAAATCAAAATCGATAAAAATATATCTTATTGGTTTGATTATTGATTTAGTGTATTTAAAAATTAAGAATAAATAAACTGAATCAATAATACATAAATTCAAACAAAATCGACTGATGCACACCTCTATCTACGAGTAATTTGACTTCCTTCATCACATAAATTATTTATTAATTATTGTGAAGGACTACAAAAATCAAATCTCTCCAAAAACAAGTACTCCAAAAGATAATTACTTAAAAATAACAGTCACATTTCTCTTCTCCTATGTGTTTCACATAAATGATTATATATTGCAATGTCTCACACGGATAGATTTATATTGCAATTTAAAGAAGATTATCAATTCAAACAACTTTTTTTTTTATATATTATTAAACAGTCAAAGCGACGAAAAAAACTTAAATAACAAATTATTTGTAAAAAAGGTCAAGTGAGATACCACAAATACAATATTTGTTTAAATCATTAAATAAATATAACACATTTTTAACGTTAATGATTGCTTTTAATAATTTCATTCTACATTTATCTATATGTAGTTTTATTGATTCATGCGAGACACACGTGCAAAATACATATAGTTAACCAGTTGATATAAAATAAGTGAAGTCGCATTTATCTAAAATACACAGAACTAAAACAAAGTTATTAATAGTATTTTGTAATTAATTGAAGTTTATGTGTGCTATTGTAAATATTCGTTTTATATTTGACTATCTACGTTATTAGTAAGTATTATTTTCGCAAGGTGTGTTGTGAATTGGGGGAAAAGGGTTTCATTTTTGTTGCTTATTATTACTAGGGCTAGCTAAAATCGGATTGCGTTGCGATGGGGGAACCGGAGAAGGTTAACGAAGTTGGCGGTCGTGGGAGGAAACGAGAGTCGAACGAAGACGAGGTATAATCAAGGAGGAGGAGTCGAGTGAATATTGTTCTGATGAAAGCAGCGATTTCTCCATTGGCTATGATTCTGATGATCCTGCCTTTGAGATTTTGGAGGGCAAACCTGACGGCAAGATATTGGAAGGCAGTATTACAAAGAGTGGGAGGAGAGCGAGGGTACCAACCTCAATCAAAACACTCTTTTATTTATGCTAAATAATAGTAATATATGTTGTTAATTTATCCGAATATAGGGTTTTGATATCTCTGTACACCCTGGTACTTCTTTTATGGCTGGGATTCAACAAGTCCATGATTACCTCTCCGATCCAAAGATAAAAGAGGAATACGCTGAGTTGTGCAAATTGGCAATTGCTGATTTCAATTCTAAGAATGTAAGTGCTGGCTGCTTGCTTGCCTGCATTGTTCTGTTGGTTAATATCAAAAACTATTGTAATTGATGATGATTTGTCTCTGTCTTGTGTCTTTTATTTAGGAAGGTAGGTATGTGTTCGAGGAAATTGTCAACGTAAATGCATCATATGCTGCTCCTGCTGGGACGTGGTATTATTTCACTTTTGATGCCAGAGATACTACTGTTGATGCCACTGCTGCTGATGCAATAAAGACTTTTCAAGCAAATGTGTGGCATGGATTATTTGATGGAATTGCCGAGGTGTCTTTTTGCAGGCTTAAGAAAATTTTAAGTAACGAAGGTAAACTTAGGACCTATGTAGGGAGTACTATTTATACCAAGTATAAAAACTTAATACTGTTTTAAGTCTTGCGTTTCTCGGACTCTTCAAAAATGTCCACGGGTGCATGTTGGGTTCTCCAAAGTCTTATTCCGACAACAACTTAGTCTACTCATGAATGTGCAGCCTTTCGCTTACTCTTCCTTCGATTCGGGGATTTCCCTGGCTAGGATTGATGCAAAAGTCTGTCCCTACTCTTTCGATCTTACTTGCTAATTGGCTTTTTCTCTATGGGCATATTCCTTCCACTAGAGGAATTTGCCTGACCTATCCCAACAAGCCAGTCCTACCAGCAGCCTATCCTATTCTCTGCTCCCTAAGAGCCTAGACTAGTCGGTAATGTCGTTGAATGAACGAAGACTTCCTTTATCCAATGCTGTTTCAATATTGAAACTCTTTTCCTATTCTTCCTAAAAAGAGGGCTCGATGCTAACTAAAGTCGGAAGGACGACCAAGGTTTTCCAATCTTCCAAGTTAAAGGACATATCCTATTAACTAAGGAATCCCTTTTCTCATGGAGGAGCCCGTCGTACTTTCACTTTTTTCGCTAGCATGATGGATAAAGAGCTGTGAGAAGACAGGAAGTCAGGGTTTCTGCATATTATATTAAATATTAACGACCACGGGGAAGGTTTGGCGAAGGTGTCCTTATAACAGGAATCGTACCGTTCTCTATATGTGCCATGGCCCGATGGAATGAAAACAGAGGGAGTCGAAGACGAAAGAGGAACTCCAAAGAAGGGTGTCCCTATAACAGATACAGATGATTTCTCCTCTATGTTCCAAGCTCCGATGGACCGAATAACATAGAGGACATGGAAAGATCGGAAGAAGTGTTAAGTGTCGCCTTCGGCTCTTGGTCTCGAGGGACACTTCGTTTCCGTATATGCATTATGTGTTTCACCCGACCGCGAAGCTCTTTCCAAGAGTGCACCTTTCCCTTTCCTTTCCGAACCGTCTTTTGCCCAAGGGCTTCTTACGGTCCTCAAGGCCAAGAGACACCGAAGGGGTCGGCCTTAAGACCTTGCATTTGTCCAATAAGGTTAGGTTAGTATACTACTTTTTTTGTTTCTATATTTTTCTTCGACCGAAGGGAGAAGAAAGCCTTGTATTAGTCTTGATTATTGATTATTGGGCGAGCCCCCCGATCCGATCATTCATTAGCCGAATACGAGAGTTCAGTCTAGCTCTTATGCCTGAGACCAAAGGTTTTTTTTCCAATCATTGCCATTCATTGCGCGGAGACAGCGATAAGAGAGGGGAAAGAAAGGGTAGGAGTTGTTTACTTCAAAGGGATAAACCATTATTAGAGCTTAGACGCCTGCAGAAGAAAGAGGAACAAGGAAGCTTCATAGTAAGTAGTAGTATTCTAGAATCCTCACTCAAAGCAGGAAAAGGGATGCTCGAAAGCAAAGCCTCAAAATGAACATTCTTTCGTAGACAACAGAATCAAAAGAAGAAATCGCAGAGAGGACTTCCAGAGCCCGATCTACAGCTGCGTCAGCGTGAGGCAAAAAAAAAAAAGCGAATAAGCATAAAATAAAAGAAAAAAAAAAAGAAGATCTACATCAGACACGATGTTGTTTTTTCTAGAGGGTAAAGGCTGTTGAAGAGTGGTCCAAAAAGGGATGTCCGTCCCAAAGGAAAGCTCGAGAACGATAGTAACTTCTTTCTAGTTCTAATGTAATGGAGCAAGGATGGCTACGTTCAGGTATTACAATTCTCAAAAATGAAAATGGGATTGTATCTTCCTCATTTGAATTTTTTTTATGGATCTTGGTTCGCGCTTTTCGGCTTTTCCACTCATGACAGGGCTCGTCTTGCTTGTGTGTCGCCTCAATAAAATAAAGTTATACAACTATCATATATATATATGTGGTCTAATGATTATTGGGCATGGTTTGCCAAAGACTGTCTTTTAAAAATAAAAGGTATTCAACTACTCCCATCGCTAGGCCTACTAGGCCTTTAGGAAATCGCTTTAGTGCCGCGCAGCGAGCAGGGAAGGTGCAGCCGAAGTTGCCCAGAGAGCTATAAGTGAAGCGCTGGGATGGCAATGCCCAAAGAGGTAGTAGCAAGAGAGGCCAGGCCAGAAGGCGTGAGTCAGAAGCAGAGCTTACTAATAGGGGGCGACCAAATGCCCCAAGGAGAAGACGTAACGCGAAAAGAGCGAGGGCTCCAGTAGTGGGGGCAGCCCTAATGTGGTGCAAGCTGTAGGAGAAGCACAGATACTTAGGAAAGTGGAGTCATTGTGAAGACTAGTGTAGCGGTCCCTAACTTTTATGGAAGCTGAGACCCCTCCGTGGTCTTAGACTGGTTAGTCGCGATGGACCAGTATTTCAAACTAGAAGAAATTACGGACTCGGAGCGGTTACATTTCACTACCACGAAGACGAAGTTGAAGGAAAACAAAAAGGCAGGCTTATGGTGAGCACATGTACGACAGAAGAGGGAGCAGGAGGAGAAGCGCTACGAAGAACAAGAAGTTCGTCAGTTTAAAGATTCATTTCTACAGGTGACGGACTAATAAGTTTAAGAATCTGAGACAAGGTTGTTTTTGAAATGGCTATGAGAGAGTACATAGAGGAGTTTTTTGACCTCCTGTCTCTACGATGTAGAGTGAAGAAGGGAGACAAGAGGGCAATATTCGAGCTGACTTTTTCTGAGCACGAATTGCATTTGTGTTTGACGGACAGCATAGAACAGCATACCGTATTGCTTTGAGGGTCGAAGGACCTACTGGTTCAGCCAAGATTCAGAAACCGAATAAAGGAAGCGAATATAAGAGTGAAAATATGCCGTGGAGAAGAGCTTACTTATGAGCAAAAAGGGAAGACAAAGTCACAGGAGATTCGGTAGAGGAGATGGAGCTGGTAAAGGTGACCAGCAGGGAGATCAGGTTCGCCTTCATCGGGTTTGGACGTTCAGCTGTTCAAGGGAGTTTTGCAGGGAATGCTGAGCGCTAATCTAAGTCTTGAGAGAGACGTTCTGACCGACCACAAGCGGTAAGAGTCCAGCCCTTGAACACCAAACAAAAAAAAATATATAAAGTCATCAAAAAGAGCCATGGACGGAGAGAGTCAAGTCAGGCCTTTCTAATCCATATGTCCTTTTTCACAGCGATTTTTTATTTGTTTATCTTTATCGAGGTGGCAATTCAATTGTTCCAGCTGGTGACCAGAAAAGAGAGAGTGGCTAGCGTGCCTAACCTTTGAAATTGAGTTGATCTGCTCGTGAAAAAAGGGTTGAGTTTCGAGGATATGAGTCAGGTAAGAGAGTTGCTTTTGCCTAAGCTGAGCTTTCTTTCATAGCTTTTGCTGGAAACAAAGACAGACTGAGAATCATCCCTATAGTCGTAGTCATCGGGGTAACTTCCTCTATAAAGGATCATGTTCTCCCTTCTCTGTCCCAAAGTCAAGTTAAAGTAGAGAATCTCAGTTCTGTTCTAGTGGAAGCCTTTAGACTATCAATTCCTTCCTTTCGCCTAATCAAGGATATAAATAAGGTGGCACCTCAACGAATAAAAAAGAGAACTTCGTTTCCTCACCTCAATGCTATGGATTAGAACCCGTTCTCTCCACTCCTGGTAGTCGAGTGGCTTTACGCTTCAGGGACAAAAGAAAGACAGTCGATTTCTCTTCTATCCCTTCATGATTCTGTTGATATCCCGCCTTAATGTTTCTTAGGGTTGAAAGAAGAAATGAGATGCCGTTGTTCTCTCCTATCCTTTTTCTATACATATAGTAGCGCCCGCTGGCCGGTCATAGATAGTAGGCACTTATTTTATTTCTGGCTTCCTCTCTGTTTGTTTTTGTTTTTAGAGATCAGGTTCAAACTACTAAAGCTCGTAGGAAGAGTCAAAGCGAATAGGACTTTCCCATATTCGTAGAGGTAGCTCAGCTCCCGGCCTCTTTCCTGTCTATTTGCGTTGCTAAGCTGACACAGGGCTGAAAGAGGCATGCCCCTATGTTCGAAAAGAGATCACTCCTGGCTAATGGTCGACTGAAGCCTCAGCCTATTTGAAAGAATTGTCTTCACACTTTAGGTAAAGTGTAAGTGGCTTGAGCCTACCTAAGCTTGATGAAGGGCAGACGGACCTGGCGTTGAGTGCCCTTTCCGCTCATCTTCCTATAAAAAGCGGCTGAGGATTTGGCCTGACTTAATCATATTGGGACTTATGATCCCTCTCTCTCCTTTTTTGCTAATTGAATAGATTTTTTTATGGATGTCCCGGTTCGTAGGTGTGAGAGGCTAGCGTTGGATGGTTTTAGGCGGGGTAGGGGTAGGCCGAAGAAGTACTGGGGAGAGGTGATTAGACGGGACATGGAGCAGTTACAACTCACCGAGGACATGACCCTAGATAGGAAGGTCTGGAGGGCGAGGATTAGGGCAGAAGACTAGGGCCAGTTTGGGGGCACTAGGGTAGGGAATTATTTGGTGGGGGATTATTCCTGTTATTCTTCCTACTCTTATTTTTATTCCTATTCCTATTCTTCTTCTTGTTATGATTTCGGTGTTCCATGTTTTATTATGTATCTGAGTGCTTCCCGATGTTTCCTACTACTTATGGGTGCCGTATTTACGTTATGAAATCTTGTTCTGTGCGTTACTTCATATTTATATTTATATTTATATCTATATTTATATTTATATTTATATTTGTGTGGCGACTCGTGTCTTGAGCCGGGGGTCTATCGGAAACAGCCTTTCTACTTCTTCAGAGGTAGAGGTATGGACTGCGTACATCTTACCCCCCCAGACCCCACTAGGTGGGAATACACTGGGTTTGTTGTTGTTGTTGTTGTTGTAGTGGTTTTGCCCAATCTGCTATCCGAAAAAAAGGGGAATGGCTCGGCTATCCCACCTAGCCAAGCCAGAAAAATAGATTCGATATAAAGTTGCATAAAGCCCCAGTTCAAATTATTAAGAATTCGAACAATACAAAGCACAGAAGAACGAAAACCACAAATGCAAACAACAGTAACAAGTACAGACATAAAAGTGCAAGATGATCCATACACGCTCGACCGCGAAAAGGAGAAAACGACCTTAATCTCCATTATTTCTGATTAAGAACAATATATTTTTCTCCTTTCCTTGCCCTTCTTGATGACGTGCAGCACCAACCTGAGCTCTTTTTCTCATTAACCATGAACCATATACCATACCACGACCAAAGTTTAGGAAAAAGTGTTGTTAAAGGTTTCAATCTGGAAAAGGGAGAGTAACATAGCCAAGGATGAACTGCCGATTATCCATTTGTGTGCACCAATAAGAATGCATTTGCAATGCAGCCTGTGTTGGCACCGCCACCATGGATAACACAAGCGTTCTGTCAGGTTCCAACATGCATGAAGTCTTCAGCTTCCTGCATGGTAGCACCCATGTGAAAAGGGAAGCCAGAGACTCTGAACTCTGGCTGCTGGAACATGTCATCGCCATTGAAGATGCTTGTCACATCAGAACCAGATTGGGTGGAAGTCCCCCCAACTACCACTCTCTGAGTGCTGAACCGTGTAACTAGATATGTTGCCACCTACCTGACGATTAAAGATATTTCTATCGTGCTTTGGAGATGAAGGCTTGGATTGCTGCATATTCTTTGTGTTCAAAAAGCGCCCTCCAGAACCCCTGGCTCTCTTCATTGCGTGATGATGTCGAGACTCGTGAAGATATGGCTTTCTGTTTTTGACAAGCTTATTTTGAGCCTGACGCTTGGCACGGACCTGTCGCCTTTTGAGGATAGCACTGTATTGTTTCGCATTCACATAAATGGGCAAGCTCTCTGTGCATTCAAGAGAAAGTGCAACTCTTGTGGAGGTGACACCCACCATTTGAGGATAAATGATGGCATTTGATCCATAAGTAGCTACGAGCCTTCCAAAGTAAGTGTCAGCCTAAGGGTAGGATAGGCAAGCCGTTGGATGATCATGATGCACTTGCGGCTGAGGAAGAGTGTTGGTGGCACTTTCGCCAGATAGGGATGCCTTTGTTCCACTCTCTGCTTGCACATCTAAAATTCCACCCCAACCTGGATGAGCAGTCAAATTTTGCAGAACGGTCTTACTTTTTCCCATTGCGGCCTCCACATGATTAGATTGACCAGTTGACAGAGTAGAAGTTGAATCCTGATCTTGGAACTCGGATTCTGATTTCTTGATATCAGAGTGATGTTTCAATGCAGATTCCACTCCAGTCTTCTTAGAGGGAGCATGTTCTAGTTGGTCACTGGAGTTCCACATAGATGAGCAACTCATGAATAAAGGAGCAAAAGATTGACCTTCTTTTCCATGGCCACTTTTCTTCGAGAAACGTCAGCATCCTCTTTGAAATCGGTGCTCTAGAAGCTTTAGACCAAATATACGGAAAACCTCTATGCTACTGTAATACACTAGAGCTCTCTAGACTGGAGTTACCTTTTGCTCTGGGTAATGAATGACTTCATAAACATCTGGTGAGCTTTGGCTCTTGTGCTGTTTTCTCTCACCAGAAAACTACTACTGTATTACCTATGGAGTACTATATACTAGTATTTCCTTTGCTTTCCCCAATTCTCATATACAAAGTTATCCAGAAAATAGAAAAGGAAAAAACAAGACCATCCCTTCAGTCATCACATGTAATACAAACCCTCTCTTCCCTCACCACATCCACCTTCTTTTATTTTCTTCTGGGCATGTTCTTGATTTTTGATCAGCCACCTAACCTAATTATTATTACCATTTATGACTTTGAAGTAGGACTTTGGAATGATCTACTCCTCTTCTTATATATATATAAGTGAATAGATCTTTGTGATTCAATCGATTCGATTCTCGTTCTCACCGTCGGCGAACTCCCTTTAAGGACAGAAGCGCATCCAAACCTCGTTCTTTTGTATTATTTGTCGGAATAGATAATACATATATGATCAGATGTATATGTACGTAAGGACTGCTTAGAGTTGGACACAGAATGCCTAATTCAAATTGAAATGTACAATGATCCGGGAAATAAGATTTTCCTTTTCTTAAAAGAGAAAAAAAATGAAATAGATCCACTTTCTGGATTATTGCCGATGTAATCATAAAAAGCGAATTTTTCAGGGATCGGATAAACTTTGATTTTCGGCTAACCCAGCACCCAAGTCTTCAATAGATTTCTTGTTGGAGTTCCGTCCTTTAAGCCAGGGAAGCTGCATCTACTTTAATTGATGATTTCTCGCCTTCAGCCTCTATACTATATTACATCAAATAGAAGCGATGGTACAGATATTGACCTAACCAAGCTAGTATGAATCATCTCAGCTCCGATCATGGTGGGTGACTGCGGGAGATTAGTTTCAAGCCATTGCCTCGAGAGCTGCCTACGAAAGAGTTCCGACTATGCCTGGCCATCATAACATTCATAAACGAGATTGATAGATGAATAGAGGAGTCCAGCCACAATCATTATTGATTCGCCTGGGAGGAGGTCAATCGCTCGAACTCAGAGAGATGAGCCTAACAGTGCCCCAAGCCAAAATAGAGAGAGGAGAGGAATGCAACTATCTAATCGGGATCACAGTTCCGACCATTCCTTTGAAGGCCGAAAGGTGAAGAAGTGTTTAGCCACACTCTCTGCGGAACAGTCTTATCATAGCGCTCTCTTTAACCAATCAAGCAAGACAGATGGAATGAAAGAAAGAAAAAGTAGCTCCGCAGCTCGCCCAGAAGAAGATAGACCGGCCACTATAGATTTGTCAATCCCTGGGCTTGGCCAAAGACATACCCGACATACTAAGACTAAGATGAATCATCTCAGTCCCTCAACAGGCCTAGTCCCTCAACAGGCCTAGTCCCTAATCGCGATCATGCCGCATCAGCTCTTTCAGTCACTACTACCTGTGTCGCACCTACAGTGGCAGAGAGTTTGATAAGACTCTCGGATAAGAAAAATCAATCCTGAATAAGCTTCAGCTGATTCTCAAACTAAATCTTTTTATAAGCAAGAAGCTATCTATAGGAAGATAATTGCCAGGTCAGTCTAAATGGAAGTAGACCAACATAGGAAGAAATGTGAAAGTAGGGGTTGCTAAGCGCCCAGACCCAGAATTCAGTGAAAATGGAGTTCTTGGTACCGGTCAAGCAGAAATAATATGAATAGCGAGCCAGTACTATATTTATAGATTGGACTCTCCAAAGAGAGGCCCGAGCGGAATGAAGTTGTGCTAAATGAACGAGTTGTCCTAAATGCCCTTTGTTAGCTGTCGCAGGAAGTGGTGAGGGCTCAGGAAGTGAAGCAAACTCGACCAAAGGACAAGTCTGTTCCTGCTTCGTTTTCGGTTCCCGATTCAATCTTCACCTTTCCTGAATGAAGAAAGAGAGCGAAAGAGAAGATATCAGTGCAATAGGTACAGAGATAGGAGAAACTGTCTTCGTTCGGTTCGGCAGAAGAAAGTCTAGAAAACAAACAAATAGGAAGAGCACTATGCAAGCTTATAATTAAGCAGATATATAAAAGCTATCACCACCTCAAGCAGTAAAACAAAGTCGTTATGGCTATGTTACTAACATAGACAACTATGAATGGTATTCATTGACAGGAGTGACCGCTTTCTAAAGGAAGCAAGCAATTCGGACAGAATGTTGAGGGCTTGGAAGAATAAGATACGTAGAGCGTGAACCAAGGTTCATAGGCGGATCAAAGTCGAAAGGCAAAGCTGTTGGTTAGACGTAGACGAAGCCAAAGTATAGTTAGACGAAGCCGTAGGAACTCTTGCAACGCAATCCCAGCTACAGGAAGCTAACTCCCTAAGACGAATGAGTCACTTTCTGATCCTTACTCCCCGAAGGAACTTTTAGCCTCATAGCTACATGAGCTACATTAGGTTCCGTAGGGTTAGCAATACAAGAATCTCGATTTGAAAATACCTGAGGTAGGATTACTCAACGATCCTTGTTACCTTAACTCCCTTCTCCCGGGATGAAGACTTAGAAGGAAAAGTATAGGCCAAAAACTCTTTAGCTTTAGATGTTATATGAACCCCTAACAAGGAACCGTAGGCATAGAGCTATCGGGTCATAACTCTTCTCACTTTGGCCTTAGGGTTCTTTTTTCAACAAGAAAAAATCCTTTCTTCATTTACAAACACTTATGTGATAATATTCCTAACAAAGATTCCGTTTGACTTGACCGTAGGACATCACCTTCCTCAATGCAATGGAAAACTAGGAGCACGGAAGCGATGAAAGCATGCCCACTTTCGCCGGCTAACACAATGGATCAATACAGGGGAATCTGGCCGAGAAGCCTAAGCTAGCTATCAGCTGCCCTAGCGAACGAAGTCTAGTCTTCTTATCGAGATGAGCATGAGTGGTCAAGCCCTGCAATGAGATCATGCGCCCTAACCTAAGCCTGGGCTACTGTTGTGTGTTTCGATCCTTCTAGTGAGAGCTTGTGACCATCGCAGTGACCGCAAGCTAGCAACAACGAAAGAATGAGCGAGAGCAGCTCGAACCGCTTTAAGCAATTAAGCATTAAGCATTAAGCAAGAGCTACCTCTACCCGAAAGCAGCGGCGAGGCGGACATTGATTTTGCAGAAAGGCTGGCTGCCTTGCAGGGTCGCTTACCTAGTTCACCGGTACTAGGCTATGAGAGGCTCAACATCGGGTCCAATGTAAAGCAAGCCTTGCGAATGATGGTGGCTCCATACGAGTAGACGTAGGCCCTGAAACCATAACAAAGACGACAATTACAGGGAGGATGTACGTGTTCTCGGGCGAGTGCGGACTCGGTTAGTATACAAGATCATCAACATAGTAATAGGATGCATCTGCTGAAGCCAAGACTCATGTAACAACAAGCTGGACTGAAGCTCAGCCATGGTTGGTTTTGGTCATTGAAGCTTCGCCGTAGTGACAAAGCTTTCATACTTCGAAGGCAGGCCAGCAAGAAGGAATGTAAACATATCAGATTGGGACACCGGTGCATTGATAGATGCCAAGGAGTCACAACTGTTCTTGAATATACGAAGGTAAGCCGCCATAAACGGATTTCCTTTCTTCTCTCTTTCACTATCATGTTCCTCACTAACCCGAAAGGCTTTCTTTAAACCATACTTTGGGGAGGGGATCTTTGAACCTTGTTTGAGCTCCTCTTCCCCTTTCTAGCCAAGAAAGGAGTTCCCCTTCTCCTTTGTTTTCGTTTTCACTTACATACGCGAATCTAGGTCCGGCCTCGCTTGCATTCAGTTATCAAGGGGGATGTCTACTCTTTCGTTTAGCTCCCGATTAGTCGCAATCACACTTCTGTACAATATCCAACGCATATTAAAGCACTTACCGGCCAAGCATCAACAGAGTAGCCTGCGGATTGGTGCACGGTGACACGGTAAAGGTTGAACCATCAACAACTCTGAGTGCCCCAAAAAGTCTTAAGTTCCTGTCAATCACTTTCCCAACAAGGCGGCCGCCATGGTAATGCGATATTGTGGTCACAACGACAGAACTATCCCATCAGAAAATCATTGGATAGATCAGCAGGCAATGAAGGAATGTTAAGGTCCAACATACCTGAAATATATAGGACCAAACTCTTGTTGGTACTTGAATTCCTATATGGAGCGGATTTGTTGTACATCAT
The DNA here is from genome assembly GCA_030864225.1 of Capsicum baccatum var. pendulum. Classification (NCBI taxonomy): domain Eukaryota; kingdom Viridiplantae; phylum Streptophyta; class Magnoliopsida; order Solanales; family Solanaceae; genus Capsicum; species Capsicum baccatum. The sequence goes on along the minus strand of JAQZCD010000272.1, from coordinate 29,640 downwards.
GAATCTTTCTGTTCACACACCTCTCCACATCCATCACCAGGATTTTGGAAGTAATGAAACTTGACTATTGGGTTAACCTTAACATCAGTTGATGCTAGTCTGAGAGAACCAGCAGAGAGGGGGCCAACAATCTTCTCCATCAGGGTTTCCACAGTAAAATATACCGGAGAGGGGGAACTCCTAACAAAAGCACCATGAGACGGGGCTTTTATCCCAAACATCTCCTTCTGCACGAGTGGCTATCGCGCCTAACCTTTGAAATTGAGCTGCTTCTCTCTCTTGTTCCTTATCTGGTTCCTGCCAGTGGCTTGGAAGCAAGCTACCCACGCTATATAGAGGGAGAAGAGCAGCAGGATTAAAGAAGTGAAGACGACTCGAAGAGGGAGAGGCCGAAGGGGAAAATGGGGATGCACCTATAACCCTTGAATTAGAAGGAATTCAAGTAAGCGGGGGGAAGTTCAATTAGAAGAGAATGACCCCCTTTTTGACTTTCCACTTGCTAACGAACTTCTACCTCAGCTAAATGCAAACCTTGACCCAGAAAACGAAGTCTTTCCTAATCTATCTCATAGTATTACTGAAAGAATATGGGCTTTTCTCGAAGGAGATGCCGCTAATTTACCTTCCTTAGGTCTCAAATGTGATTGATCCGGCAGAGTGGATAAAGAATTACCTAGACTTTGTATTTCTGCTTAGTCTCGCCTGCTATCGTAAGAATCCTAAAGACCAGGTGACTGGACATATTGCTTCTTTGCTAGTTCCCTTGAGTAGGTATAAAACTTCCTTATTCTAGGTTATTTGGTACTGCCTTCTTTTGTGGACTCCTAGGAATTCCGTATAGAGAAAAAGAGAGTCTTCAAGTTGAACTAGCTCTAGGGTTGCTGAAAACCTCTTTGCCTTCGAGAAAAAGAGAGTCCTTAAGTTGAACTGCTATGCTAGCTCGAAAAGGACTTAACTTACATTAGGTCGTGACTTGAGGGCGAGGGGAAGGAGCGGTAAAAAAGTAAGGAGGTCGACTAGTTTGACGCTTGATTGAACTCAGCATAGTTAGAGGTTAGAGGAGATAGCCTTTCTTTCTATTGCTTGAGTGGAATCAGTTGACAAAAAGCTCGAACTTAATTGACTTCTTTCTTAACAACAATAAAGGAAGAGATGATTTGGAGAAGAATTCATTCCTCTCCGAGCAGTGAAGTGCCATATCCGTCAGAGAGGGCTTTACCGGTCGTTAAGATAGAGTTAGTGTCGGTAGCTGTTCTTGCTTAGCGGGATTAGGTCACCAATCGGTGACATAGTTTAGGAATGAATATCCGTAACTCCTATTCTAGTACTTAAACTGACAAAATGGAATAAACAATCAAGACCTGGCTCAAGGCTAACCCCTCCACACTCAGGGTCAGGAACGGGAAAAGGAGAATGAGTAGGACAGGCTCGAGGTCAATTCTTTCTTTTAGGAGAGATCCCACCCCCATCTTTAGCGCTTGTTCGTTCTATAAGACTTCCTTTTCGTTCTCGGTGAAGGAATCAGAGCTGCTATAGAATCAGCATCTTCCTCTTTAATGGCAAGCTCAGCAACGAGAAGTTTTCCTCTGCTAGCAGTCCTTCACGGATATGGGAGCTTACTCCGCTGTTGCTGGTTTAGTAAGCTAAGCATTTCCATCCTTTATGATTATGAAAAAGGAATGGATAGAGAGGAAGGTTCTAGGGTTTCTTTCTCTTGGTGTCAACATAGGAATGGGAGCTGTTTGAATGGATGCCTTTTTCCCTTGTTGAATCAGCCTTTCTTTTATGCGGGATTGCCTGTTGATGCAAGGAATAAGGGCTGGCTTGATGCCAAGAAGAAGCTGGTGGAGGAATAAGGGCAGCTAAGTCATCTGCACAGTAGTACGTATTAGGCAAATGGGATTTTTCTTTCCTAGGCTGAGGAGCGTAGTCAGAGGTCTTTGGTGCGTGAATGCTTGACTTAGAGCTTGAACTAGGGGCAATCCAGCAACCATTTCAACTGGATACCATCAAGAGGGCAAAAGAGGAGGAGCCGATGAAATTCTTTCAGGAGTTCTTCCCCGCTGACGTCTAAGCTCTCAAGGACTCGGATTAGTCAACAGGAATGAAATCTAAGAAAGTTGGTAGCTCGAGCGAGGAGCGGAGCCTAGCCCTATAGCTATAGGCTATATAATATTCTATTTTCTCTGCTTTTCATAGTGTGAATCAAACTCATTGCTCATTCATTAAGAGCTCTTGTCGGTAAAGTAGATCTAGATCGAGAGAGAGAATTGGCTTCTCGAGAATCCGCTGGAGTCAGATCAGTAGGGGAGTTCACACCGGGACTTTCAAACATAGAGAAAGAACCCATACCCTGAACCGGGGAAAGGCGATAAGGACCCAGGAAATGGTGAAGTAGGTGAATCGACTCCCTTTTCGAGTCTAGGCTTTTTAACATAAAAGAAAGAATAAGGGACTTACTTCTTTCTTGACAAGGATCCTGAATAAATCGCACATGCTCCAAGGACTTCACGGAATTAGGAGGCACACAGGTGGGTATACCAAGAGAAATGCGGGTAAGCGACGAGCTACTTCGTTCCTCAACAAAACCAGTTTTGATTTCCAGAAAAATCCCGGCTGAACCTCGCCAAATGATCTTATGGATCATCCATCCCATCTTTTAGGTTTGGCAATATGTATCCCGCTGGGTATGGCTCGTAGTAAACCTCTGTAAGATAAGGAGGATCATAGGGTAGGTAACCTTTTCACCATTCTTTGTGAATGGTACCTTCCAGTAAGCAGGTCTCTTCAGGCACTCCCAAAAGAAAAGAGAGAATGAATTTTAGCCTCTGTGCGAGCATACTCCAACAAGAAGAGCCTAACCAGGCCCTTGAGATAACAGCCCATACCATAGGGTGGGTAGCCCTATAGAGCCAAAATGAAAGGCCTTCGTCCATCATAGGCTAGCATAGCAGACAATAAGGCGAAATCCAGGAAGGGGAGGGGGAATGAATGCCAAATCTGAAGCAAATCGAAAAGCGAGTTCCCGTGGAGTGAGTCTAGTGCTTCCCTTTAACCTAGAAGCACTCAGTGAGCCTTCAACAATGTCCTTCCTGGCCTCTTGTTTGAGTTGACCGAAGGCGGCGGGTGGACGAACATCTTGCAATAAAGAATGTTCTCCTACTCACAAGCACCGACTCCTGTTGGTGCTATCAACCACGAAAAGTCAGTAATAAAGAATATGTGTTCCTCGCTCCCGCTATGGTTCGATACGATATGGTTTGATTGGTCCAGCCTTTAGAAACTAACTATCTTCTCTTCCCGTCGTTAGTTCTCCTTCTTTTTGGTCTTATTCCTCTTTCAAGTGCAATAAGAAGTAGGCTTGCTGCTACTACCGGTCTGGGTGGACTGGAAGTGCATAAGTAGTTGCGTCAGCTGTTGAGTTTGACTTCTATTATAGGAAGAAAGCATCTTTAAGAGGGGAAATCTTTCTTTCTAGGGAATCTGTGCTTACTAAGCCTGTGTTTGAGCTCTATGCCTTTGCCTTAGCGCGTCTTGGATGCTCTTCCCGTAGTGCCCCCCTTCTTCCTCCCTGTCTCTCTCTCTGCCGCCTGCTCTTTCCGTTCCTTCTCTTTCGGAGTGGAGCACTCCTCTTTGTTCTGTTCCTTTCTAATAAAAGCTTGGTACGTGTTCTGAGCGAGCCTTCACGTGAGGTGAACGGTACCTATGAAGTGGAATCCATTTGTCTTGGCTTCCAACTCATAATGGAGTTGCGTAGGGACTCAAAATATCCACAGCTATTGTCAAGCTTGGGCATACTAAACAATGACCCAATTGAGACCGTGGCCACTCCTTGATAAAACAGTGATGATGTGGTCAACCCTGGATACGTGGCTCTTCGATGGGGGAAGGACCACGCTAGTCGTCTGAGTGTGTGGTGTGTAGTGGGTGCGTCTTAGTGTCTTCTTACTACGAAAAAGAAATGAGAAAATATATGATTCTCATTCTCGAAACTCCACTCGTTCTCTCCTTTCTTTCGCCTAAACAATTTCATTGCCTCACTCCGCTCGCCTCCAAAAACTTATTTCGTTCGCCTACAAAACCACCTTGCTAGTCGAGCGCACGAGAAGACCCTGTAGAAGTCCTCCATCCATATGTTACCGACCTGACCATCCATCTATCATTGGAATCAGAAGAAACTGGTCCGTCCAACGCCTCTGACCTTGTTCCAAGAAGATCTCATTTCACCCTCTGCGAGACAAAGATCTCGAACATCGTAGAAAAAAGATCACTCCTAACTAACCAGTCAAGTGAAAGGAGCCCGCTTACCCACTCCCCTTTCCCCCCATTGCTAGGAGCCTCGCCCTCTTGACTTGATATGTCAAGAAGACTACAACAGTAGATCACCTTTTTTTTTGCTTAAAAAAAAAAGGGTGATCTACTATCTCATATATATGATAAAGGAAGCAGACTCTTTTTAGCTATTTTGATTCTTTTCTTTGTGGTACCCCTAAGAGATCTTTTTCCTTTCCTTGTATTGTATACATAGTCTTATGTGTTCCGTTCTAGAAGTAGTTAATTTCTAGAATTCCCTAGGAGCACAGTGCTCCGTGGATCTAGTCTTTAACCCTCACCCCGAACACTAGGATTGCACTAAAAGGAGGTGAATTCTAAAAGAAAAAAAGAAGGTGTCACGGTAATAGTATTGTGACCAGAATTGTTTATTCCTTTTCTTTCTTAGCTTCAAATAAAACTCACCCCTTTTAACGCAAACAAAGTGCTAGAGCATGAGAATTTCCGACAGACCTTCAAGTAACGCACAAATGAAAACACCACCTTACCAAAGGGTGATGCTTGCATCCATCCAAGTTTGAGGTGTTCCAAACCCTTCACATGAGTGTGCACCCTAACGGTGCATCACAAGAAGGACTTATCCATCTTAGGAGACAAGGCAATGCCGTTTAAAAGATAAAACTTAGAACGCTCACCCATACAGAGAAAATCCATCAGAACGAAAGTTCCATGATGACAATATGGCCATAACGGAAGGACGTCTCCTTCCTCCCATAAAGATTATCATCACAGTACCACATTTGATCAGAATGCAGTATCGATGAATTTGACAAAGTATAGGTTCACACGCCGTGAACCCTATTAAGAGCAGAGGAAACTAAATATACTCCTCCACATCTCCTTGGTTAGGAACACATTTAGGTCTGATTTAAAACAGACCACGCCAAGAGGTACGAAACCTCACTTTTCCTATCGGACCAAACTAGTCGGTCTCGGGGGGGTTCCAACCAGGAGTCCTTCAGAGTAATAAGCCTGGGATGGACCCTTACTAAGAAGAACCGGAGATTGTGGTGAGATATTAGTGTGATGAACTTTCAAGAAAGATAAGAAAATGTCATTTTCACTTCTTACTTTGAAGAAAACCCACCATCACATCACCCTTACCAATGCTCCATGTGACACCAATAGGAAAACGAAACCTAAAACGACAAATCGATTTGTGCTCAGCCTCCTACGAGATAGGTTACAGTTTACCTCTCCCTTTTGGAGTTGTTACTCCAAAATGATGCCTTCCTTGTATTGTATACAATTTAAATAAAAGCTAAAGCACTTTCTTTTAAGAATGTATCTGGTTCCATCTTTCTTTCGTTAGTTAATCCACCTTTTTCTAAAAAGGATTGTAGTAATTCTGGTTTGACAGTAGATAGAATGATTTTTTCATATTGAGAAATTCTGTCTAATGGCATTCGATCACAGAATCCATTGACAGCTGCATAAATTACTAGAATTTGTTTTTCAATTGGCAGTGGTGCATATTGTGGCTGTTTGAGTACTTCTGTAAGCCTGGCGCCTCGATTAAGTAATGCCTGAGTTGCTGCATCCAGGTCTGAGCCAAATTAAGCAAAGGCGGCCACTTCACGATATTGTGCCAATTCTAGTTTTAAACTACCACAGACTTGTTTCATAGTTTTCAACTGAGCTGCAGACCCGACGCGACTGACAGATAAGCCGACATTAATAGCAGGTCTAATTCCGCGATAAAAGAGCTCTGTTTCCAAACAGATTTGTCCATCCGTTATCGAGATTACATTCGTAGGGATATAGGCGGATACGTCTCCAGCTTGTGTTTCAATGACGGGTAAGGCGGTCAAGCTACCTGCACCTGTCTGGTCCGATCGTTTAGCGGCTCTTTCTAAGAGACAGGAATGTAAATAGAAAACATCGCCCGGGAAAGCCTCACGGCCCGGTGGTCGGCGTAACAATAATGACATTTGTCGATATGCCACGGCTTGTTTACTAAGGTCATCGTAGATAATTAATGCATGCATTCCATTATCGCGGAAATATTCTCCCATGGCACAGCCAGAATATGGGGCTAGAAATTGCAGAGGAGCAGGATCCGAAGCGGTGGCTGCTACAAGAATGGAATATTCCAAAGCATTCGCTTCTGAAAGAATTTGAACTAATTGTGCATTTTTGTAGAAATGTCCACGGGTGCATGTTGGGTTCTCCAAAAAGCTGTATATTTTTGTAGAATCCAACACGGGTGTGGCATCGAAAATGAAGTGGTATAACCATTATTTATACTCAATATATAGTAAAATATAAGCGAGGTTTTGTACCATTTGAGCTACCAGATAACATTTTTCTGTGATAAGGCTCACACATAACAGAAATCAAGAAACCACTATATGGCCAAAAGAGTTGTAGGATGTATAGGATCTTATGGTTCTACCCCTTTTCATTGTACCTTTCAGAATTACTCTATTTCTTACTGATTCTTTATATAGTTATTTTAATAGTAAGATTAATGATTTGTGTTTGTTGGTACTTCTGTGAATTGTGCCTGTGTTTCTCAAAACCTAAGTTACTCGGACTCTCCAAAAACATTGCTGCCGCACCAGTGTTGGATCCTCCAAACTGCACTACTTTTGTAGGATCCAACGCGCACCCGATGAAATTTTTGAAGAGCCCGAGCAACATAGCTCAAAACAAATTAGAATTATTTGAAAAGTAGAAGTAAAACTAGTATTTGAATTACTTATTGACATTATCGTAAGCACATGAGAGAAGACACAGACAAGATCAAAAGAACAGATCTTGTGTATTGGGTGTTTATAATTATGGTTTAATTTGATATAGATTATTTAGTTTAGTGGGTTGGGTCGGGTTAAAAGGGGGGGAGTGGGTAGGGGAAATCTGGTATCTTTGTTTGATTTTAGGTGATTCCATCCAGAATAAGGACATTTTTGCATACTTGTAATGACAGGAACATATTTTGCCTTATACCACCTATAGCATAACTAGAGACAAGACCTTTGATGATAGACGAAAGTAGAGGGGCATTTTTGACCCTTTAGGCCTAAATAAAACTACAGTTGACAATACTGACTTCACATGCACAAGTTAGGTATATTTTACAATGTGTTTTTTCTTCTCATCTCCGCTGTCAACACTATCAATCTCAGATAAGAAGAAAAAGAAAAAGAAGAAGAAAAGCCGACATAATGGCAAACAAGAGGTTGAACAAGATAAGCCTTCTCTTGTGGAGTCCCTTGCTTCTGGATTGGTCATAGAGGAGTTGTCCAAGGGCAAGCCACGTGGGAAAAAAGCTTTTGTGGGATTTAAGGTATGGTTTTCTTTCCTGATTGTGTGTAATTAATTGTTCTCTCACTCTGTTGATCCATTTTATACTTTCCGTGGAAAGTGATGTACTAACTTCACAACTAAGTCAACCATGATTTAAGCTTATCCTCTTTGATGAACGTGTGGTGTTCACGTCCGTTATTAGTAACACTTTCTGTCGCTGAACAGGTTGTTGTACGTTATACTGGCAAGCTCATGGAGAATGACAAAATATTCTATAACAATATGGGGGAAGGAGGAGAACCTTTTGAATTTCGTTTAGGTGTGTGTTTTATTTAATGTCTAATAGAAGATGGCTACCATTTGTTTTGATGTATGTTTAAGCCTAGGTTTTTGTGCTTGCAGCTGCTGGTCAAACGATAAAGGGTTTCGAAATCGGTGTAGATGGTAACTTGGATGACTGAACTGACCGTTTCTCTGATTTTACAGTTACATTTCCAGTGTCGAGGACTAACATATCTTGTACATTCCACTATCGACAGGCATGCGCGTTGGGGACAAAAGAAGAATTACGATCCCACCAGAGTTGGGGTATGCATTTGAGTTGTTGTCCTGTTTGCAGTGTCGTGTATAATCTTCATTTGTCATTATTTGACTGTTGAGTGTGAGGAAATCCAGAAACCAAATTACTAGTTTCCGCCTGCTGGCCACATCCTTTGAATTTATCTTGCCTAACGAATTTAAGTTTTCCCAATTTTCGATTAACCGTGTATAATTTTGCAAGTCTCTTCTGTTTTGTTTGTTCTAACAGGTATGGTGACCAAGGTCACGGTGGTGTCATACCACCTAAATCATGGCTGGTAATTGAAGTTGAGCTGATGAGTGTTGGTCCTTGCACCTGACTGATGTTATTTTTCCAGAATCAAACAAGTTGGCATGCTTTTGCCTTTGAATGATTGTGTCTCTCTGTTGATTTAGTAGTGTTTTGGGTTGTAACTCTTCTGGTAAACTATCAATGGTTCATGTTAATGCCCTTTTTAAACGATTTATACTTATATGCTCTTATAAGTTTACGAATTGTGTCATGTGTGATTTGCGGGCTATTATATTGGAGCAAGGTTTAACCCATGTGTACAGAGGTAACAATTGTGGATTCCATGCTCTTAAATCTAATGATAATTAAAAGTCGATTAGTTTAACATTTCCTCAGTAGTTTGAAGCGTATTCTTGAGGCCAAAAAAAAAGAACGAGCTACTAGTACCGTCGGTTGTTGTATCTCGTGCTTGTGGTGCGCTTTAGGTGTGTTGATCATGCACTCTCACTTCGTGTAATGGCCTTTAGGTGTGTGTTGATCATGCACTCTCACTTCGTGTAATATCGTATGTTTGATAGAGGTAGTGTGGTTATTGACCTCAATGCTAATGGTGATTCTCAAGGTTCAACGAATGAATGAAGCTATGATTGTACCCGGATAGATATTGTGGTCTTCCTCTGATGTCTCCAAGCCGGCCATAATAGAATAGATAAGTGAAACAGTCAATAGCAGTCTGTTCTCGCCAATCGATAGATAACAGGTTGCTTTCAACCTCAAACCATTTGAAACGAAGTTGCTACTTTTTTCTTGTTATTGATAAGAGTGGTATTCTCCGCCTCTGTCAAAAACAGTAGAGGAGGAGAATTGGAAGAGAAAAAGAAACAGACCAAAGGATTGACAAGTCTAATGGGGAAGAACGATTGACACGTTGACTTCTTTTGATAGACGAAAAAAGCCTAAGCGGTCTAACCTAACCCTCAGGGCGGACCCCAATTGAAAGGCTCTAGATGAACTAAGGGCAAGCGATATAAAGAAAGTAGCTGGCTCTCTGTGTAAAACCTTGTCGTGGGAGAGTCTTTTCTCCAATGAGAATAACAAGAAAGGAACTCGTCCCTTGACATCAAGGGATAAGATGAGTTAGGTAAGACTGCGTAAAATGTACAGTGGTTGGTAAGGAGGCTGATGGTGTTGAATGTGAGAAAGCCAAAACGATTCCTCGTGAAAACCAACAAAAAAAACCTAAGCATCCTATTAAAAAGTGTCCAAAAGCCTTATGTTCCTAATCGTACCCCATTAGAAGTTTCTAATAATTTCAAAGCCTTTAAACCCAATAGTCCTAAGCAGGGAACTAAGGAACCTAAGGAAGATGCTGAAAACTCCAACCCCACTCAGAAAAATCCTAATCAAACTAATCACAAACCTAGCACCAATCCTGCTCCACCTGTTCCTATTGTTTCGCATGCTTTAGTGACCAAATTGAGAGCACAAGAGGCTATGAAAACTACCCGGATTCCTATCAACCCTCCCTAAATAACCACAAAGCAAGGATATCCTGCAGTTATTTTTAATCCTGTGGATTATAAAGTGAAGGTTGCTGTGAGTTGTGAGTATACTTTAACCGGGAAATTTACCAATTCTATGCCTAATATAGAGGTGATCAGGAAACAATTTTTGTTGCAAACTGAGCTTAGAGGAGGGGTGAAAGTGACTCATTTTGACTCTAGACATCTTTACATTGACTTGGAGAATTTAGTTTGATCATGTTACAGTGTGGTCTAAGGGTAGAATGTTTATAGAGGGTCAGCTTATGAGACTTCAACCGTGGACTCCAACGTTTAAACTAAGGAGGAAACTCCTTTGGTTCCTATATGGGCTGTACTACCTGAGCTCCCATGGCATTGTTACTGCATTGAAATTCTTGAACCTCTTCTATCTCCTATTGGCAAGGGGTTATTCTTGGACTTAGCTACTTATAAGAAAACCAGAGGAAGTGTTGCTAAGATTAAGATTCAGATTGATTTGACACAAAAGAGACCTCAACATGTGTGGATGGGGTATGATGAGGATGATAATGGGGAAGGAGTTCCTGATTATTGTAATTATTGTAAACACCAAGGGTATACTAGTATAACTTGTACTGTGAAAATAAGATGAGGAAAAAAGAAGAAGGTTCCTTCCACTCCACTAGAGGTTTAAAGCAAGGCGACCCTCTTTCTCCGGCTTTATTTAGTTTAGGTACCGAGGTGCTTTCAAGAATGCCCAACAATTTGCATCAGAATCCTTTGTATCAAGGCTTCACTATGCAGCAGAAAGGTCCCCAAGTTAATAATCTTAGCTTTGCTGACGATGTGATAATCTTTTCTTCAGGGAAAAGAACTACGTTGAGGCTTCAACAGATGTTTCGAAGGTTTACCAACTCCGAATCACTCCCTTAAGGTAGGTGTCTTTTGTATCTATATAGTTGGCATAACCTTTCGCCCATAGATTCTCCTGAGAACTTTTCGAACTTTGTTAGCTCCCTGGTACTATAAAGGGATGTTCTATAAACCAACTTCTTGTAACCTTGTTCGGTGCTTTACTTTGTATTTGTGTGGGATCTTGTGTCTTGAGCCGGGGGTCTATCGGAAACAGCCTTTCTACTTCGTTAGAGGTAGAGGTATGGACTGCGTACATCTTACCCCCCAGACCCCACCAGGTGGGAATACACTGGGTTTGTTGTTGTTGTTGTTGTTAGCTCCCTGGTACTAGTGTAGGATTTTTTGTTTTTGAGCTAATGTACTATTGTCTTCTCTAACTTTTTTTTCAATTCTGCATCTTCTTGATGCCAGCAATGAAATTTCTTATTACTTCATCGAAAAAAAAAAAAGAACTACTTTGAGGCTTATTATGCAGACTCTTAGTGATTATGGAAAGGCGTCGGGGCAGCTTATTAACAAAGACGAGTCATTTTATGCTTCACTCTAATGCATTTCCAAGTACCATCAATAGAATCAAGCAAGAAACTGGCTTTAAACAGAAAATGAGTCGAATAACTTATTTGGGATGTCCCATCTATTCTGGTAGACAAAAAATCATATAAGTACTATTCTGATTTGGTGTCTAAAGTGAGTGCAAGAATCAGTGGCTGGCAAACCAAGTTGCTCAGTTATTGGGGTAGAGTTACTCTCATCAAGTATGTGCTTCAGTCTCTTCCCATCCACATCCTCTCAGCTGCAGTTCCTACTAAGACCACTCTTAAACAAATATTGAGCTTGTTTGCTGATTTCTTCTAACAAGAAGAAATATCACTGGTCTTTTCTTGGAAAACCTTAGTTATCCGATTGAAGAAGGGGGTATTGGTACTATACATCTTACAGGCGTGTGCATTGCTTTGCAATTCAAACAGTGGTGGGTTTTTAGAACCAAAGAAACACTCGGGGGTGATTTTCTCAGAGCTAAGTATTGTCAAAGAGCACACCCAGTTATCAAGAAATGGCATACTAGTAATTCTCTTTCCTGGAAACACATGATGCGCAACAAACAACTAGCTGAAACTCACATCCATTGGAGGCTGAAATCTGGTACATGTTCTTTTGGGTGGGATGATTGGTTGGGAATAGGCCCTCTTCATTACTATGGAGGTGATCCTATGAGATCCAACAACATGAAGGTCAACCAGCTTTGGATTCAAGGAGAATGGGATGTTGAAAGGCTTAATCAATTGCTGCCTCCAGTGATAGTTCATCAAATCATGGATACATAGTTCCATTTTTAAGAAGATGTTGCAGACGAACCTGTGTGGAAGCTTACCACTGATGGTAATTTCACATGCTCGTCTGCTTGGAATCTCATCAGACCTCAAAGAAACAAGACGGTGACCAATATATATGCATGGCATAAATACATTCCTTTTAAGTGCTCTTTTCTTCTGTGGAGGGGAGGGCATTAACGGGAAAGCTCTTCCTACTGATGCTAAGTTAACAACTTTTGGAATTGAACCAACTAATTGTTTTTGTTGTCGTAATCCAGGACCAGATACTATTGAGCACATTATGGTTAGTGGTCATTTTGCAACAAATGTTTGGTCCTTTTTCTCAAGTTCCCTGGGAGTTAATCATTCTACAACTTCTCTTCGAAATCTGATTATGAGATGGTGGATTCTTGTGCATAAAAATGAAGCTCACAAACTAGTTCTTCATGCTAAAATAATGAAGACACAATTTATATTTAAATCATTTGGTGAACAACAGCGACATAAATAGGAGAAACTTTTTTTAACGATGATAGTTGCTGGTAAATAGAGGGTATATTTGAATCTTTTCCTTATATCTGAAATATTATGCATAAAAAAAGGGAAGAGGATATGGGATGGCCATTTAAAAAAAAATATATAATCCACGTTTGAAAAGGAGGACATGCTTAGTCAGTCGGCTAAAGTAATACCACTTTTTAGTCATTTGGCCCAATTGTGCGCACATGCAGTCTCTATACTCAATTGATACACTTTTATACCACATCGATACACTTTTATACTATATTGATATACTTTTTAAAAAAGAGAAAGGAAATTCTATGCAAGCACATGTTGTCCCTATATCCAATTGATACTCTTTTATACCACATTAATACACTTTTATACTGCATTAATATACTTGCAATGTCCATATACTCAATTGATACTATCTTTTACTAGATTATACATTTTTTTAGAATGCATATAAAAATTTTATAGAGTCGTATGAAATATATATCTAAATAATAATTGTAGTTAAAACCTGTATAGAATATGTATAAAAATGTTATAATTATTATATAGAATATGTATATGTATAGAAACTCTACAATTATTATATATAAATATGACAGGCGGACTCATAATATTTTCTCAAAATCACGAAGTTGGAGTACTTTAATTGAAATTTAATTGTCAGCAAGTTGAGTACTGAAAAGTCAAAGTCTTGAATGACAATAATTTCCTCTAATCCATAGAGAGTGGAAAGAGTTGCCAGTTTCCTCTCACTTTCTCAAAGCAAACAAAGAATGGAAAAAAGAAGGCAAAAAAATACGAGCCCATTAAATATAAAAAATTGGCCCTGTACATAAAATGGAAGGGCCGAATTGTGATGAACCCATCCCTTAATGACTATTTACTGAATTTTTTAATTTAGATGCTAGTTTTGAAAAATTATTTTAATTTTAGGTGTTATTTTTGTCCTTTTTCCTAAAAAAAAGTACCACTACTCGACTTGTGGCTTAAATCAGGCCCAACTACAAGAAAATCCAAATGTTTGGCCCCTAAATAAGGAAGCACCTTACAATAATTATAAAATTTGTTGAAAGAATTGCTTTGAGTCACATGTATTTGAATCGAGCATATTTGAGATACACAGGCTAAGTCGCGTGTATCTTTATCTAAGATACACACATGTCAAGTCTTGTGTATTTTTACCTAAAATACATATTGATATAAAATAAGTCAAATCGCATTTATCTAAAATACACATATTGTTCTCCCAAAGTTATTAGTAGTATTTTGTAATTAATTGAAATTTAAGTGGAATTTGGTAAATATTCATTTTATAGTGACATAAAGCAAAAGGTCATATTTTAGATTGGGTTTTGTAAATTAAATAAATAATGATGGAGAATTTATATTTTCTTAAGGATGTCGTAATCCTTTATATTTGTACTTGGTGTCTATTACTCTCAATTTTGATATTGTTCGACTTATTTTATAGCCAAATTATGTGTAGACAACAATAAGTAAAGTTCATAAGTTTTTTTGATTTGCGGTATTTTCCTTTTATTCAATCATTAAATTTTATGTTATATTTTTTCGGTTCTAATGTCTTCCTCTCCTTTTAGTTGTTTGTCACGCCTCAAATCCTATTGGGGCGGACTGGCACCCGTAACCGAGGAGGCCCGGGAGAACCAGCTCATAACCTTATACTTCCCATGCATACCTCTATGTCAACCCAAAATTCGGACAGCATCACGTCGCATACAAAAGGAAATAATCACCTGTATAAGCTCGAGAACACATATATATATGTATATACAATACTTGGCCGTTGGAGCCATCACGTCTATTAACAAAACACCACCTTGACTGTACATTAGATCTACAAAGCCTCTAGACAATACACAGAGTTTAACTAAGGTCGGGACACACCCCGCCATATAACTAACTTCTATACAATACCAAAAGTGATTGGATATGACACGGAAAGCCCCAAAGCAAACTGGAGCTCACCCAAAGCAGCTGGGTATCCTGGCTCCTACTTGTGCAGTGTATGGGCTGAGGTACCTGTGCCTGTAGCATGAAATGCAGGTCCCCCGTGGGGGACGTCAGTACGAAATATGTACTGAGTATGTAAAACTGTAGATAATCACATATGATATAGGAGCTCAATAGAAATCAGAAACAAGTGAATAAATCGTAATAGGAGTGGACCACACTTACTAGAACTTGTGACAACCTGTACATTGTATTTATTCAATCACTTTACCTTCGTTCTTATTATCTTTGTAATCATTACTGTACTGTACTGTGACCATTAGGCTGCCTCCAGTACATATCAACTGGGATCGACCGATGCTAGGCTTATGCCCCTGAGATACCACCCGATAAGAGAGAACTTCCATCACTTAGTTCAATTAATCTTTGAGATTGTTATTTCGGTTGCCACCGCATTTTTGATACTTTGAAACAATGATACATCAATAAGAGACATATAAATAGACCATCAATGCAATAACAATGAAGTAAGAACTCATTGGCACATCAATAAAGTGTTTTGGAGTCATCAATGCCATAACAATGAAGTAGGAACTTATTGGTATATCAATGAAACGTTTTGGAGTCATTAATAGCACATGGATCTTGTTCGAGTAACCGGATACCTTCTGACATTCATTAGTGCAATAAATATGTAAGATTTGGAAAACAAGTAAGTATTGGAATGTCTTGACATCTTGTAGGGTGGAAACAAGTTCATTGGTAACGTAGGACATCATACAAAATCATTATGGATCACATGTTACTGAATAACTTTGGAAACTTTCTTAATAGAACAATTGTTCACTTTCATGCCAAAGATATGGTATAGAGTATGCTTTACATACCTGCCTGTCAACCTTCAATACTAGTCCCAAATGGACTTCTCGTCTTTTCGGATTACTTATCTACAATGAACATATATAGCAATCTAGTATTAGCGATCAAACGTCACAATTCAATTATTTGAATTCACCAAACTAGTGGTTAAGTAGTAAGCCTTAATTACACCATAAAAGGTGTTACTTTAACCCTCTTATACTCCAATTACATTCACATGCCATGCATATTCATACAACATCCTCCAACATCAAGTTTGGATTCATTTATCCTTCCAACCAATCCATTAAACCAAATTGAGCCATAGACATAAATAATCATCAATTCAATAGTATATCACCATATCCACCTTCCATAACTCAATTACCATATCCACCCTCTACAATTCAATACAACCAAACCATGCAAAATAGTCCATAACCCTATTTTCATCACCTTTCAATAACAATCAATACATATAATCCTCTATCACACATATACATATGGAAGAGAACAAAGGCAAACAATATTCATACCTTAGAATTCACCTCTTGATTATGCAATCCTGTTTGTACAAATAATAGGTGCCGTTCGAAGCTCTCGAGATGACAAACGCAGTTATCGATTACTTTGGAATTTCTACGGTTGAATCAAAAGTAATTTAAAGGTCAAATTGGCTAGGGTTTGTTCTTTCTCAATGATTGATGATGAAAATGAGTTTTTGAACTCATATACATGTATATATACACATATTCCCGTCCATAATATCATAGGGAATGACCAAAGTGCCTTTAAAATTTAAATAATGTCAAATTTGTCCTTTGGTTGACTGTTTTAATAAGCTAAAGTAGATCGACCATAACTCTTTTCTTCGATATCGGATTTGGGTGAAATTGGTATCTTTGGAAAGATAATTCAAAGGGCTTTCATTTCATATAAAGTAGGCCACCCAGTTCGTCCTGTACAAGGAGTTATGATCATTTGAAGTTGACCCTAAAAATTTGTTTTGAGAGGCTGAAGTAAAACGAGTATAACTCTTTACTCAGACGTTGGATTTGGATGACACCAATTGCATTGGAAAGAAGACTCAAAGATCTTTCTTTTGATAGGTCGTATATCTCCCAGTTCATTATATTAAGAGAGTTATGATCGTTTAAAGTTGACCCAAAAAATTGGCTGGCCTCAGTAGTTTGTGTGCAGGAAATTTTCCTGCACATTAACTATTCACAATATCTCGGCCACCGTTTTATATTTTCGAACGTTCTCGATTATAACCGAAACTTATCCATTTTTGGAAATCTTTATATTGTTGGAAAGCTTATTCAATAACCTTCGCATGGGACCATCGACGGGCAAATTCCGGTATAAATAAAAAAAATAAATTAAGTTCATATAAATAAGACCAATACACGTACTTGAATACGCCAATACACGTACTTGAATACGGGGTGTTACATTGTTTAGGCAGTAACATTTTTTAAAAATTATTATATTGATATTATTAGTTATTTAAATTCACACCTATATCAATTTGCAATAATTTACGCTGACTAAATAATTTTTTCGTACCAATTATTCTTTCATTTGAAGATTGATTAGATTTTGTTCGAGTTTCACGCCCTATTACATTGCAACACATATAAAATATTATTCTTTACAGGTAATTATGTATTTCTTGTACTAATTATATTTTCGTTTGAAGACAAGAGTTCTATATGCATTTGATTTCACCATTATATTATTGCATTACGGGTAAGATATCATTTTCTATGGATAAAGGTGTGCAAAAGTTAAAACCGATCGATAAATCGAGCTAAACAATGTTACTATTTTATCGTTACTGAATTTTTGAAACAATGATTTTTCAGCGATTTTATAAAAAAATTATCAGGTTATCGTTCTATTTTGTTGATATACTTTCCCCTAATATTATTAGTGTCTTCACTACTTCACAGACCATAGTTGACATTTTATGAGTATTTTATTATCAGTTAAATTTTCAATCGGATCGCTAAAACCAAAAATAAATAAATTAAAATTGAGAAAAATATATCTTATTGATTTAGTGTATTTAAAAATTTAAAATAGATAAACTAAATCAATAATATATAAATTTAAACCAAATCGATTGATGCACACCCTTATCTACGAGTAATTTGACTTCCTTTCATCACATAAATTATTTATTAATTATTTTGAAGGACTACAAAATCAAATCTCTCCAAAAACAAGTACTCTAAAAGATAATTACTTAAAAATAAGTGTCACATTTCTCTTCTCCTATGTGTTTCACATAAATGATTATATATTGCAATGTCTCACACGGATAGATTTATATTGCAATTTAAAGAAGATTATCAATACAAACAACATTTTTTTTTTATATTATTAAACAGTCAAAGCGACGAAAAAGAACTTAAATTAACAACTTATTTGTAAAAAAGGTCAAGCGAGACACCACAAATACAATATTTATTTAAATCATTAAATAAATATAACACATTTTTAACGTTAATGATTGCTTTTAATAATTTCATTCTACATTTATATATATATGTAGTTTTATTGATTGATGCGAGACACACGTCCAAAATACATATAGTTAACTAGTTGATATAAAATAAGTGAAGTCGCATTTATCTAAAATACACAGACCTAAAACAAAGTTATTAGTAGTATTTTGTAATTAATTGAAGTTTATGTGGGCTATTGTAAATATTCGTTTTATATTTGACTATCTACGTTATTAGTAAGTATTATTTTCGCAAGGTGTGTTGTGAATTTTGGGAAAAGGGTTTCATTTTTGTTGCTTATTATTACTAGGGCTAGCTAAAATTGGATTGCGCTGCGATGGGGGAACCGGAGAAAGTTAACGAAGTTGTCGGTCGTGGGAGGAAACGAGAGTCGAACGAAGACGAGGGTATAATCCAGGAGGAGGAGTCGAGTGAATATTGTTCTGATGAAAGCAGCGATTTCTCCATTGGCTATGATTCTGATGATCCTGCCTTTGAGATTTTGGAGGGCAAACCTGACGGCAAGATATGGAAGCAGTATTACAAAGAGTGGGAGGAGAGCGAGGTACCAACCTCAATCAAAACACTCTTTTATTTATGCTAAATAATTGTAATATATGTTGTTAATTTATCCGAATAATAGGGTTTTGATATCTCTGTACACCCTGGTACTTCTTTTATGGCTGGGATTCAACAAGTCCATGATTACCTCTCCGATCCAAAGATAAAAGAGGAATACGCTGAGTTGTGCAAATTGGCAATTGCTGATTTCAATTCTAAGAATGTAAGTGCTGGCTGCTTGCTTGCCTGCATTGTTCTGTTGGTTAATATCAAAAACTATTGTAATTGATGATGATTTGTCTCTGTCTTGTGTCTTTTATTTAGGAAGGTAGGTATGTGTTCGAGGAAATTGTCAACGTAAATGCATCATATGCTGCTCCTGCTGGGACGTGGTATTATTTCACTTTTGATGCCAGAGATACTACTGTTGATGCCACTGCTGCTGATGCAATAAAGACTTTTCAAGCAAATGTGTGGCATGGATTATTTGATGGAATTGCCGAGGTGTCTTTTTGCAGGCTTAAGAAAATTTTAAGTAACGAAGGTAAACTTAGGACCTATGTAGGGAGTACTATTTATACCAAGTATAAAAACTTAATACTGTTTTAAGTCTTGCGTTTCTCGGACTCTTCAAAAATGTCCACGGGTGCATGTTGGGTTCTCCAAAAAGTCTTATTCCGACAACAGCTTAGTCTACTCATGAATGTGCAGCCTTTCGCTTACTCTTCCTTCGATTCGGGGATTTCCCTGGCTAGGATTGATGCAAAAGTCTGTCCCTACTCTTTCGATCTTACTTGCTAATTGGCTTTTTCTCTATGGGCATATTCCTTCCACTAGAGGAATTTGCCTGACCTATCCCAACAAGCCAGTCCTACCAGCAGCCTATCCTATTCTCTGCTCCCTAAGAGCCTAGACCAGTCGGTAATGTCGTTGAATGAACGAAGACTTCCTTTATCCAATGCTGTTTCAATATTGAAACTCTTTTCCTATTCTTCCTAAAAAGAGGGGTCGATGCTAACTAAAGTCGGAAGGACGACCAAGGTTTTCCAATCTTCCAAGTTAAAGGACATATCCTATTAACTAAGGAATCCCTTTTCTCATGGAGGAGCCCGTCGTACTTTCACTTTTTTCGCTAGCATGATGGATAAAGAGCTGTGAGAAGACAGGAAGTCAGGGTTTCTGCATATTATATTAAATATTAACGACCACGGGGAAGGTTTGGCGAAGGTGTCCTTATAACAGGAATCGTACCGTTCTCTATGTGTGCCATGGCCCGATGGAATGAAAACAGAGGGAGTCGAAGACGAAAGAGAACTCCAAAGAAGGGTGTCCCTATAACAGATACAAATGATTTCTCCTCTATGTTCCAAGCTCCGATGGACCGAATAACATAGAGGACATGGAAAGATCGGAAGAAGTGTTAAGTGTCGCCTTCGGCTCTTGGTCTCGAGGGACACTTTGTTTCCGTATATGCATTATGTGTTTCACCCGACCGCGAAGCTCTTTCCAAGAGTGCACCTTTCCCTTTCCTTTCCGAACCGTCTTTTGCCCAAGGGCTTCTTACGGTCCTCCAAGGCCAAGAGACACCGAAGGGGTCGGCCTTAAGACCTTGCATTTGTCCAATAAGGTTAGGTTAGTATACTACTTTTTTTGTTTCTATATTTTCTTCGACCGAAGGGAGAAGAAAGCCTTGTATTAGTCTTGATTATTGATTATTGGGTGAGCCCCCCGATCCGATCATTCATTAGCCGAATACGAGAGTCCAGTCCAGCTCTTATGCCTGAGACCAAAGGTTTTTTTTCCAATCATTGCCATTCATTGCGCGGAGACAGCGATAAGAGAGGGGAAAGAAAGGGTAGGAGTTGTTTACTTCAAAGGGATAAACCATTATTAGAGCTTAGACGCCTGCAGAAGAAAGAGGAACAAGGAAGCTTCGTAGTAAGTAGTAGTATTCTAGAATCCTCACTCAAAGCAGGAAAAGGGATGCTCGAAAGCAAAGCCTCAAAATGAACATTCTTTCGTAGACAACAGAATCAAAAGAAGAAATCGCAGAGAGGACTTCCAGAGCCCGATCTACAGCTGCGTCAGCGTGAGGCAAAAAAAAAAAAGCGAATAAGCATAAAATAAAAGAAAAAAAAGAGAAGATCTACATCAGACACGATGTTGTTTTTTCTAGAGGGTAAGGGCTGTTGAAGAGTGGTCCAAAAAGGGATGTCCGTCCCAAAGGAAAGCTCGAGAACGATAGTAACTTCTTTCTAGTTCTAATGTAATGGAGCAAGGATGGCTACGTTCAGGTATTACAATTCTCAAAAATGAAAATGGGATTGTATCTTCCTCATTTGAATTTTTTTTTATGGATCTTGGTTCGCGCTTTTCGGCTTTTCCACTCATGACAGGGCTCGTCTTGCTTGTGTGTCGCCTCAATAAAATAAAGTTATACAACTATCATATATATATATGTGGTCTAATGATTATTGGGCATGGTTTGCCAAAGACTGTCTTTTAAAAAAAAAAGGTATTCAACTACTCCCATCGCTAGGCCTACTAGGCCTTTAGGAAATCGCTTTAGTGCCGCGCAGCGAGCAGGGAAGGTGCAGCCGAAGCTGCCCAGAGAGCTATAAGTGAAGCGCTGGGATGGCAATGCCCAAAGAGGTAGTAGCAAGAGAGGCCAGGCCAGAAGGCGTGAGTCAGAAGCAGAGCTTACTAATAGGGGGCGACCAAATGCCCCAAGGAGAAGACGTAACGCGAAAAGAGCGAGGGCTCCAGTAGTGGGGGCAGCCCTAATGTGGTGCAAGCTGTAGGAGAAGCACAGATACTTAGGAAAGTGGAGTCATTGTGAAGACTAGTGTAGCGGTCCCTAACTTTTATGGAAGCTGAGACCCCTCCGTGGTCTTAGACTGGTTAGTCGCGATGGACCAGTATTTCAAACTAGAAGAAATTACGGACTCGGAGCGGTTACATTTCACTACCACGAAGACGAAGTTGAAGGAAAACAAAAAGGCAGGCTTATGGTGAGCACATGTACGACAGAAGAGGGAGCAGGAGAAGAAGCGCTACGAAGAACAAGAAGTTCGTCAGTTTAAAGATTCATTTCTACAGGTGACGGACTAATAAGTTTAAGAATCTGAGACAAGGTTGTTTTTGAAATGGCTATGAGAGAGTACATAGAGGAGTTTTTTGACCTCCTGTCTCTACGATGTAGAGTGAAGAAGGGAGACAAGAGGGCAATATTCGAGCTGACTTTTTCTGAGCACGAATTGCATTTGTGTTTGACGGACAGCATAGAAGCAGCATACCGTATTGCTTTGAGGGTCGAAGGACCTACTGGTTCAGCCAAGATTCAGAAACCGAATAAAGGAAGCGAAGATAAGAGTGAAAATATGCCGTGGAGAAGAGCTTACTTATGAGCAAAAAGGGAAGACGAAGTCACAGGAGATTCGGTAGAGGAGATGGAGCTGGTAAAGGTGACCAGCAGGGAGATCAGGTTCGCCTTCATCGGGTTTGGACGTTCAGCTGTTCAAGGGAGTTTTGCAGGGAATGCTGAGCGCTAATCTAAGTCTTGAGAGAGACGTTCTGACCGACCACAAGCGGTAAGAGTCCAGCCCTTGAACACCAAACAAAAAAAAATATATAAAGTCATCAAAAAGAGCCATGGACGGAGAGAGTCAAGTCAGGCCTTTCTAATCCATATGTCCTTTTTCACAGCGATTTTTTATTTGTTTATCTTTATCGAGGTGGCAATTCAATTGTTCCAGCTGGTGACCAGAAAAGAGAGAGTGGCTAGCGTGCCTAACCTTTGAAATTGAGTTGATCTGCTCGTGAAAAAAGGGTTGAGTTTCGAGGATATGAGTCAGGTAAGAGAGTTGCTTTTGCCTAAGCTGAGCTTTCTTTCATAGCTTTTGCTGGAAACAAAGACAGACTGAGAATCATCCCTATAGTCGTAGTCATCGGGGTAACTTCCTCTATAAAGGATCATGTTCTCCCTTCTCTGTCCCAAAGTCAAGTTAAAGTAGAGAATCTCAGTTCTGTTCTAGTGGAAGCCTTTAGACTATCAATTCCTTCCTTTCGCCTAATCAAGGATATAAATAAGGTGGCACCTCAACGAATAAAAAAGAGAACTTCGTTTCCTCACCTCAATGCTATGGATTAGAACCCGTTCTCTCCACTCCTGGTAGTCGAGTGGCTTTACGCTTCAGGGACAAAAGAAAGACAGTCGATTTCTCTTCAATCCCTTCATGACTCTGCTGATATCCCGCCTTAATGTTTCTTAGGGTTGAAAGAAGAAATGAGATGCCCTTGTTCTCTCCTATCCTTTTTCTATACATATAGTAGCGCCCGCTGGCCAGTCATAGATAGTAGGCACTTATTTTATTTCTGGCTTCCTCTCTGTTTGTTTTTGTTTTTAGAGATCAGGTTCAAACTACTAAAGCTCGTAGGAAGAGTCAAAGCGAATAGGACTTTCCCATATTCGTAGAGGTAGCTCAACTCCCGGCCTCTTTCCTGTCTATTTGCGTTGCTAAGCTGACACAGGGCTGAAAGAGGCATGCCCCTATGTTCGAAAAGAGATCACTCCTGGCTAATGGTCGACTGAAGCCTCAGCCTATTTGAAAGAATTGTCTTCACACTTTAGGTAAAGTGTAAGTGGCTTGAGCCTACCTAAGCTTGATGAAGGGCAGACGGACCTGGCGTTGAGTGCCCTTTCCGCTCATCTTCCTATAAAAGCGGCTGAGGATTTGGCCTGACTTAATCATATTGGGACTTATGATCCCTCTCTCTCCTTTTTTGCTAATTGAATAGATTTTTTTATGGATGTCCCGGTTCGTAGGTGTGAGAGGCTAGCGTTGGATGGTTTTAGGCGGGGTAGGGGTAGGCCGAAGAAGTACTGGGGAGAGGTGATTAGACGGGACATGGAGCAGTTACAACTCACCGAGGACATGACCCTAGATAGGAAGGTCTGGAGGGCGAGGATTAGGGCAGAAGACTAGGATTAGTCAACAGGAATGAAATCTAAGAAAGTTGGTAGCTCTCAAGGACTCGGATTAGTCAACAGGAATGAAATCTAAGAAAGTTGGTAGCTCGAGCGAGGAGCGGAGCCTAGCCCTATAGCTATAGGCTATATAATATTCTATTTTCTCTGCTTTTCATAGTGTGAATCAAACTCATTGCTCATTCATTAATAGCTCTTGTCGGTAAAGTAGATCTAGATCGAGAGAGAGAATTGGCTTCTCGAGAATCCGCTGGAGTCAGATCAGTAGGGGAGTTCACACCGGGACTTTCAAACATAGAGAAAGAACCCATACCCTGAACCGGGGAAAGGCGATAAGGACCCAGGAAATGGTGAAGTACGTGAATCGACTCCCTTTTCGAGTCTAGGCTTTTTAACATAAAAGAAAGAATAAGGGACTTACTTCTTTCTTGACAAGGATCCTGAATAAATCGCACATGCTCCAAGGACTTCACGGAATTAGGAGGCACACAGGTGGGTATACCAAGAGAAATGCGGGTAAGCGACGAGCTACTTCGTTCCTCAACAAAACCAGTTTTGATTTCCAGAAAGATCCCGGCTGAACCTCGCCAAATGATCTTATGGATCATCCATCCCATCTTTTAGGTTTGGCAATATGTATCCCTCTGGGTATGGCTCGTAGTAAACCTCTGTAAGATAAGGAGGATCATAGGGTAGGTAACCTTTTCACCATTCTTTGTGAATGGTACCTTCCAGTAAGCAGGTCTCTTCAGGCTCTCCCAAAAGAAAAGAGAGAATGAATTTTAGCCTCTGTGCGAGCATACTCCAACAAGAAGAGCCTAACCAGGCCCTTGAGATAACAGCCCATACCATAGGGTGGGTAGCCCTATAGAGCCAAAATGAAAGGCCTTCGTCCATCATAGGCTAGCATAGCAGACAATAAGGTGAAATCCAGGAAGGGGAGGGGGAATGAATGCCAAATCTGAAGCAAATCGAAAAGCGAGTTCTCGTGGAGTGAGTCTAGTGCTTCCCTTTAACCTAGAAGCACTCAGTGAGCCTTCAACAATGTCCTTCCTGGCCTCTTGTTTGAGTTGACCGAAGGCGGCGGGTGGACGAACATCTTGCAATAAAGAATGTTCTCCTACTCACAAGCACCGACTCCTGTTGGTGCTATCAACCACGAAAAGTCAGTAATAAAGAATATGTGTTCCTCGCTCCCGCTATGGTTCGATACGATATGGTTTGATTGGTCCAGCCTTTAGAAACTAACTATCTTCTCTTCCCGTCGTTAGTTCTCCTTCTTTTTGGTCTTATTCCTCTTTCAAGTGCAATAAGAAGTAGGCTTGCTGCTACTACCGGTCTGGGTGGACTGGAAGTGCATAAGTAGTTGCGTCAGCTGTTGAGTTTGACTTCTATTACAGGAAGAAAGCATCTTTAAGAGGGGAAATCTTTCTTTCTAGGGAATCTGTGCTTACTAAGCCTGTGTTTGAGCTCTATGCCTTTGCCTTAGCGCGTCTTGGATGCTCTTCCCGTAGTGCCCCCTTCTTCCTCCTTGTCTCTCTCTGCCGCCTGCTTTTTCCGTTCCTTCTCTTTCGGAGTGGAGCACTCCTCTTTGTTCTGTTCCTTTCTAATAAAAGCTTGGTACGTGTTCTGAGCGAGCCTTCACGTGAGGTGAACGGTACCTATGAAGTGGAATCCATTTGTCTTGGCTTCCAACTCATAATGGAGTTGCGTAGGGACTCAAAATATCCACAGCTATTGGCAAGCTTGGGCATACTAAACAATGACCCAATTGAGACCGTGGCCACTCCTTGATAAAACAGTGATGATGTGGTCAACCCTGGATACGTGGCTCTTCGATGGGGGAAGGACCACGCTAGTCGTCTGAGTGTGTGGTGTGTAGTGGGTGCGTCTTAGTGTCTTCTTACTACGAAAAAGAAATGAGAAAATATATGATTCTCATTCTCGAAACTCCACTCGTTCTCTCCTTTCTTTCGCCTAAACAATTTCATTGCCTCACTCCGCTCGCCTCCAAAAACTTATTTCGTTCGCCTACAAAACCACCTTGCTAGTCGAGCACACGAGAAGACCCTGTAGAAGTCCTCCATCCATATGTTACCGACCTGACCATCCATCTATCATTGGAATCAGAAGAAACTGGTCCGTCCAACGCCTCTGACCTTGTTCCAAGAAGATCTCATTTCATCCTCTGCGAGACAAAGATCTCGAACATCGTAGAAAAAAGATCACTCCTAACTAACCAGTCAAGTGAAAGGAGCCCGCTTACCCACTCCCCTTTCCCCCCATTGCTAGGAGCCTCGCCCTCTTGACTTGATATGTCAAGAAGACTACAACAGTAGATCACCTTTTTTTTTGCTTAAAAAAAAAAAGGTGATCTACTATCTCATATATATGATAAAGGAAGCAGACTCTTTTTAGCTATTTTGATTCTTTTCTTTGTGGTACCCCTAAGAGATCTTTTTCCTTTCCTTGTATTGTATACATAGTCTTATGTGTTCCGTTCTAGAAGTAGTTAATTTCTAGAATTCCCTAGGAGCACAGTGCTCCGTGGATCTAGTCTTTAACCCTCACCCCGAACACTAGGATTGCACTAAAAGGAGGTGAATTCTAAAAGAAGAAAAGAAGGTGTCACGGTAATAGTATTGTGACCAGAATTGTTTATTCCTTTTCTTTCTTAGCTTCAAATAAAACTCACCCCTTTTAACGCAAACAAAGTGCTAGAGCATGAGAATTTCCGACAGACCTTCAAGTAACGCACAAATGAAAAGACCACCTTACCAAAGGGTGATGCTTGCATCCATCCAAGTTTGAGGTGTTCCAAACCCTTCACATGAGTGTGCACCCTAACGGTGCATCACAAGAAGGACTTATCCATCTTAGGAGACAAGGCAATGCCGTTTAAAAGATAAAACTTAGAACGCTCACCCATACAGAGAAAATCCATCAGAACGAAAGTTCCATGATGACAATATGGCCATAACGGAAGGACGTCTCCTTCCTCCCATAAAGATTATCATCACAGTACCACATTTGATCAGAATGCAGTATCGATGAATTTGACAAAGTATAGGTTCACACGCCGTGAACCCTATTAAGAGCAGAGGAAACTAAATATACTCCTCCACATCTCCTTGGTTAGGAACACATTTAGGTCTGATTTAAAACAGACCACGCCAAGAGGTACGAAACCTCACTTTTCCTATCGGACCAAACTAGTCGGTCTCGGGGGGGTTCCAACCAGGAGTCCTTCAGAGTAATAAGCCTGGGATGGACCCTTACTAAGAAGAACCGGAGATTGTGGTGAGATATTAGTGTGATGAACTTTCAAGAAAGATAAGAAAATGTCATTTTCACTTCTTATTTTCAAGAAAACCCACCATCACATCACCCTTACCAATGCTCCATGTGACACCAATAGGAAAACGAAACCTAAAACGACAAATCGATTTGTGCTCAGCCTCCTACGAGATAGGTTACAGTTTACCTCTCCCTTTTGGAGTTGTTACTCCAAAATGATGCCTTCCTTGTATTGTATACAATTTAAATAAAAGCTAAAGCACTTTCTTTTAAGAATGTATCTGGTTCCATCTTTCTTTCGTTAGTTAATCCACCTTTTTCTAAAAAGGATTGTAGTAATTCTGGTTTGACAGTAGATAGAATGATTTTTTCATATTGAGAAATTCTGTCTAATGGCATTCGATCACAGAATCCATTGACAGCTGCATAAATTACTAGAATTTGTTTTTCAATTGGCAGTGGTGCATATTGTGGCTGTTTGAGTACTTCTGTAAGCCTGGCGCCTCGATTAAGTAATGCCTGAGTTGCTGCATCCAGGTCTGAGCCAAATTAAGCAAAGGCGGCCACTTCACGATATTGTGCCAATTCTAGTTTTAAACTACCACAGACTTGTTTCATAGTTTTCAACTGAGCTGCAGACCCGACGCGACTGACAGATAAGCCGACATTAATAGCAGGTCTAATTCCGCGATAAAAGAGCTCTGTTTCCAAACAGATTTGTCCATCCGTTATCGAGATTACATTCGTAGGGATATAGGCGGATACGTCTCCAGCTTGTGTTTCAATGACGGGTAAGGCGGTCAAGCTACCTGCACCTGTCTGGTCCGATCGTTTAGCGGCTCTTTCTAAGAGACAGGAATGTAAATAGAAAACATCGCCCGGGAAAGCCTCACGGCCCGGTGGTCGGCGTAACAATAATGACATTTGTCGATATGCCACGGCTTGTTTACTAAGGTCATCGTAGATAATTAATGCATGCATTCCATTATCGCGGAAATATTCTCCCATGGCACAGCCAGAATATGGGGCTAGAAATTGCAGAGGAGCAGGATCCGAAGCGGTGGCTGCTACAAGAATGGAATATTCCAAAGCATTCGCTTCTGAAAGAATTTGAACTAATTGTGCATTTTTGTAGAAATGTCCACGGGTGCATGTTGGGTTCTCCAAAAAGCTGTATATTTTTGTAGAATCCAACACGGGTGTGGCATCGAAAATGAAGTGGTATAACCATTATTTATACTCAATATATAGTAAAATATAAGCGAGGTTTTGTACCATTTGAGCTACCAGATAACATTTTTCTGTGATAAGGCTCACACATAACAGAAATCAAGAAACCACTATATGGCCAAAAGAGTTGTAGGATGTATAGGATCTTATGGTTCTACCCCTTTTCATTGTACCTTTCAGAATTACTCTATTTCTTACTGATTCTTTATATAGTTATTTTAATAGTAAGATTAATGATTTGTGTTTGTTGGTACTTCTGTGAATTGTGCCTGTGTTTCTCAAAACCTAAGTTACTCGGACTCTCCAAAAACATTGCTGCCGCACCAGTGTTGGATCCTCCAAACTGCACTACTTTTGTAGGATCCAACGCGCACCCGATGAAATTTTTGAAGAGCCCGAGCAACATAGCTCAAAACAAATTAGAATTATTTGAAAAGTAGAAGTAAAACTAGTATTTGAATTACTTATTGACATTATCGTAAGCACATGAGAGAAGACACAGACAAGATCAAAAGAACAGATCTTGTGTATTGGGTGTTTATAATTATGGTTTAATTTGATATAGATTATTTAGTTTAGTGGGTTGGGTCGGGTTAAAAGGGGGGGAGTGGGTAGGGGAAATCTGGTATCTTTGTTTGATTTTAGGTGATTCCATCCAGAATAAGGACATTTTTGCATACTTGTAATGACAGGAACATATTTTGCCTTATACCACCTATAGCATAACTAGAGACAAGACCTTTGATGATAGACGAAAGTAGAGGGGCATTTTTGACCCTTTAGGCCTAAATAAAACTACAGTTGACAATACTGACTTCACATGCACAAGTTAGGTATATTTTACAATGTGTTTTTTCTTCTCATCTCCGCTGTCAACACTATCAATCTCAGATAAGAAGAAAAAGAAAAAGAAGAAGAAAAGCCGACATAATGGCAAACAAGAGGTTGAACAAGATAAGCCTTCTCTTGTGGAGTCCCTTGCTTCTGGATTGGTCATAGAGGAGTTGTCCAAGGGCAAGCCACGTGGGAAAAAAGCTTTTGTGGGATTTAAGGTATGGTTTTCTTTCCTGATTGTGTGTAATTAATTGTTCTCTCACTCTGTTGATCCATTTTATACTTTCCGTGGAAAGTGATGTACTAACTTCACAACTAAGTCAACCATGATTTAAGCTTATCCTCTTTGATGAACGTGTGGTGTTCACGTCCGTTATTAGTAACACTTTCTGTCGCTGAACAGGTTGCTGTACGTTATACTGGCAAGCTCATGGAGAATGACAAAATATTCTATAACAATATGGGGGAAGGAGGAGAACCTTTTGAATTTCGTTTAGGTGTGTGTTTTATTTAATGTCTAATAGAAGATGGCTACCATTTGTTTTGATGTATGTTTAAGCCTAGGTTTTTGTGCTTGCAGCTGCTGGTCAAACGATAAAGGGTTTCGAAATCGGTGTAGATGGTAACTTGGATGACTGAACTGACCGTTTCTCTGATTTTACAGTTACATTTCCAGTGTCGAGGACTAACATATCTTGTACATTCCACTATCGACAGGCATGCGCGTTGGGGACAAAAGAAGAATTACGAT
>JAQZCD010000270.1:0-21887 GCA_030864225.1 Capsicum baccatum var. pendulum | reverse complement strand
GGGTGTTGTACTTGGACAGAGATGAGAAAGTTATTTCAACCAATCTACTATGTGAGCAAAGTCTTGAACGGAGCCCAAAACAACTATACTATCACGAAACAAGAGCTTCTAGCAGTTGTTTATGCTTTTGAAAAGTTTTGTGCTTACCTATTGGGGACTAAAGTGGTGGTTCATACTGATCATGCAGCCCTGAGATACCTAATGACGAAGAAGGATGCAAAGCCGAGGCTAATTCGATGGGTGTTATTGCTGCAAGAATTTGATTTCCACGTAAAAGATAGAAGATGTTGCGAAAACCAAGTGGTTGATCATCTATCTAGACTTGAGAATGAGCACACAGCTCATCCCGATCTTGAGATTAATGATGCATTCCCCGATGAAGAGATCCTATCCATGATGGTGGAAGAATTACCATGGTACGCAGACTTTGTAAACTGTGTGGTAAGTAATGTGATACCTGCGCATCTCTCATTTCATCAAAAGAGAAAGTTCATGCATAATGTAAAACACTACTTCTGCGATGAGCTATATTGGTTTTGATGATGTGTGGATGGTGTTATCAGACGATGCATATCTCAAGTAGAGGTGCCAATTATCTTGGAAACAAGTTATGCTTCCCAAGTTGGGGGACACCATGCAGGTGGTCAGACAGCAAGAAAGGTATTGCAAAGAATCTTTTATTGGCCTTCGATATTTAGAGATGCCTACGAATTTGTGAGAAG
The DNA here is from genome assembly GCA_030864225.1 of Capsicum baccatum var. pendulum. Lineage (NCBI taxonomy): Eukaryota > Viridiplantae > Streptophyta > Magnoliopsida > Solanales > Solanaceae > Capsicum > Capsicum baccatum. Next base: position 21,165 of record JAQZCD010000270.1, on the reverse strand, counting down.
ATGCGACTAATGTTAGAGACAAGGCATGATATCAAAGCACTATGAGATGCCCATGTCAAAAATTCTTGAAGTAGAGTTGTTTGATGTGTGGGGTATTGATTTTATGGGCCCATTCATGAATTCGTTTGGGATGAAATATATCCTAGTTGCTATGGACTATGTATCCAAATGGGTCAAAGCAGTAGCGCTAGCCGATAATGAAGGAAAGCGCGTTGTAGCATTCTTGAAGAGAAATATCTTCTCTCATTTTGGGGTATCATGTACCATCATAAGCGATGGAGGATCACACTTTTGCAATAAGCTGTTTATAGCCGTGTTGGTGAAATATGGTGTAAAGCAACACAAGGTAGCTATACCTTACCATCCATAAACTAGTGGACAGGTAGAGGTTTATAATAAAGAGATCAAGATAATCCTTGCTAAGACTGTAAATGTTAATAGGAAAGATTGGTCTCGAAAGCTGGACGATGCACTATAGGCTTATAGGACTGCATTCAAAATGCAAATTGGCATGTCCCCGTACCAACTAGTTTATGGGAAGGCTTGTCACTTGCCCATTGAGCTCGAGGATAAAGCATTGTGGGCGTTGAAGCGACTGAATTTGAATTGGGATGATGCTATGAATATGAAATTGAAGCAGCTGAATGAGATGGATAAATTCCGTCTACATTCGTATGAAAGATCCGACCTCTACAAGGAGCGGATGAAAAAGTATCATGATCGGCGAATTGTTCAACGAAACTTTCAAAAGGGCGATATGGTACTTCTTTTCAATTCCAGATTGAAGCTATTCCCAGGTAAGTTAAGGTCCAAATGGTCTGGTCCATACAAAATTAGCCAACTCTACTCGTCTGGAGTAGTTGAGTTAGAAAACAATAATATTGTTGTTTTTAGGTAAATGACAATGATTGAAGCCATATATCGGTCCTCTTGACTCGATAAAATGTATGGCCACCATCTACCTCGATGAAGTCTAAGTAATTAAGGTAACTATGTCGTGCCGCAACAATAAATCAAGCGCTACATGGGAGGCAACCCATGGTTTTTAATTATGTTGTTTTTCTAAGAGTTTGTCGAGCCATGACCAAAACTAAGGCACTTGATAGGAGGTAACCCATTGTTCTAATCGTTTTTATTGTTTTTGAGTAAGTGTAGGTCCAAGAGGTATAAAGGAGGAGATTGGTTTCAAATTTTGCTTTGGAAGTATTGCATGTTGAAGGTGGTAAGTTAGCAATGAAGAAGCAAAAGGCTATGAGTTAGGCATTGCCTATGAAAATCAAGGCAATGAACAAGGCAAGGCCTATGTAAATCTAGGTAACAAACAAGGCAAGGCCTATGAAATGCCCAAAGCTCTCTGAATCTAGAATGCCATAGCATAGGCTCCGCCTATGCCTAACAATGCCATAGCATATGTGCCGCCTATGCCAAAGCCTTTTGTCTCTTAATCTAGAATGCAATAGCATAGGCGCCGCCTATGCCTAAAAATGCCATAGCATATGTACCTCCTACGCCAAAGCCTTTTGTCTCTTAATCTAGAATGCCATAGCATAGGAGCCGCCTATGCTCAACTAGGCTTTGCAAAAGGCGCCGCCTACGCCAAGCATTAGCAAAGCTTTAGGCGCCGCCTATGCTCACTTTTTGGTCTCCTAATCCGATTCCAAATGGGTCAAAACCTGACCCAAGCTTGTCCTATAAATAAAACCTTATTCTTAGAACAAAAATTCATTGCAAACTCAACCTAAGCGCTGCCTACCTCTCCAAATTCTCTCAACAATTTTCCTTTTGCTCTTTTAACTTTTTAAGAACATCTTCCAAGGCCATCAACCAAGTAAGTACTTCTTTGCTCTTCTTTTATATTCCGTAAGTAGTACAATACTACGCCTATAATAAATTGTTAAATGTTGAAGTAGTGTTGGTGATTTGAATATGGTTGATTTGTTGTGATACAACTAAGTGAGTGAAAGAATACGTAAGGGTGATCTTGACTTGTTTCCAACTTGTATTTAATTTTGATACACTATCATACTTTTGCGGGATTGACATAGTTAAGAAAATTGCATAATATTGTAACTCGAAAGTTTACATGTTGGAATGACTTGTTCATCGAGATGAAAATCATGGTTGACTACCAACATGCTATGTTGTGATTATTTCTAATGCCATAACTTGATACAATCTCTATGTAGTAGTCTTGCTCAAAAGGTACATCAATCCAAAAATGAAAGTATTGCCAAGATTAAATGAAATATAATAAAAAAAGATAGTTAAGATGACAAGAAAAGTATGACTGCACTGATTATATTGTTGGAACATAACACCTAAACGTATATCGATGAAGTCTGAGTAATCGACATCATTCACTTAACTAGTTTGTGCCAATAAATTAAGTGTTGGGTCGTGCCACTACTGGTTGTTTGTCAATTGAACCCTATTGAGATGAAGCTAACATGACTTTATTTTTAGGTACAATGGCACCAAAAAGTCGACCAGGAAAGGAAAAAGCAACCACCTAATAGAAAGGCGAAAAAAGGGGATGAAAAGAGCAAGCTAAATCCTCCTCGCTGCAAATACCTCGCCGCATGTTTGGAATAAAATAGGTCCTATAGGAGGAAGGAAAGGAGTGGTACAAGAACAATAAATTGAAAAAATATGTTCACGTAGAGTTGATACAAAAGAGAGCCTAGCAAAGAAAGAACCTCGCATCCTGGCCAAAATCATGGTGCTACATCTTGACTTCATTTTTTGAGACATAGGAGAATGTAATCTTGATATAACGCATGATTTCTATGCCAATTGGTCCCCAAAGACTACAGGAGGTGAAGTAAAGATTCAGGGACAGGTTTTGCAACTAAATGCGGAATTCTTTAACTCTTTTCTGGGCTTGCCACTATTGATCCATCACCACTCAAAGAGCTTTATAACAGACCTCCGTAAAGGACGATCAGACACACACTGTACGGAACAATATCAATGGCACATTAGAGTCATCACAAGGATACCGGTAGACACAACACCTTCCCATATGCTTTCTTGAACAGAGAAGCTCGAATATGGTTGCGAATAGTCAACTCTTGCCTGATTCCAGGGACACAGTACACAAAGATAACATGAGATAGAGTGTGCTTGATATACGCATTGATGACGAACGTCTCCATCAACATTGGGGAAATTATTCGATCTTCAATGCATAAGGCTAAGCTGCACAAGAGGTCCCACTTTACCTTTGGCAATTTGTTGACTGTAATATTGAGGAAGGAGGACATCGAAGAGGAACTTGCAGATCATAAGCTTCCACACAACCCGAAGAAGGTTGACCTCACAAAAGTTAAAGATGCTGAATCTATGCATGGCGTCAACCTTACCACTGCAGAAAGACATGCTCGTGACGAAAAATTCTTCCGCCATTTGTATGGCATGACGAGATTTACCATGATGAGTGGGGGTCGTGTTCCAACTGCTGCAGAGCTCCAACAGTTGGATTATGACTACCTAATGAATGAGCATGCGAGGGCTATGTGTGGAGTAGGTTTATATTTTGAGGAACCTCTTGATGATGATGTGACAACCGATGATGATCGTTGAATGCCAGACTCTGACGTAAAGGAGAACTCTGATGATGATTCTGATGCAGGGGGTAAGACCCCAGACATAGAGGAGGAGTCCGATTAACTAGGTTCTTTTTATTTATTTTCCACTGAGGGCAGTGTGTCCCGTGTAAGTGTGGGGTACTAGTATTTGCATGCTATACTTCTTTGTCTGCATTTGCATCTATTTATGTTTGTTTGTTTTATTTGTTAGTAGTTAAATTTTAGAATTTGTTTTTTTAACTTTGCATGAAATTGTTCTGATAGGAAGCATGATATTATGACAAGAGTCTGTGATAAAATCATTACTATTGAGATATTTAGGCTCTAAATGTGACTCATTATGTGATAAGTGTGTGGTTTAATTCCTTCATATGTTGGGTCAAGAGTCTATACTGCTTCCACTAAAGTTGACCATGTGCCTTGTGTGTGTGAGGTTATAGAATATTCTGTGTTTGTGGCTGATGCTAGAACTTGCCTAGTGTGTGTGTAAAGCGAAATGAAGAGTGTGAGTTTAGGAGATGATTTAGGCATTTCTTTGGAAGCCTGTAATTATTTACATTCTTTTTACCTACCCGTGGACATTATCCTAGTCAACCCCTTTTGAGCCTTTAAGCTATTTTCTTTGACAGCCTCATATGTAGCCTAATCCATTTTTTTTTCAAGACCATAATTTGATCCAAATTCCTAAGCGCTTTAAATTCTAAAGTCATGTGACCAAATAAGAGTAAATTGGGTGAGAGTGATACCTTAAAGAGAATTGGTACTTGAATTTGTTATGAAAAAGAATGGCTATTATAGAGGTGTGTTATAAAAAAAATAAAGAACAAAAATGAAAAGTTAATGCTATTTAAAATTGAATAACAAAAGAGGTGAGAAGGGGTGGTAGATTAAAAGAAAGAAGAAAGGTTGTTTGAAAGAAAGTGTAAATGGAATAATGTGATGTATTAAAGTTCTTAGGGAACTTAGTCACGATTTCTGGCCAAAATAGTCCTACCCGTCCCTTAGCCTACATTACAAACAGTAAAGACCTATTTGATCCTAAGCTTAGCATTCTGATATTAGTAGAGTATTACACTAAGGGCAAGCCTATGGTCATCAGTTGCAACATATGAATTCTTTGTCAGAGTGAGAGCAAGGAGAATTTTATACCCATGTTTCGAATAATGCAAAACTTGTGAGTGATTATGGGTGATATCTTGTGTAAGACACACATGATTGATGAGTTTTGGGTAGTTGTGTATAATTCTCTCTGCCTTAACTTATGGATACGAATTAACCATCATCACGAGTCTATGTTGGAGGTTGAATTGTTTCTAGTAGTGATTAGAAAACTACTCTTTGTTAATAATTGTCGTGCCTGTCTTGATGAATATTTTATGCTGTTACTGTGCAACCCTAAGTAGATGTTTATATGGACATGATATATTGCCTGAGGAATAACAAAGCTTTAAGTGTGGGGTGTTGATGTTAGGCGTATTTACACGCCTAAAGCACCTTAATTTACCCATATTTTAGCTAAGTTTTGAGGACAAAATATATAATTCCTGCACTTTTAGTCCTTTTTCCTGTAAGTGAGCTAACCAACGTGATTAGCAAGTTTTCAGGTATAAATGATGAAGATTTCAGCATTTTATGGACTGTTTGACGCCAAAGGAAACTTCACGTAAGAAAGAAGGCAGCTTTTGGAAGCCTATGGACTGAAAGTGATGCATGGAAAACTTGTCCCGGGCAAAAACAGTATTTCCAAAGACTTGAGGATCAGCAGTAACTTAGTAGGATTAGGACAAGGATGCATTAACTTAGTAAGATTGGGACTAGGATGCAGTAACTTAGTAGGAATAGGATATGGGTGTTATAAAAACCTTATTTTGCTAAAATTTTTAAGCATTCATTCCTCCCCATTATTTCTTATTCCTTATAATTCCTTCTAGTCCATTCATTAATACTTTATTGACATTATTCTTCATTTATTCAACTTTTAATTTTCACAACAAGAGAAACTCTACTAGCAAGTAAATCACGCCACAAGTGACGCCAATACATACTTATAGTGATATTGTTATTGCTTTGGTATGATGATGATATCCTCGTGGTTTTCCTTAACAATTATGAGTAGCTAAACTTCTCTGTTAGGGTTATGGAAGACTTATGAGATACTTTCTATTGCTATGAGTTTGTGAATTCTTGATACGTATGCTTATTATATCATTACTCTCTTCATCTTAATTGAATTCTTCTGGTTGCAAACATATAGAATACGCCAGTATAGCATTAACTTGTTCGAGAGAAAACTTACATGTCTGGAAAAGAGAGAGTGACAAGGAAATAAGGCTACCAAACCCTATTTAAAAGTTAGTGCCGTAACTGGATTAACCTCTTGGAGAATTCGTACCATTAGTTATATTCTTTAAGCTCGAAAGAGTTAAAGTGAAATAATCCTTGATGGTCGAAAGACACTAGGATTTACCATATAATACAAACCTCTATAAGCGCATGCATGTCTGAATTCCTCATAACCCATAGACAATAGATACGTAGAACTCATAAGGTGGACATAACCCTATCTTATAATTCTCATTTATTAAAACCTACTAAACAAAGCATTCTATTTTTACTTTGCTACTTTGATACTTCTAGTTCACGCCAAACCCTAAATCCCCCTTTTTTGTAGAATTTTTGACCAATAGTCTAATAATAGTTGCAATACTTAGTGACTGAGTATTCCCTGTAGGATTCGACACCCAACCCAGATAGGTTGTATATTTGATGACGATCGCTTACACTCTTACGAGAGCTGTAGTTTGAGCGTTATCACCCAATAAGCACAAATACAGAACTAATCAAAAATAATAAAACACCAGAAGCTAAAATAGAGTAAAAAAAAACTCACCTTTCGGCCATCAATTACATGAGTATCTTGAAGAACTCTATCAAGAACACTAGGATTTACAAATTCAATAAAACCAAATCTTCTAGGCTTTCAAGTAATCTTATCTATCATTACAACAGTTTGTAAAACATCACATACACTTGAAAATACTCCTTCATCTTCTCTTCTGTTTTTCCCATGATATTTCACCAATAAATAGCTTTTCTTGATCTGAATCCATATGTATTTTCCCTCACTCTCTTTGTATATGGTGTGTGTATATTATGTATACCAAAAAAAAGAAAGTGTAAATTTTGAGTGTGTATATCTCTCTTTGGGTGAAGACAAAGAGAAAGTGAGGGTTTATGAATTAGAAAAGTGGGAAAGTGAGGTGAATGAAGATGAATTTAGGACAAGGAATGGACGGTTGTGATTTGATTAGATCAATGGTTGTGATGAGTTTTTTGTTTTGTTTTGTAGTTTTGACCTGGTGTCTGATATCTGTCGTGAAGCTTTGTCTCTAATTTGAATCGCGCATTATTGACTAATCTAGATCGCACACTACGAGTTATGATTTGATTAATGAGATTTTTGTTTTGTTTTGTAGTTTCTCACCTAGTGTCTAGTATCTGTTGTGATGCCCTGTCTAGTTTGGATAGCGGATTATCGACTAGTCTAGATTGCACACTACGAGTTGTGATTTGATTAGACCAGTGATGGTGATGATATTTTTGTTTTATTTTTCAGTTTCCCATCTAATGTCTGGAATTTGATAAGGAGCTCTGGCTAATTCAGAGAGCGTATTGTCTATTAATCTGGATCGCACACTACAGATTGTGATTTGATTAAATTAATGGTGGTGATGAGATTTTTTATTTTGTTTTGTAGTTTCTCACCTAGTGTCTGGTATCTGTCATGAAGTTCTATCTAATTCAGATCACGCATTTATTTTGAATAGCGCATTATCGACTAATCTGGATCGCACACTACGAGTTGTGATTTGATTAGATCAATAGTGGTGATGAGATTTTTTGTTTTGTTTTTTCAGTTTCTCATCCAGTGTCTAATATTTATTGTGGAGCTATGTCTAATTCGGATTGCGCATTATTGACTAATGTGGATTGCACACTACAGATTGTTATTTGATTAGATCAATGGTGGTGATGAGATTTTTTATTTTGTTTTGTAGTTTTCCACCTAGTGTCTTGTATCTGTCGTGAAGTTCTATCTAATTCGGATCACACATTTGTTTTGTAGTTTTCCACCTAGTGTCTGGTATCTTTCATGAAGTTCTATCTAATTCGGATGACGCATTTAATTCAAATCGTACATTATCGACTAATTTGGATCGCACGCTATGAGCTGTGATTTGATTATATCAATGGTGGAGATGAGTTTTTTTGTTTTGTAGTTTCGCACCTAGTGTCTAGTATATATAGTGAAGCCCTGTCTAATTCAGATCGTGCATTATTGACTAATCTGGATCGCAAACTATAAGTCGTGATTTGAATAGGTCAATAGTGGTGATGAGATTTTTTGTTTTGTTTTTCAGTTTCCTACTTAGTGTCTGGTATCTGTTGTGAAGCTCTATCTAATTCGAATTGTGCATTATCCACTAATCTGGATCGCACACTACAGATTGTTATTTGATTAGATCAATGGTTGTGATGAGAATTTTTGTTTTGTTTTGTAGTTTCTCACCTAGTATCTAGTATCTGTCATAAAGCTCTATCTAATTTGGATCGTGCATTATCGACTAATCTGGATCGCAAACTATAAGTTGTGATTTGATTAAATCAGTGATGGTGATGAGATTTTTTGTTTTGTAGTTTTCCACCTAGTGTATGGTATCTGTCGTGAAGCTCTATTTAGTTCCAATCGCCCATTATCGACTAGTTTGAATCGCATGCTACAAGTTGTGATTTGATTAGATCAATGGTGGTGATGAGATTTTTTATTTTGTTTATAGTTTCCCACCTAGTGTCTGGTATCTATCATGAAGATCTGTCTAATTCGGATAGCGTATTATCAACTAGTTTGGATCGCACACTACGAGTTGTGATTTGATTCGATCAATGGTGGTGGTGAGAATTTTTGTTTTGTTTTTCAGTTTACCACTTAGTGTCTGGTATCTGTCGTGAAGCTCTGTCTAATTCGGATTGCGCATTGTTGATTAATATGGATCGCACACTGGCGATTGTGATTTGATTAGATCAATGGTGGGGGTGGTTTTCAGTTTCCTACTTAGTGTATGGTATCTGTCGTGTAGCTCTCTCTAATTTGGATCATGTATTATTGACTTATCTGGATCGCACAATACAAGTTGTGATTTGATTAGATCAGTAATGGTGATGAAATTTTTGTTTTGTTTTGTAGTTTTCCACCTAGTGTTTGGTATTTGTCGTGTAGCTCTGTCTAATTTGAATAGCGCATTAGCGACTAATTTGTATCTCACACTACAAGTTGTGATTCGATTAGATCAACGATGGTGATGAGGCTTTTTATTTTGTTTTTTAGTTTTCCATCGAATGTCTGGTATCTGTTATGGAGCTCTGTCTAATTTGGATCGCTCATTGCTGATTAATCTGGATCACACACTATAAGGCTCATTTTCGAGATGACATTCTTCACTGGATTTTCTCCATATTCAGTGTCAAAACTTAAGACTAGTTATTTTGTCCATTGAGACAACGAATGAACAGTTATGATTTGATGAGATTAGTGATGGTGATGAGATTTTTTTTTTCAGTTTCCCACCTAATGTTCGATATCTGTTATGGATCTCTTTCTTATTTGAATCACGTATTGTCGACTAATCTGGATCGAGCACTACAAGGTCCATTCTGAGGATGACGCTTTCAATGAAATTTTCTCCATATTCGGTGCCCGAACTTGAGACCGTTGATTTTCTCTATTGGGATAGGAAATGAACAGTTATGATTTGATGAGATCAGTAGCGGTGATTAGATTTGGAATGTTATACGTGATGGACGCAGAGGGATAAGTACTCGAGCTAGAGTCTTTGCATTGAAGTCTCTTTTATATAACTGTGGTATCTGAATTAATTTTCATGTATCGCAACTAAATTCAATGGATAATATTATACCTCTCATCAACAACAAATATCAAATAATTAATTCAATTAAAACAACATTAAATATTAATTCTTACATTACTCACATAAATCACAAGAATCTATTATACTTCACATAATATTAGTTAAACTTGATTAATTAATATACATAAGAGGAAAATATTATTATATTTTGAACATAAGAGGCAGATATACCTCCCAAAATATTCAAATTTCAAATATTGGAATTTAATAAGGTTGTTACAATAAATGTACTTTGGTCAAACTTATATAATTAATTTTCCACCTCTCTCTTACCTAGGGAATATCTACTTCACCCTATGAGTTCTTTTTTTGTTTTTATTATAGTACAATATTTTGTTCTCATTCTCAAATAATAATATTTTTTTCATCAAATGTTAATATTCTTAGTAACTAAGTTGTTTGAACTTTTTAAAAATATTATATATTTTTTTGTTATAGTTAATTTTTTTTAGAATTTTTAAAAATATTATTACACTTATATTATATTTTTTAAAGATATACTATTTTTGAAATTGAATTTACCCACAAAGACATTTTACATATTCTCATTTTTAAAAATTATATTTATTATATTTTTCAAAAAAAAAGGGACTATTTTTTGAAATATTCTATTTCCTTCCTTTTATTTTATGTGGTTAATTTGACTCGACTCGAAATTTGACAAAAAGAAGGAATTTTTAAACTTGTATTCTAAAAGAATTTAGTTTTTCCTTGGGATAATCTAAAATTGAAAGCGTGACGCGTAAAATGAGAAAGAGAAAATAGTACTAATATCAAACATCATATTTTCAAATCGAAAAATAAAAACAACAACAACGTATTTGGTGTATTCTCATAAAGTGAAATTTGGAGAGGTAAAGTGTACACAATTTATATTCGCGACTCAAGCTGAAGTAGAAAGACTGTTTCTGCTAGACCCGACTGAGGACATTTTCAACCAAACAACAATAACTTACCTACTGTATTCACATAAAGTGGGATTTGGAGTAACAAAATCTACACAATCTATGTTCGTAACTCGGAATTAAGCAGAGAGACTGGTTTTAATAGACTCTGACGCATTTTCAGACAAAACCAACATATTTTAGTATCAAATGTCATATTTTTAGATCGAAAAATAACAACAACAATAACAACATTTTCAGTGTAATCTCATAAAGTGGAATTTGAGGAGATAAAAGTGTACACAATCTATATTGCCAAATCAAGTTGAAGTAGAGAGACTCTTTACAAAAAAATCATATTTTTTTCATCTCTTGTCTACAGAGCGTACGAAGGGGAGCCTTGGAGTAACTAGTAAAATTACTGAATACAAGTTAAGGCAGCGTACAATACACCTTTATAATGAGCTCTTTTTCGATATCTTTAATGCACCGGACTGAATTTTCTCTTTTTGTCTACAGTGTACTAGTAGTAGTAAAGATAACCACTATCTTGCACAATAAAAGAGAGTTGTATTTACACTTTACTTCAACATTTTCCTGATTTCACTTTCCAAAAAAGTAACCAAAAAAAAACTTCAAAAAAGACCCAAACAACAATGGAATAATCAATCAAGAATCCAAAAAAAAATGGACTTTCCCACAAAGCCATTTTGCATATTCTCACTTTTTTTGGTTACATTTACCATTCTTAAGCTAACCCCACTAGCTAAATCTGATTCAGATTACACTAAGTTAGTGTACAAAGGTTGTGCTAAACAAGATTTGTCAAATCCATCTGGTGTTTACTCACAAGCACTTGATTGGGATTGAGGTGTTGTTGTGGTTTTACTAAGCACTTTAGACATGGGTTAAACCTAAACAGAGAAAAATGGTCAGTGATAATTTATATGGCACACTTCACTTGTTTGCAATTTAGGTTTTATGGTTGTAGTATTGAGCACATTTAAGAAAATGCTCTAGTTTCTCTATAAAACACATTAAATTATCTATGGAAGAAAAGAGAGAAGTATTGCCTGTTTTATCAAATTATGGTTATCCAAAATTAGCACGTTTAGACATTAGTTGAGCTTAAATGTGCAAACTTGGTCTGCGACTATATCACATTCAACTTGTTTGGGATTTAGGTGTTTTAGTTGTAGTAGTAATATTGAGCAAGTTGAAGAAAATTCCCTAGTTTAATCACACAAAATTATCTATAAATTTCCCATTTTCTCACATTATATTTTTCCAAAATTGAGCAGGTTTAGACATTAGTTGAGCTTAAAGGGGGAAAAGTGGTTAGTCAGGATTCATTTGTCTGAAACCCAACTTGTTTGGATCGAGGCACTAATATTTTTCTTGTTGTATTGAACACATTTAAGAAAATGCTCTAGTTTCTCTCAATTGATGAGGACTACTTGGTAATTTATCCATGTTGTGCATGTTTAGACATGACCTGAGCTTAAACAGGGAAACGTGGTCAGTGTATATCTTATATATCTACTCAGATAAATTGACTTTTGCATTTTGACCTTACATTTCTATACTCGACTTTCAATCGACGGGGTTCTCATTAAGTACTGAATTCAAATGATTTATAGTACTTCACTTAATAATTGAACTGCCAATGATTTATAGTACTTTGCCTAATTCCTTGGTACATATTTTCGCCATAGCACCATTGATCTTGCCATTATTGATCTGTATGCCTAACATAGCTACACAAGGCAGAATATAAGGGTATTCTAAAGTTAGATAGACGAAAGCTAGTATAACTTGTACTACTTTGTATTTCTCTGTATAATGCTTGCCCTGTGTTTTTACTTTTGCAAATGAGACTTGAAGTTATCGGTAAAAAGGCAAAGAATGCAACTTTTATTTCTGATACTGAGGCTACAAAGATATCAAAGGAGATTCAAAAAGTGGAGAATAGAAGAATAGAGAAAAGCACTTTGTGCAATGAGCGGAGCTCTCGGAGCCACTGCATGGTATCAATCCTGAATATATGTTTAACGATGTCTAAATGGAAAGAGTTTTATTTGTTTTCTGTTTCCAGCAAGGATATATCTTCATCTTTTACGAAGGAAGCTAAATGTTGTTGCAGATGATTATTGATGTTCCAACAGTAGGAGGGCGACTAATGCTTATCGATTCCGAGAATATAGAACAAGCTGGTCAAACTGGCATGGAAGCAAAAATGCAGGTAAAGTTCTACGTTTTTTACTTACCTCGTTTTTTTAAAGTTTGTTTCCAGATTTTCTATGAACAGTAATTTGAAATGTATGATTTTAGCTCTTGATGCATTTAATACTAATCCGACAATCAAATTACGCAGACTACAAAGATCAATCAGGGAAACAGTGCACTTAAAAGGGTGGTTGAGTCCATTGCTAACGGTGATTCCCACGTGCAATTCTGAGACAGCAAGTTAACTATGCTCTTACAGGTACTACATCTTGTGTATCTAACATATCTATGTTGCTTGGATCCTCCAAAAATGTTGCTACCTCCGTATTGAATCGTCCAAAAATTAGTAATTTTTGATCTTACGCGCACCAGCATCATTTTATAAGGAACTAAGCGACATAGCCACAAACAGTTTGGGAGTTTTACTAGTCGTTGTGAGAAGTTGATTCAACTATTTCATGTAGGATTCTTTTGAGGATGACAAGTCCAATATTCTCATGATATTGTGTGCCAGTCCAGATCCTAAAGAGCTCCACAAAACCATCTCTACTCTAGAGCACGGTGGAAAAGTAAAATGCATTGTCCGTGGCCCTCATACGCCATTGAAGGAGAAAGGTGTAGAAGATTCTTCCTCAGCGATTATTTTGGGGTCAAGGATTGCGGTAATGGATCAGTTTATGCACAAGCTACAAATGGAGAATAAGCTTAAAGAGAAAGAGTGTAACGAAGCTAAGAGAAAGCTTGTGAAGAAAGAAAAAGAAATTGTTACCTTAAGGTCTAAATTTGACTTAGCAGTACAAGGAGGAGTCGAGACAACGGAGGAGGATGTAGTTGTTAAAGTAATTGAGCGAACTCAGATGTTGAAACATGAATTTGAAAAGAAGATACAACGGTGTCAGAAAATGGCAAATGAATTCGTAGAGACTGAAAGGAGGAAGATGGAATATAGAATCTTCCAGCAGCAACAAGAGTTTAAAATGTTTAAAAGGTGCTCGGAGGAGATCAAGGCCGAGCTTTACCGTTCAAGGGTTGCCAATAGATCAACAGAAATAGAGGAGAACAGCTTTGGGAAAAGGCTACTGGAGATTTACTCTGACGATGCAGGAATGGTGAAATCTATGGATTTGAATAGATCTATTGATATGAACTGTGGAAAGCAAGATGCAGCCATCGATAAAGCATAAAGTAACGCAGTTCAGGCATTTTTGGGCTATCCTAGCATAAGCAATACAAGAGAAGTTGAAGATCCTTCTATCGATTTGTTGCAACATATCACCAATAAATCGTTCTTTGAGCACTGTGTTCGAGGAGCAAGAAGAAGGTAACGACAGTGAAGGTGATAAAGAGAACCCCCCTTCTAGGAGGTGAAAAAAAGAGGTTATTGTGGAAAAGACAATACATTCCGCTATGCTCCCATCACGATTTATAGCGTGCAACAATAGTAGAAGATCGTTCAGATGATCTTTCTAGTGATATTGTCCCTCAAGAAAAGAAATAATTCAAAATATATTCAAACTTTATGGAAATTATAGAGAACTCTCTCAGCAGTGAATAACAACTGAATCGAAATCAGCTCCAGTTAAAGAAATCGGATAGGATTCACCTATAAGAATATTACATAATCTCTCTAGCGAGAAAGTTAACGATTTCAAAGGAAAACTTCAACCATACATTTGAAAGCATAGGCGTTAATATGGACGTGCATGTGAAATGGGAAGATTTATCAACAGGAAAATCCTGGGATTATTATCACTACACTGAAGGTTGTCAAAGGTTCAACGTTAGCTGATTTACACAAGATGATCGAGATATATCTGGCGTTGACAATCAGAACTCAATTTCCTGGTAAGTAGGATATTTTATACTTGAAAAGCTTCAAAATGTTTGTGTTTACATATTCATGATAACAGTTCTTCGATATCATTCATGATAACAGTTCTTCGATATCATCCATGATAACAATTCTCCTATATCATCTACATGTCTCTGTTTATACTTAAATAGCTTCAAAATGTCTCTGTTATATTTATGATAAACAATTCTTCGATATCATCTACATGTCTGTGTTTTATACTCTAGTAGCTTCAAATTGTCTGCATGTTTACATATTCATGATAATAATTCTCTGATATCATCTACATGTCTGTGTAATGTGTTTATACTTAAGTAGCTTCAAAATGTCTCTGTTTACATATCCATATGATAATAATTCTTTGATATCATCTATATGTCTGCGTTTTACGCTTTTAAGTAGGATATTTTATACTTAAGTATCTTCGAAATGTCTGTTTTTATAACTTAAGTAGCTTCAAAATGTCTACGTGTTTATACTTAAGTAGGATGTTTTATACTTAAGTAGCTTTAGAATGTCTGTGTTTACATGTCCATGTGATAATAATTCTCCGATATCATCTACATGTCTGTGTTTATACTTAAGTAGCTTCAAAATGTCTGTCTTTACACATTCGCGATCACAGTTCTTCGATATCATATTACATGTATGAGGAACGGCTTCCTAATCCAGATTTCTTCTACCAAATAAATAGGACATATCTGGCGCGACAGTGTCTAAAGAAGAGGAGTCCATCACACCAGTGAGTAGTAAGCTACCATTGTTCAACTTCAACAACCAGATGTACGGCTACCTAGCTTGCTTGCATTCGGTGAAGGGAACCAAACAACCTATTTATGAACCATTACTTTCAATCGTTGGAAAATAAGCTCCTGTTAACTCTAAATTTACATGGCATAGAGGGTTACTGAGAACAAGATGATCCTTAGGTGAAATGGTTGTTTGTATACGCTTGTGAACACACACGATATTATGCTCGAATATGTGACTTGTTTTTCTCTACTGTGAGTATAAACAATGAAGGTTGAACATGTATATTCTTATAATCATATTGCTAAAATATGTGACTTTTTTTGCTCTACTAGAGTATAAACGTAAAGGATGAACATATATATTTTGTAATCATATGCTAAAATATATGACTTGTTTTTGCTCCACTAGAGTATAAACATGAAGGTTGAACATGTATATTTTGGGATCATATGCTAAAATATGTGACCTTGTTTTGCTCTACTGGAGTATAAACATGAAGGTTGAACATGTATATTTTGTAATTATATACTAAAATATGTGACTTATTTTGCTCTACTGTAGTATAAACATGAAGGTTGAACATGTATATTTTGTAATCATATGCTAAAATATGTGTCTTGTTTTGCTCTACTGGAGTCTCTTCCTTTTTTGTGTGTATTTTGTGTTGGGTATTTATATTGTGGGTACGACTAAATCAAAATTCACATACTGAATGACCTATTTTAGGAGCGATGCATCCAACACGTTTTATTTCCATTGCAAAAACTCAAATATATCATTTTATATATGACTTATGTGACAACTAACGCTCAAGATTCAAGTTCATGATAACACATAGTCAGTAGCTGAGGCAGGATTATTTATTAAGGGGGGGTCAAAACAGAAACCAAAAAAAAAAAATTAAAAACCTATCGTGAAATGGGGTCATCAAACCAAGACCGCGCAGGCCCTTTGCTGTGAAAGTTTGCCCACCTTTTGCCACTGAATCAAGTTTTTTGCTTGTGCCATCAGGGAGGGTCAAATTAATATATATATATATACACATAAGAAAAAAAGGTCATACATTTTTTTTTTTTTTTTTATTTTTTCGATGAAAGGGGTTTGGATCTGAAGTCCACGCTTAGCTCCGCCCCTGCTTATGGTCCGTTTTAGTTCTCGGACTACTAAGCATGATTTATTTCTTGCAATTACATCACAATCAAGATTTCGTACATGTAAACTTAAATTCTATCTTTTAAATTAAAGCTCTTCACTTTTCCTTTCTATTTTTAAACGTCAGATTTTACCTAAAACTCTTCACTATTCTATTCTCTTTTTGAAATTATTTTAGTGTTGAAAATGTTACTATAAAAGGTGAATCACTTACTAGTGGGGAAATACACAGTCCAATAGAAGGTTAAAGTAAGAAAAAGAATGATAGAGGGGAGCGTCATGAGATAATCTTTTTTTTTATGTGAAAAAGAATGAAATGAAGGTAAAAAGTCAGATCAATTATTAACACTATACAAATGAATAGAATGGACCAAAAGAAAAAATAAGTAAAAAGTGAATAGAATTGTCATATTTGTAAACAGAATTTAATGGATCTTTGGCAGAATAGGTCTCTGTACCTATGTGTCATGCCAAAGAGAATTATTCACAAGAAGTACAACAATATAACAGTAAAATTTCACAAATAAGCTCTAAAGTATACGTGAATCTTACCACTTACCTCAATATCTGTCTACATATATAAATGTTTATTTGTTTGAATATCACCGGTAAATATGTGGTGGGTTCGATAATATTTTTCACCATTAACTAAAAGTTTCAAATTTGAACACTAACATTGAGAAAATTATTGTTGATAGGTATTTTTCGTGAAAATAAGACTTGTTAAAGGAAGTATATTGGTTGGATTACTAAATTTCGAATATTAGAAAGTTAAAGAAATTGACTTATCTTTTAAGAAATCTTTTAAAATATTGAAATATCTACTTGTATAGGTTTCTAAAGGTAGAATTTGTTATATTTCATAATTCTAACAAAATATTAGTTGTCAGTTTAGAATGTTTCTGAAGGCCTGTAAACATTACATAGCCCATTGCTTATTCCTTTAAAAAAAATAAAATTATACGATCAATGTGTTTGTGAAAATATTAAAATTTTATAAATGTTTTATTGGAAGGAATGCTGTATTAACCGATAGAATAAGAATTTTACAATATTGGTGCATTCTGCAAAAGTCAATAAAATATCAGTGTATTTTTTTTACACGACTCTAAAAAAATATTAACTGGAAAAAATATTTTCAAAATTTAACCTTTATTTATAACTTAACAATTTTGTATTTTCTTGAAACAATAACTATTTTTTAGTAATAATGATGGATAATTTGAGACAGACGAATATAGTACTACCTCTATCCACCTTTATTTTTTACTATAGCAAAAAAAAAATCACTTTTATACCATATTATTAAGTCATCGATTCAAGTTGTGAGAACAGTTTTTTTACAGATATGCATAACAAGATTGCGTACACTAAATTCTTATTGATTTTTTCTTTCAATTTTGCACATAACAGAAGGTTATGGGTACCCAATAACTCTCTTTTATTTTCAATTCACCTAATAGTTAATTAGATGAAATGACTTATAATAACGAGAGATACTCTAGTAAATATATCAAGTTTTCAAATATAAATAAATAAAAATAAACGGAGAACCAACATAATATTTGTGTACCAAAATAAATGCTTTAAAAAGAAGCACCACATGTAAATCCTTACTTTTTCCCATAGAAGAATCAAATTGCATTCATGTGTGAGTGACAATTACTAGTATACTATATCAATTGCAATATGTTTAATACTTATTTTTATCAACTTGTCGAAAATGTCCCTTTTAATTACTTGAAAACGACACATGTGTCCTCTTTATTACACCCTACATTTCCTCAAAATCTAATTTACAGCCCCTAAAATAGAATTAATTTTCTGTTATTCACCTTTTTTTATTAATTTAAGAAAATATTATAATATTTCTATTTAAGATTGAACGGTATTGATATGATTGAATATCAATTAAGCAACCAACATTTTAGAATTTATTTTTTAGTATACATGATAAGGCTAAAATAAGGTTATTTGTTGGTGCATTACATATTAGGGTATTAGTTCTTGTGGCTTAGTTTTGTCTCCTTAGTTAATGTTTAAATGGGAATAACTAATTAGGCAACCAAAATTTAGTACTCGTATTATTTGTGTTGACAATTACGAAGATAGGGCTTAAATAAGGTATTGCAAACAAATTTAATTTGTTGGTGCATTGCATATAGGGTTTTAGTTTAATTATTTGATTCTTAGTTATGTTTAAATGAAGATTATTAAATAAGCAACTTCACCAAATCTAGTATGAAAATTTTACTACATGATTAATGAGTGCAAGATACTGTTTTAACAACAAAGTGGAAGTGTAGATTAATTAAATAATGGGGATTGTCAACCATGTTTAGTTAGATTGCTTCATAAAAAAAATTATTTGATTGCACTCTTCAATTACGCGTGATACTGTTTGCTAATTACACTCTTTAGGATGGTCATTTGTTATCTCCCTTTGTGAACTAATATAAATAGATAGTGTTAGGGTTATTTTTTAGTCATTTGTTATCTCCTTTGGCAAATGAAGAAATTTTTCATCAATTTTTGAGGCCTGTACAAATAAAAGGACGTATATTATATATATAAATACATAATAAAATAAATAAATTTGGGCAATGACGAAACTTTTTATAACATAAAATTTTATGATTCGTATCTTGGCAACACGAGTTAGGACGACTAATAAATCAGCAACCACTTAGTATGTCATTTTTAAAATCTAATCTGAGCCCACCTTTTAAAAAATTATATATTTTTATACATATAAGCACACAAATATTTATCAATTTATTTTGATAATTATTTATTTGTTTAGAAACATTTTTATTTACAAGTGTTTATCCAGGTTGGGAATACTTGGCGGAGTGACATTTAACGAAGAGTTCAAATTTTGTGTTTGATTTTTTATATTTTTACACTTGTACAAAATATAAATTATAGTGTAAAATTTATTTTTGGGGCATTGGACGGAAATGCTTTTTACAAATGTTCATCAATTGTTTAAGCAAATATAGGTCGTTAATAATTTATATTAAAAAATTAAATTAATTAGATACTACTCATTAATTCATACTTATACATTGAAGGATATTGCATAAGTTTTCGTTAATATAATATTTCTGATATTTTTTTATTTTTCACGGATTCTCATCACACTTTAGGCAAATTTAGGTCATTACTAGTTATATTAAAGTAGATTTAGAACACTTAATCAAATAATTCACTTTTTTTACATTAATGGATATTATGTAGATTTTTTTTCTTAAAATATTTTTTTTATTCAATTTTGTATTTATGTACATATTTATATATTTTGCTTATATATATATTTTTTACGATAGCCTACACTTTATATTATTTTAATATATATTTTATATTTATATTTGCATGCATTGATTTTTTTTCTTTTTTCCTTTTTCTTTTTATAATAAACTTAAGTCTGGCCGGAACTATATTTGTAGATTCTGAAGGGTGTCTAACCCCTTCCCTTCACAATAATTTGAATCCTACCTAGAATCTAAATTGATTTTGTCATACTCCCTCCGTTTCAAAAAGAATTACCTACTTTGATTTGGCACAAAGTTTAAGAAAATAAAGAAAATTTTTGAATCTTGTAGCCTTAAATTAAAGTAGTGTCGAATGTATCAAAATGCCCTTTAATCTTGTGGTCATAAACATGCCATTTGGAAAGTTTAAATTAAAGTATTGCCAAAAAATAAAAGGGGTCATTCTTTTTTAAACGAACTAAAAAGAAAGTAAGTTATTTCTTTTTAAACGGAGGGAGTACTTGTTAAAAAATAAATAGGTTTCCTATTTTTTTATTGAAAATTAGGCGACGACTCTGTTGACACCCAATTTTGACCTCCCGAATATCATCACTTTTAGGCTGTTATTATATCACAAATTACTTAATTTTAATTATCAATATTTTAAAATATTATTCTTACATTGAGTGCATACTAACGTGTCGCATTTATCATTAAAGGAAAATGCATAAATTCTATCTTAGCTTTTATATCTTTTCATAATTTTTAAACTCAAATTCAGCATTTTATTTAATTTTTATTAATATTTATTAAATTATTTCCACGTAGTTATGCACATCATATTTTTGCAAACACAATATCTAGTTTTCCATTATTTAGTTTTATTTATTATATTAAATTATATTATTAATTATTTATTATTTATTATTTTATTATTATATTATTTATTATTATTTATTACTTATTAGTTAATAATTGGTATTATTATTTAATTATATAATATACTATTATCACTATTTTAATTTAAATAACAGCCTAATTTAATTCATTTTGCCTAAATATATTCACTTTTTAACTTAATATTGTCTAATTTCTTACAATTCTAGCTATTTTTGAAACTCAATTCCATATTTTCAATTTTTAGATC
This sequence comes from Capsicum baccatum var. pendulum, assembly GCA_030864225.1. Classification (NCBI taxonomy): domain Eukaryota; kingdom Viridiplantae; phylum Streptophyta; class Magnoliopsida; order Solanales; family Solanaceae; genus Capsicum; species Capsicum baccatum. Next base: position 323 of record JAQZCD010000270.1, on the reverse strand, counting down.
TCAGTCGTTGATCCTAAACGGATCCAACGACTAAGATCTGATACACCTTTCTTTCCTTTTTAATCTAAAAACCTAATCCTAATTCCAAAACCAAACAACAACCGTCTTTCTCTCTCCTCTCTAACTAACCTCTCTCCTTGTCTCTCTATCTAACCTCTCTTTCCCATGGCTGCCGCCGCTGATTGGCGGAGCAGCGCCACCGAGACCCCGTTATCCAATAAGTTTTCCCACCGCTCTCTACATGCGCCGCCAACGCCTACTCCCGTGATACCATATCTACCATTGCCTCCAGTCGTTCGTCCCTCGCAAATGCCAGCTCCGCG
>JAQZCD010000269.1:0-103000 GCA_030864225.1 Capsicum baccatum var. pendulum | reverse complement strand
ATTATTTGGTTAATAAGCATATTATAATAAATTTAAAGGATGTATATATGAAAGTATTGAGATGGTAAAAGAATATAAAAGGAAAGAGGAAGAAGATGTTAATTGGCATAAAATTTGGAGTAAAATGTGCATTTTAATTTACTGATTTTAGGCAAAATTTGGACAAAGCAATTAAAAAATTATCGGCAAAATATCAAGTAAAAAATTAGAGGTGAATATTTGCATAGATTTGTCAATCATTGCAAATATTGAAGAGAATTATATTCTAACTTACAAAATATATTAAATATCTATTAAATAAAATATGAGGAAGTGCAATTTTTTTAAAAAACTCTTATGCGTTAGAATGGGTATATCTTATGTATAAAAATGAAGATCTCTTATAAAAAGTCTGTAAAACTAAATAAAAAATAAAAAATTATAACATACAAAATCAGTTCTCCTCAATAATATAACCAAGTACGAAAGTATATATTATCTATATGTATATATTGTGAAAAAATGGATAATAAACAAGTAATTTCTCCTATAATTAAACATATATTTAATAATAATAATATATATATTACTCTTATATATAAATGAAGAGTTTTGGTACTACTATTTTGTCTTTTAGTGCCTACTTGCTATTATTATTATTATTATTATTATTATTATTATTATTATTATTATTATTATTATTATTATTATTACTATTATTATTATTATTATTATTATTATTATTATTATTATTATTATTATTATTATTATTATTATTATTATTATTATTATTATTAGGCAAAAGGCTCAAATATGCCGTTGAACTATCAAAAATGACTTATTTATGCTATCCCTTAAAAGTTGGGCTCATTCATGTCATCGCCGTTACAAAACCGGCTTATCCATGCCATTACTTTTTAATAGATTGTTTTTAAAAACAACCTTTCCACATGGTAGCTTATTAGAGGGCCACGTCATTTTTTATTTTTATTTTTTAATTTTTATTTTTAATTTTTTAATTTTCAATTTTGTTTTAATTTTTTTTATCCATTAAAAAGAATCTACACAACTTTCTGGTCCATTGAAAATTAGTTTGATCTATGCTTTTAAAATTTGATTAATTTTCCATGAATATATTCTTAAAACATTCTCGTTCGATTCATTTTTTTGTCATTTTTGAGATATTAAGATTGTTTTCATATTACCTTTAATATTAATTATTTTTTTCTTCAAATTAATTTCAAATACAATAGTAAACATCATTTAATAAATATATTATAATAAAATAGTTATTTTAATTGACGGGCGAGTAACTAAAAGGGAACGGAGAGAATATACACTCCACGTTTTTTATCACTTTATTTATTTATTTTTCTAAAAGATTCACGTTAACTAAAGCTTTTGTCATTTTTAAGTTGAAACTGAAGGGATATATAAACATCAAATATTATTATTATATTATTAATAGTTAGCTTCTCATTTTGCCAACTCTATGTATACTATATATGTCGGCATGTTGTCGCCTTCCTTTTTGCAATGATAAATGATGATGCATAAAGTATTACGTACAAATGTTGAATGCTGATTAGGGGTAGTTCAAACCTTTAGGAGAAAAGGCAACCGCCTAAGACCCCAAAATTTGAGGGGCCTATTTTTGTTTAGTAATAATAAATTACAAATTTTAAGAAATATATTAAATACTATTTATAGAAAAAGGAAAATTTTATATAAAAAAATAAAATGCAAGGCTTCCGTTTGATTTTTGTACGAGGCCATAAATTTGCTTGAGCCGCCCTGATCCTGATAATGTCATTCTATGCTTAATAAAAAATAAAAAATAAAAAAAATAAAAAGTTACTTACATTCGACTGACAAAATACTTCATGTATGCTAAGACATACTATATGCTTAATTAAAATTGCGTTTGGTTATAAATTTTAGTAGTAGATTTAAAAAAATTTTTTTTAAATATGTTTGATAATAAAAAATTAATCAAATTTAAAAAGCATAGATCAAATTAATTTTTAATGAATCAAAAAATTGGGTGGACTCTTTTTAATGGATCAAAAAAAAAAATTAAAAAGAAAATTAATTTTTTTAATAAAATAAAAAATGCTGTGGCCCTCTAATAAGCTGCCACGTGGCAATGCTATTTTTAAAAAACGGCTGTTAAAAAGTAATGGCATGGATGATCCAAAGCTCTCGTATATTTTGATGCTACCTACATTGGTTTCTATGCTTCTTTTCTTTTCCAAGAGTGATCATCTTTAGGTTCTTGGTTTTCAGCACTAGTCCAGGCTCTTCTCCCTCTTTCTCTCTTCCATTCTAAATATTAATCTTAATTTTTCATGCGTTCACCTGTGATGTGAGGGACAACGTTCTGTTCTATGGTGCACAAGAATGTTTTGGCCGCTACAAATCCAAACTAAAGTTTTTTTTGCCAGCCAAGTTTTTGAATTCAGTTAAGGGGGTATGTTCTGCTTGTTTAGCTATGTTGGACCTTTAAACAGTTGAATTATAGCACTAGCTCCAAATAGGTGTTCAAGATCAACTTATGTTATTCGTAAGAGAAGTTAGGTGAAATAAGAGAAGAGAAGATGCTTTGATAATTTGACAATTGATGGTTGATCACGTTTATAAGTATCAAACACAGGACACTTGATATTCTTACAGTGACCTCTCTTTCTGATCACATAGCTGTCTAACTAGTGGACATCCACTTTTAACTTAATGATGGGTTTACCAGTGCAGTACTATAAAAATCGAGATTTACTTTAGCATAATACTTTCTGAAGGTAGTCTGACCTGTTGTCTCCTTGCATTAGGTGCTCACTGTATCTACTATCGATTTTTGGGTAAAATTTTCTACATTATTGCAGTATGACTTTATCACTTGGATGTTGAGCACTTGTGTTGGTCTGCTGCTTACATTCTTAAGGTAAACCCTTCTTGTATTATTAATTTTGTGTCTCAATCACTGTCAAGTTACAGAAGCAACTTATATTGCATATATTCTATTAAAACATACTCATTGCAAACATTTAGATTAGTGTGAAGAAGTTTCCTTTAGGCACACCAAGTCAAGCTTGTGATTGTCACGATCCAAATCTCCCTAAGCCGTGATGACCCCTAACTCTACCCGTTAGGTGAACCAATTTAAAAGTAATCTAGAATTGACCATATTATCAAGACATTATGGTGGAAATGAAGTACAATAGAATAATGAGAAAAGACAAAATCACCCCTAATCTTATACGTTTGAACTTTAGCAATTTAACTTTACAAACATTTAGATACCCCTAAACAACTTTCAAGTGAATTAAATACCACCCTAACACTATAATACCATTCTCACAAAGGAGAGTGCATTACACATGTGTCATATCATTGTCGTGTCAGCACCACATCATTGCCACGTAAGAGCCACATCAATTTTTTTTTAAAGGGAACCCCACTAATATGTATATTATGTATGTATTAAAAAAAAGAGTAAAGAGAAAAGGTAACCTACGCCATTCCCCCACTTCCTCCTTCTTCTTCAACCCTCCCCCCCTCTCCAACCACCCCATTTATTTTTCTGCAACCCACACTTTCTTTTTCAATCAACCCACCCTTTCTTCTTCTACGTTTACTCTCCTCCTACTCTTCTGTACCCTAAAAATCCAACCATTTTACTGTCAAGTCCTTTTCTGAGAAGCTTTTAGTGAGGGGGGTGGAGTAGGCTTTCCCCGTAAAGTCAATTTGGCTTTCCCCGTAAGGTCAATTTGGATTCCCTGTAAACCTTTTAGCGAGGGAGGGGGCAACCCCCACTTTTTAATGAGGGGGTATAAATGATTTGGGCAGTTGGAGTAGCCTCCGACCCCTTATTTATTTTTGGCAGGTTGTATAGAGGATTGGGTGTCTTTTGTAGAGAGCCATGTCATGCTGTAGGCTCTTTAATTTTTGATAAACTGCTTGTATACGACCTAGTTTGGACCTGTGATTCATCTATATGGTAAAGAAACAGGTAAAATAAATGTATACCTATTATATAATAGACTAAAATGTATAGAACTTTTACAGATACTAATAATAATAATACTCATACTTAATTTAGAGATCTCAAATTTTGAGTCCAAAATTAAAATATATGGTTAACTAATAAAGAGATCTCAAATTTAATTCATTCAAATCTTTAAAGAAAGGAATTTGTCAGTTTTTGTTATTAATTACCTTAATTGCATGCATACACAATTACGTAATCTCTATACCTATTTTAATTTTTAAGATGATCTTACTAATTAATAATGAGATCTCAATTTAATTAATTCCAACCTTAAGGAAACCATATATTATTAAAATTGAAACTTCTTACCTAAATTGCATTGTATCTAACACGAGAAAGGAGATAATCGATCCCTTTAAATAACTCTACTATTCTATCTCTCAAATTGATTGGATAAAATATAAGGAATGAAAAAATTTACACTAGTTTTATACACCTAGTTAATCAGAGGCACGACGGAACATCTTTGCCTTTAAATATACTTACTGGAAGTGCCAAAATTTGGCGTGCAACTCTTAAAACTTAATGATTATGAGAAAATTCTTAGCAAAATGTAACTTTCTCCGTCTCAAAATAGTTAATATGTTAGCTAAAAAAATATCTCAAAATAGCTTACATGTTTAAGAGATCATGAGATAATTAACCACTTTTTTTTCAACTTTACCTTTATCACTAATATATATCTATATCTATATCTATACTACCTTAAAAGCACCAACTTACAAATCTTAAAATGAAATTACTAAACTACGCCCGACATAAAAACCCAAGTTTATATATTAAAAAGGAAAAAACAATTGGGAAAACATAAGCGTTGCCTCCAACAGTCACAACGGTAGGAACGCCACTGTAAACCATATGCAGCAACTATCCAGCCCCTACGACATCACGCTAGGGAAAGAGTCTTGCCTTCAACGCTCACAATCCGGACGGAAGCCAAAATGTATTCCCAGTTATTCCTATTTAAACACAAGGGAAAGAGTCTTGCCTTCAACGTTCACAATCCGTACGGAAGCCAAAAGGTATTCCCAATTATTCCTGCTTAATCAAACATACTCACTTTTGTGAAATCTCCAACAAGTTCCTCTTGTATGCTACCAACAAGTTCATGGGGAAACAATTGTTCACTGGATTATTGTGTAGTGTTTTATCCAATGTACCAAGCAGCAGGTTCCCAATTCGGACGGGTATGCGCTGTTACTTCTGCCTAACCAAACATAATCACTTTCTAATGCAAACGTTTTGTTCACTGTTAATTTTTTAATTCTTTTACGGATGTCACATCTCGACATGTTCCGCTGGTATGATAGCAACAACTTCATGCGAAAAACTGGTGGTTTCAGCCTTGATCTGGAATCTTTAAATCCATTTAATAATCAGATAATTCACAATTCGGACGGACGGCAAAAGGTATGCCCTTTTACTACTGCTTAATCAAACATTGTCGCTTTCGAATCAAAATATGTCATTGAATGTTCAATTTTTAATACTTTTATGGACCTCAACTCTCCATCATGTTCCACTGGTATGGTACATGCTCCACTCATATTGTAGCAAAAAATTCATGGGGAAACAATTGTTCACAGGGTTGTTGTGGAGTGCTTTATTTAATTTACCAATAAGCAGGTTCCAATCCAAACAGACGCAAAAAGGTATGCCTACTTCAATTTAATAATCATATGGTTCACAATGTAGATGGCTGCCCAAAGGTAGGCCCTGTTACTCCTACTTAACAAAACATAGTCTCTCTCGAATGAAAACATGTTCTGCTTAACCAAACATAGTCCCTTTTGAATCAAAGCATGTTCTTCACTGCTAAATTTGTAATTACAGAAGCCAAAAGGTATTTCCAGTTATTCCTGCTTAATCAAACATACTCACTTTTGTGAAATCTCCAACAAGTTCCTCTGGTATGCTACCAACAAGTTTTCGGGGAAATAATTATTCACAGGATTGTTGTGGAGTGTTTTTTTTCTAACAGTTGTTCACTGGATTGTTGTGTAGTGTTTTATTCAATGTACCAATCATCAGGTTCCTGATGATAGGCGAATTTACACGCCTATATCAATATATTTTGCCCATATTTGTGCCACGTTTAGAGAACAAATTATATATTTCATGCACTTTTAGTCCTTTTTCCTGTAAGTGAGCTAAAGAACATGATTAGCAAAGTTTCAGGTATAAATGATGCAGAATTCAGCATTTTTTGGATAACTTGACGCCAAAGAAAGCTCACGAAGGAAGGAAAGGGAGCTTGGACGCCTAAAGGACCAAAAGTGATGCATGGCAAATCTATCCCGGGCTAAAACAACATTTCTGAAGACTTTGGGGACTAGAAGTAACTTATTAGGATTAGGATAATGATACATTAACCTAGTACAATTGGGTTAAGTATTTCATTAGCTTATTAGGATTAGGATAATGATACATTAACCTAGTACAATTGGGTTAAGTATTTCATTAGCTTAGTAGGATTTGGTTAAGTATTTCATTAGCTTAGTAGGAATAGGATATGGGTATTATAAATACCCTATCATGCTAGAGATTTTAATTCATTCTTCCCTTAGTGGAGAGAGGCATTCCTCCCTTAGTGGAGAGATTCATTCACTTACTATTCCAACAATTCTAATTCTTCCATTAATTCTATTTTTATTCTTCTTCCATTCTTCTATTAAATTCCACAACAAGAGAGACGTTACTTTGCAAAGGACTTCACGCCATCCTCACCCTTACTCCTAACGTGCAAATATTTATTGGGGTACAATGATCATGTTTATTGTGACTTCCTTCGCACTCATGGGTAACTAAACCTCTCTGTTGGGGTTATGGAAGCCGAATGAGATATTATCGATTGCTGTGAGTTTCTGACACGTATGCTGCTTATATCATTATTCTCTTCATCTTAATGCAAATTCTTGTGGCTGCAGACACATAGAATAACGCCAGTATAACATTTAACTTGTTCGAAAGAAAGGTTATCTGTCTGGAAAAGAGATAATGTCAAGGTAGTAGGGTCCCATCCCCTATTAAAAAGTTAGTGCCGTAACTGGATTAACCTCTTGGAGAATTCGTACCGTTAGACACGCTTTAAGCTCGAAAGAGTTAAAGTGAAATAATCCTCGAATAGGTCGAAAGACGCCTGGATTTACCATCGAATACAATTCTCTATAAGCACATGCATGTCGGAATTCTACACACTCATAGTCAATAGAGACGTATAACTCAGGAGGTGGACATAACCCCAACGCTTCAATTCTCATTGTTTACAACCTACTAAACATTCTTTCTTTTTACTTTGCTATTTTCAGTTTTGCTTTAATAATTTGGTTACACATTGCAATCCCCCCTCATGACGAGACTTGCAGTAAAAGTCTAGTAACCGTTGCTTACTTGTTGGCCAAGCTATTCCCTGTGGGATCGACACCCAACCCAGATTGGGTTCTATATTTGCTAACGACCGCTTTAAACTCCTACGAGAGCTGTAGATTGAGAGTTATCAAAAATTGGCGCCGTTGCCGGGGAATACGAGTGTCAACTAAGTTTGTGATAGTTACTAGACCCTTTGGTCAAAGATTCTCGTACTTTTATTTTTAGTTGTTGTTTTTGTTTTATTCAGGTTTGTTCAGTGCATCAATGGATGCACAACGTGAAATTGAAAGGATAGCTGCTCAAGTGCATCAACAGAATATTGATAATCCAGGTCGGGCAACAAATCCTGATGATGAGGACCTGGGCGATGAGGAGCTACTAAACCTACGACATACTGCTGAGATGGCGGCACCCATGCAGAGAAGAGATCGTCAAACTAGGTTTAGGCCTGAACGCCGAGCTATGCAAATACCGTTCGATGATGATGATGACGATCTGGACGAAGCTGGTGCCACAGGAGCCATTATTCTTCCACCATTAGCGCCCGGAGCCAAGTTCAACATTACTAGCACCATGATTCAGCTTTTGCAACTCAAGGGATTATTTGGTGGACTAGCAGGCGATGATCCGAATATGTATCTGATCAACTTTATTTCTACATGCAAGTCATTCGACAATCTTGGCGTTGGACAGAATGCAATTCGACTACGCTTATTTCCATTGTCTCTGTCTGGGGAGGCAACTCTATGGTTGAATGGGCTGACTCCTGATTCTATTACTAATTGGAGGCAATTGAAAGACGCTTTCCTAGAAAGATTCTTTCCGCCATCCAAAAGAGCACAGTTGAGAGATGAGATCACCAATTTTCGACAGCTTCCAACTGAAGCTCTCCACGAAACATGGGAGAGGTTCAAGATGAAACTTATGCGGTGCCCAAACCATCATATAACCAATGTCCACTTGATGGAGATATTATACAGAGCTTTGAATTCGGTGACTAAGCCAATGGTTGATAATGCGGCTGGAGGATCATTCATGGACCTCACCTTTGGTCAGGCAAGCAATATGCTAGATCAGATGACGAAGCAAAGTAGAGCTTGGTATACCGGGGATTCTGAGGTAGCAAGCCCCACTTTATCTATTGGCATGACTGTTGAACAAAGGAGAAGAGAAGAAGAACGTGATCAAGATATGGCGCACATGAAAACACACGTGGATCTTCTTACAAAGCATCTATTATCAGGGAAGACCGAAAAAGTTAAAGCTGTTTCATCAAAAGGAAGAGAGGAATCCGATTCTGAGGAAGAAGCCAACTACTTGAACAATCAAGGGGGTTTCCGAGGCAATGCCCATGGAAACCAAGGTCGGAACTATTATGATAATTCAGGATATAAGGACTGTGATCAAGGTAGTTGGAAGGATAAGACTGACAGGAGTGGTTTGTATGTTCCTCCTGGAAGACGTGACGCCACTGCATCTGGTTCTGGAAATATGTCAATGGAAGATATGATGGCTAAACTATTGAAAGGAGTAGAGGCAATTAATACGGGAATGAATGAGGTGAAGAACGACTTGTCCTCAATGAAGCAATTGGTTGACTCACATTCCACTTCAATCAAGCAAATAGAGCAGCAATTGAGCCAACTTTCAGCAGCACTCAATCAAAGAAAGGCTGCACTTTACCTAGGGACACTGTGCAAAACCCAAGGAATGATGGGTCATGCATGGCCATTACTACCCGAAGTGGTAAGGTGCTGGAAACTTCAGCAAAAGGCAAGCAAATGGTTGACAAAGTAGTGGACATTGATGATAAGGCGAAAGGGGAAAATGCCGCAGCAGCTGATCCTGACGTCCATAACATCACCCCTCACGATTTGCAACCTGAAAAAGCTGAAAAACGGAAGCAAGAAGAGAAGAAAACCGTGGAGAGAACAATTCCATACCCACCACCACCTTTCCCTCAAAGATTGAAGAAAGTGGCGGATGATACGAAGTTCAGCAAATTCATGACTATGTTAAAGCAGTTGACCATTAATGTTCCATTGGTGGAGGCACTTGAACAAATGCCTGGGTATGCAAAATTTATGAAAGATCTTTTGACAAAGAAGCGAGCATCAAGCTATGAGTTGAAGGATACTGTTCATCACTGCAGCGCAATCGCTACCCGATCACTAGTTCAGAAGAAGGCCGACCCTGGTGCCTTCACTATTCCTTGCACTGTTGGATCTTTGAACGTTGCCAAGGCATTATGCGATCTGGGTGCTAGCATCAATTTGATGCCACTATCCATCTACAAGAAGTTGGGGCTAGGCGATCCAACACCAACCAATATGAGGCTCGTGATGGCTGATAGGTCGGTAAAACGAACTTTGGGTATCTTGAATGATGTGTTGGTGAAGGTTTCTTCATTCATCTTTCCTGCAGACTTCATTATTCTAGATTGTGAGGTGGATTCTAAAGTTTCCATAATCTTGGGACGTCCTTTCCTTGCAACTGGAAGTGTGTTTATTGACATGAGAGCTAATGAGCTTTTGTTTTGGTTGAACGACGAAGTGGTCCGCTTTGATATATGCAAAGCAATGAAGCAACCCAGCGATATGGATGTTTTCTCCGTAGCTTATGAGGATAAGAAAGCATTATCTGTAAAGAAACATCTTACTGTTGAGCCATTGGCTGATGCACTGCTGAATGTTGAGCATGAGGATGATGAAGATTATGAAGAATTTATGGGTGCTCTAACAGGAATAAGGTCCTATTCTCATACTCCTAAACAGCTGGACCTTGATCTTACGAATCAACCATCACCAACAGCAAAGACTTCCAGCGAAGAGTCACCAATGCTAGAGTCGAAAGAGCTCCCCGATTATTTAAGGTATGTGTTCTTGGAAAGAGAAATTATACTTCCGATAAATGTGGCGGATGATTTAAGTGAAAAGCACGTGGAGGCTCTCATCTCTGCTCTGATGAGGTACAAGAGATCTATGGGTAGGAAGATTGATGATATAATTGGTATCCCTCCTGAGGTATGTATGCACAAGAGTCATATCGAAGAAGATTGCATGCCTACAAGTAAGTATCAGCGTCGTCTGAATCCATTCAGAAAACGATGACCCATCTATCTCGATGAAGTCTAAGTAATCGAGATAGCTATGTCGTGCCGCGACAATAAATCAAGCGCTTGGTGGGAGGCAACCCATCATTTTTAAATGTTTTAAATTGTTTTTGTTTTCTTATGATTTTGTCGAGCCACGACCAAAACTAAGGCGCTTGATGGGAGGCAACCCATCGTTCTAATCGTTTTTGTTGTTTTTGAGAAAATGTAGGTGCAAGAGGTATTCAATGAGGAGATTGGTTTCAAATGACGATTTGGACGTATTGTATGGTAAAAGTGGTAAGTTAGGAATAAGGATGCATAAGGATATGGATTGAGCATTGCTCATGCCAAAGTAGGCATCGAGGAAAGCTAGGCCTAGGTAAAACTAGGCCACGAACAATGCAAAACCTATACTATAGCCTAAGGTCTCGGAATCTAGTGTGCAAAGACATAGGTGCCGCCCATGCTTAAGTGTGCTATACACTATGCGCCGCCTATGATATAGCATTAGGTCTCAGTATCTCAAATGCCATACACTATGCGGCGCATATGTCCCTAAATGCTATACACTATGCGCCGCATATACCATGCTTATGCAAAGCACTATGCGCCGCATATGGACCCTTTTTGTCTCCAAAACCATTTTTAAATGGGTCAAAACCCGACCCAAGCTTGTTCTATAAATAGGAGACTTAGTCTTGAAACACAAACACATTGAAAACCTAACTTAGGCGACACACATAGCCTCCAAATCTTCTAAAAACTTTTCCTTTTGCTCTATTTCTTCACAAGAACATCTCCAAAGGCTTCAATCACGTAAGTACTCTTTTAATCTTCATCTATTTCTCGCAAGTACTAAGTTGCTATGTCTATCATGAATTGCTACATCTTGAAGAAATATTGGTTATGTTAAAGTGTTTGAATTGTTGATGCAAAACCATGTAAGTGAACATGTACGTTAGGATAATCTTAACTTGTTTCCTACTTGAATTTGGTTTTAATTGAATTTTCATACTCTTTGCGGAATTGCTATGGTGATGAAAATTGCATAGTCTTGTCACTTGTATACCTACATGTTAGGCTATCCCGTTCATCGGGATACGACTTATAGTTGCCTACCGACATAGGAGGTTGTAATTGTTGATAGATGCTATCCCTTGATTCAATCTCTATGTAGTAGTCTTGATATATCTATCATGAAAGTATTGCAAAGATTACAAGAAGTATGACTGCTCTGATTTTATTGTTGGAATATAGCACCTAAAACGTATGTCGATGAAGTCTGAGTAATCGACCACTTTCACTTCACTAGTCTGTACCAACAAACTAAGTGTGGGGTGGTGCCACTACTGCTTGTTTATAGATTGTATACATCGAGATGATGCTAACATGACTCTATTGAGATCTCAGGTACAATGGCACCAAACGACAAGAAAAGCAACCACTTCACAAAGAGGCCAGAAAAGAGGAAGAAATGAGCAAACTGAATCCTCCGTGCTGCAAATACCTCGACACACTCTTGGAATTAAGTGGGGTACTTATGAGGAACTTCTGAGGATGACGACTCTGATGATGATTCCGATGCAGGGGGTATGATTCCGAACATAGAGGATGAGTCCGACTAACCAGGTTCTTCTTATTTATTTTCCACTGAGGACAGTGTGTCCCATCAAAGTGTGGGGTGTGGTGGTATTTGCATGCTATACTTCTCTATCCACATTTGCATTTATGTTTGTTTTGTTTCTCTTTTTAGTAGTTATTTGTTTTTCTTTTTTTTAGTAGTTAAATTTTTTTCTTTTTTTTTAGTAGTTAAATTTTTTCTTTAGCTTCGCATGAAATTATTCTAATAGGCAGCATGAGATTATAACAAGAGTTTGTGCGAAAATCATGACTATTGAGACGTTTAGGCTCTAATTGTGACTCACTATGTGATATTGTGTGGTTCAATTCCCTCATCTGTTGGGTCAAGAGTCTATACTACTCCCAATAAAGTCGACCATGTGCCTTGTGTGTGTGAGGATATTGTATATTCTATGTTTGTGGTTGATGCTAGAACTTGCCTGGTATGTATGCAAAGCGAAAATAAGGAGTGTAAGTTTAGGAGATGATTTAGGCATTTCTTTGGCAACCTATACATGTTTACCTTCGTTTTACCTACCCATGGACATCATCCTAGTTAAACCCTTTTGAGCCTTTAGCCTATTTCTTTGACAACCTCATATGTAAGCCTAATCCATTTTTTTTGAAGACCGTAATTTGATCCAAAATCCTAAGTGCTTTAAAGTGAAAAAGTCATGTGACGAAATAAGAGGAAATTGGGTGAGTATGATGCTCTAAATTGTAGTGGTACTTGAATGAGTTATGAAAAAAAAGTGCTATCATAAGAGGTATGTTATGAAAAGAAAAAGGAAAAGAAAGCTGAAAAGTGAGTTATGCTTAAAATTGCAAAACAAAAGAGGAGAACAAGAGTGGTAGAATAAAAGAAAGAAAGGTTGAAAGAAAAGTGTCAATGATACAATGTGATGTATTAAAGCACTTAGGAACTTAGTCACTATTTCTAGCCAAAATAGTCCTACCCGTCCTTTAGCCTACATTACAACCATCAAAAGACCTATTTGATCCTAATCTTAGCATTCTGACATTTAGTGGAGTATTACACTAAGGGCAAGCCTATGGTCATCAGTTGCTGCATACGAATTCTTTGTGAGAGCGAGAGCAAGGATATTTTGATACCCATGTTTGAAAACTATGCTATACTTGTGAGTGACTATGGGTAATATATTGTGAGACACACATGGTTGATGAGTTTTGGATAGTTGTACATAATTCTTTGTGCCTTAACTTTTGAATATGAGTTGACCACCATCACGAGTCTATGCTAGAGGTTAAATGGTTTCTACTAATGATCGGAAAACTACTCTTTGTTGATAATTGTTGTGCTTGTCTTGACGAATCTTTTGTGTTGTTGCTGTGAAACCCTAAGTTGATGTTTAGAGGGACATGATATTTTGTTCGAGGATGAACAAAGCTTCAAGTGTGGGGTGTTGATGATAGGCGAATTTACACGCCTATATCAATATACTTTGCCCATATTTGTGCCACGTTTTGAGAACAAATTATATATTTCATGCACTTTTAGTCCTTTTTCCTGTAAGTGAGCTAAAGAACATGATTAGCAAAGTTTCAGGTATAAATGATGCAGAATTCAGCATTTTGTGGATAACTTGACGCCAAAGAAAGCTCACGAAGGAAGGAAAGGGAGCTTGGACGCCTAAAGGACCAAAAGTGATGTATGGCAAATCTGTCCCGGGCTAAAACAACATTTCTGAAGACTTTGGGGACTAGCAGTAACTTATTAGGATTAGGATAATGATACATTAACCTAGTACAATTGGGTTAAGTATTTCATTAGCTTATTAGGATTAGGATAATGATACATTAACCTAGTACAATTGGGTTAAGTATTTCATTAGCTTAGTAGGATTTGGTTAAGTATTTCATTAGCTTAGTAGGAATAGGATATGGGTATTATAAATACCCTATCATGCTAGAGATTTTTATTCATTCCTCCCTTAGTGGAGAGAGGCATTCCTCCCTTAGTGGAGAGATTCATTCACTTACTATTCCAACAATTCTAATTCTTCCATTAATTCTATTTTTATTCTTCTTCCATTCTTCTATTAAATTCCACAACAAGAGAGACGTTACTTTGCAAAGGACTTCACGCCATCCTCACCCTTACACCTAACGTGCAAATCTTTATTGGGGTACAATGATCATGTTTATTGTGACTTCCTTCGCACTCATGGGTAACTAAACCTCTCTGTTGGGGTTATGGAAGCCGAATGAGATACTATCTATTGCTGTGAGTTTGTGAGTTCGTGACACGTATGCTGCTTATATCGTTATTCTCTTCATCTTAATGCAAATTTTTGTGGCTGCAGACACATAGAATAACGCCAGTATAACATTTAACTTGTTCGAAAGAAAGGTTATCTGTCTGGAAAAGAGATAATGTCAAGGTAGTAGGGTCCCATCCCCTATTAAAAAGTTAGTGCCGTAACTGGATTAACCTCTTGGAGAATTCGTACTGTTAGACACGCTTTAAGCTCGAAAGAGTTAAAGTGAAATAATCCTCGAATAGGTCGAAAGACGCCTGGATTTACCATCGAATACAATTCTCTATAAGCACATGCATGTCGGAATTCTACACACTTATAGTCAATAGAGACGTATAACTCAGGAGGTGCCCCAACGCTTCAATTCTCATTGTTTATAACCTACTAAACATTCTTTCTTTTTACTCTGCTATTTTCAGTTTTGCTTTAATAATTTGGTTACACATTGCAATCCCCCCTCATTACGAGACTTGCACTAAAAGTCTAGTAACCGTTGCTTACTTGTTGGCCAAGCTATTCCCTGTGGGATCGACACCCAACCCAGGTTGGGTTCTATATTTGCTAACGACCGCTTTACACTCCTACGAGAGCTGTAGATTGAGCGTTATCAGTTCCCAATCCAGACAGACGCAAAAAACTATTCGTTGTTACTTCTACCTAACCAAACATAATCACTTTCTAATGCAAACGTTTTATTCCCTGTTACTTTTTTAATTATTTTACGGATGTCACATCTCGACATGTTCCGTTGGTATGGTAGCAACAACTTCATGGGAAAAAATGGTGGTTTCAGCCTTGATCTGGAATCTTTAAATCCATTTAATAATTAGATGATTCACAATTCAGACGGACGGCAAAAGGTATGCCCTTTTACTACTGCTTAATCAAACATTGTCGCTTTCAAATCAAAACATGTCATTGAATGTTAAATTTTTAATACTTTTATGGAACTCAACTCTTCATCATGTTCCGCTGGTATCGTACATGTTCCGCTCATATTGTAGAAAACAATTCATGGGGAAACAATTGTTCACAGGGTTGCTGTGGAGTGCTTTATTTAATTTATCAATCATCAGGTTCCCAATCCAAACCGACGCAAAAAGGTATGCCTACTTCAATTTAATAATCAGAAGGTTCACAATGTAGATGGCCGCCCAAAGGTATGCCCTGTTACTTCTGCTAAACAAAACATAGTCGTTCTTGAATGAAAACATGTTCTGCTTAACCAAACATAGTCCGTTTTGAATCAAAATATGTTCTTCACTGTTAAATTTTTAATTCATTTATGGACGCCAAATCGCCAACATGTTCTGCTGGTGTGGTAGCAACAACTTCATTGGGGGAACAGATATTCGCATGTAGAAATCCCAGTGACTATAATAATAAGTTATCAGTTGTTTTATGTGATTACAGTAAAGATATATGCCTACAAATCATTCCTTATCGTTCTCATAGAGTCAATAAGGCTAATGTATAAACTAAGGATTTTATGAAAAGTCTCAGTATGAATAAGAATTATGTTACAAGTAATGCAACCTTCCTTATTTCTACCTCTTTCAGGACTTAATGATTTGATCCATTAAGATTCCACTATGCTCACATAAAGTAATATGTTTACATATCCTTATCTCTCTTATGCTCACATGTTTCCAGCCCTAAGACATCACGCCATCGAAGCGTCTTGCCTTCAAGTCTCACAATTCATACGTTTTTTAAAAGGTATGCCCTTTTCATATCTATACGACATCTCACTTCTGTTACACTGTTTACATAATGTCAATATATGTGTCATTTGTAAAGTTAAGCTATCCACAATTTTTCTATAGGTCACAAGAAGGTTTTAAAATGATAATATTTTTACATATCCTTATCTCTCTTATGCTCACATGTTTCCATTCCTACGACATCACGAAGGGGGAGAGTCTTGCCTTCAAGTCTCACAATCCAGACGTTTTCCAAAATGTATGCCCTGTTCATATGTCTATGACATCTTACTTCTGTTACACGTGTTTACATAATGTCAAACTTTATAGCTAAATAATTAAGCTTTATGCATATAAATACCTAAGTCCATACTATCGACATACGCCAAATAAGAGAAAGGCCTATTTATATGTTCACATGATAGTACACAATTATATGACTTCCAGTTAAGGCCAAAGTCGGACGTGTACGTTTATTTGCCCTTTTTATGTTGTTATACAAGTTGAGAGGCCCTGTAAGACATGTATATCTGTTTCTGATGCGCTGGCATCTTTTGGAAAATCCTATTTATAGATGAAAATTAGCTTCACAAATTTGGGACTTTAACCTAAGAAAGGCCAGTTTCAGTTTCATTGCCAAGAAAAACAACTGTTGCATTATGATGTAGAGAAATAGAGAATACAAACACAACAAAGATGGCAAGAAAGGTGTGTAAATTAACACTCGCTGGGAAAATTTACGTTTTCACAATTTGTCAACTTAAACTAGATTGCATACTCCTTAATGCTGGAAGTTTCTGGAGGAGAACGGCGCGCACGAGTTATACTAATTTAAGCCGCCAAATTTTTCTTTGGTTATAGCATCAAAGAGTACATCGATTCAACCTCTATAAAGGTATGAACTCTAATTACAACAACTTATAGTAACTAATTATTCATTTTTAAGTTATTATGACTAACATATCCAATTTTTCCTATTTATTACAGAAGGAAGAAAGTAAGAACTACTGCAAGTTGAATAGGAAGATTCAGATGGTGTCTGTCCATTTACGTTTTGCCCCAAAATAAAGTTAAAGAGTACCAACATAATCTAAAGGATGTTTTAATTGTAATGCATATTTTATGAAGCATATAATGTATTTGTGTCTAGGCAAGTATATTAAAGTATATTAGCAGAATCAATTGTAATTTATGTACATTCAAATACCAACGAAGAGTTTTAGAAGCTCGCAGTCCTCCAAATCTGTACATTACAACTGCTACGAACCACTAACATCCATATATTTCTTGCTTTTGATTAAAGTCATCATCAATATCAAATTATGTTTAGTTAAACCTTCTCCTTCAACCACATACTTGTACAAGAGGATCTTGTATACTAATGCATTACCAACGCCATGCCGTAATCTATTGCCCACCATTGATTCTAGCGTATCAATGTGATCGTAGAATGCGTAGTCAGTGGGGACCACAACTCGATTATACTGGAATAGAAATACTACATCCACGATGAACAATAAAAAGCAGTAATTACGAGCAGGGGACGATACTACGAGTAATAAGCGAGATGAGACACAACAGAAATCAAGCGTTCGACATAATCCCCCCAAAAAAAATGCCTACGCCAATTCTTTCTTCAAACCGCTTCAAATTGTAATTAAGCCTGCATCCCAAATAAACTTTTACACCACTTTAACCGCCTTAGTAGAATTAACTTCTTTCAGAACACTAACAACTAATAACGACATCTATTGCTAATTTCTTGTACTCTAACTATCACTGTGGGAGGATACAAATTATTCAACTAACACAGTAAAAAGGAATAAACATGTATAACGAGTTCTTTAATTTGTCAATTTTAAGATGATAACCCATAGATTAGGCTACACTTAATGGTAGTAATATTTGTTTCATCTAATTCATAAAACCAGAAATGACGTCTTTTGATTGAATATTTTATTTTTTAAATCAAATCTTGAACGCACCAATTACTACACCGTACAGAGAAGAGTATGGTGGTCGATGATTAGTCAACACATTAAAAAGGTAGTTACCGAGAGGGTTAGATGTTGATACTAAAGAGAGTGAAGTAGATGAGTTTAGGAAACCATGAATTCAATAACGTTTACATCTATACAATAAGGACTTGTCGGTACAAATGGAAGTCCAATAAAAAATCACCAATATAATTATGCTTTGCTAATTACTTTAGGATGAATCATGCAGATATTCATAAAAATTATAAAAGATAAACTGTTGTAGAAGGAAGGCCCATAACTTAAAAATAATATTACAATTTTATCATAGTAATTACTCTGACAAGTACTTCAATTGAACCTAATAATCATGCACCTCCCCTCCCAACTAACGCTTCAAAATTTCAAAAAAGCATCACACGCAAAGCAACGGTACTTTTACCTAATTAGTTGCGTACTTTGGGAAACAGTACTTTTCCAAGAGTTTCCAGCAATTCATTTGACCATCTATATAATGAATCAACTAATGAAAATTGCTCATCAAAATCCATTTTCTGTGAGTATCTTAAGTCTCATCAAGCCAATAAGAAGTTGAAAGGAAAGGCTCTACTTGGCTCTGACATCAAAAAGAATTCAAGTGTTGCTTCTGTAGAAAGAAGGAATATATAAAGAAAGATTATGTCTAGTTTCAACAATGTCTTAAGAAGAAAGGTACTTTTATCTCTTTTGTTTGTATGAAGCTAATATAATTGATGTTAATCATAACACGTGGTGGATTTATTCTGCTTCTACAATCCATCTTACAAATTTCTTGCAAGAATTAACAAAGTTGTGGAAGTGAGTGAGAGCTGAGTGAAGCATCTATTCAGGAAACAAGATGTAGTTGTGTATAGAATCTATTTAAACATGAACTTTAGTTCTTAGAAGTGGTTTTATTTTAGAGTTGAAAAAGACCTTTTATATCCCTAACTTTTCTAGGAATTTAATTTCGGTATCAAGACTTGTACCTTTGGGATACTCCTTCTTTCTAGAAGGTTATTCTAATATATTTTATAAATCTAAACTTGTTGGATATGGTACATTATTTGATGGTCTTTTTCTATTGATTTACAAAATGACTCCACACATAATGTTTTGCATGTTCAAACTAGCACTAAACGATGTGCTATGAATAAAAATTTCTCTATTTTGTGACATCAAAGATTGGGATCAAATTCTACCCCTAAAATATGGGGTGTTACAGTTATCTTTCCTTTAACTTAAGATCTAAGCATGTTAGCTAAATTCTATTAACAACCCTGATTTGATCATCCATTTGAGGATGAAACGAAGTAGGAAATAACAACTTATTTCTCAAATTTCCCATAAACACCTCCAAAAATGATTAAAAAAATTTGAATCCCTATCCCTAACAGTTATTTGGGGAATACCATCCAATTTCATCACATTATTAACAAATAAAGTAGTAATATGAGATGCATCAGCACTTTTATAACAAGCAATAAAGTGAGCTATTTTAGAAAATTTATTCACAAGAATAAAGATTTTATCCTTAACATTTCTAGTCCTAGGGAGGACAACAACAAAATTCATAAAAATATCTAGCCAAGGACCGATAGGAATAGGCAAAGGGGTATACAAGTCATTGGGTTGGGTGCACGAATTAGCATGCTCACAATCCAAACACCTAGCACAAATTATATCCACATCTCTTATCATCTTAGGCCTAAATAAATGTTCACTAAGAATACGTAAGGTTTATGACACTCTAAAATGACCTATGAAATCTCCAGTGTGTGCTCTTTCACTAACAATTCTCTTCACGAAGATATAGGCATAGAAAGCTTTCCATTTTAAAATTGGTATCCCTTCTTCAATTAAATTCAAGGAATTATAACTTCATTACCCTCATTAACAATTTGCACACGCTATTCAAGCTCACTTGATACTCTCCAATGACTTTCTCCCATAAACTCAGCATTGTTTTCATCCTCCCCATGGTCATTTTTAGATTCATCTTCAGTTTGATAACCACCATCATTCAATGTTGTGATAGTTCTTCTTGTTAGCCCATATGTTATTGGGCCTTTAGTTTATGGACCTTTAGGTTATTGGCTATGTATATATAGCCTCCTTTTGGTTTAGTCAGTTTTTATGCTTTTCAGATTATATTGTAAACCTTAGCCTTTCTTTCTTTCAATAAAGTTCTATTAATATGGTATCAAAGCTAGTTCGATCCATGTCCTTTGATTTGTTGGTTGAAGATTTTGTAGCAGGCACCTACTGCGTGGATCGAACTCCGCGGTGAGTTCGCTGGGGGGTACGGGGGGCAGCGCGCCCCCGTCCGGGGTTTGGGGCGGAGCCCCGAATTTTATTTTTTGAGGTGCTGCTGTATTCGTTTGCTGTCTGGTATTGTTCGTCTTTCGTTCTTTTGCTTGCTGCCATTGTTGTTCGTTCGGAATTGTTCAACCTAGGGTTTTGCATCTTTTTATTTTTTGAATTATTTGTGTGTTGCTGTGTTTACAATGACTGGAAAGGATGATTCTCTCCAGTCCATTAGTACTCAATTAGATGGTAAGAACTATGCCTATTGGAGTTATGTCATGAAGAATTTTCTTCGTGGGAAGAATATGTGGGGTTATATCACTGGAGTAAAACCAAGACCTATCGATGATACAACTGAAAATTTTGATTTGTTGGTGGACTTATGGGAAACTAATAACTCCAAGATTATCACTTGGATCAACAATTCTGTAACTCAGTCAATTGGTATGCAATTGGCTAAGTATGACACAGCAAAGGAGGTCTGGGATCATTTGGAAAGACTGTACACTCAGTCTAATTTTGCTAAACAGTACCAGTTGGAGTATGATATCCGTGCTCTTCAACAGCATGACCTCACTATTCAAGATTTTTATGCTGCCATGTCGGATTTGTGGGATCAATTGGCACTTACTGAATCTGCAGAGTTAAAAGGTTTTGGGCCGTACATTGCTAGACGGGAAGAGCAACGCTTGGTTCAGTTTTTGATGGCACTACGTTCTGACTTTGAGGGCCTACGTGGAACAATCCTTCATCGATCTCCCCTCCCTACTGTTGATTCTGTGGTTCATGAACTGATTGCAGAGGAGACTCGTATCAAGTCTCAAGTGGTTCAAGGGTCTAAAGTAACTACTACTCCTGTCGTGTTTGCTGCTTCAACTGATCAGTCTAGGCCACCACGTACTCAGACTCGACAATCTCCTAAAGTTGCATTTGATGAGTGTGCATTCTGCAAACAGAAAAATCATTGGAAGGCTCAGTGTCCGTTGTTACTTAACAAGGTCAAACAGCCTCAATCTGGGCAGCAACAGAAATATGGGCAGCAAAAGTCTCCGTCACGCTCCTCTGGTGCTCCTCCATGGTCATCTCGTCCTCCACAGTTCGCTGCTGCTGCACCATCTGTAGATGTTGAGTCTGTTAGCACTATGCCACCTTCTGCGTTGGATCCCCAGGTTTTCGAACAGTTCAGACAGTTCTTCGTTTCTAATCCTACGGCCATGTCAGCATCTATGTCTCATTCGGGTTCGGTTTCTTCTAGTACCTCAGGTATTCCTTCCTCCTTGTGGATATTGGATTCTGGTGCGTCTCATCACATGTCCCCTCATTTGTCATCGTTTGGTTCTTTGTCACCCATTTCACCAATTTCTGTTATGTCCGCGAGTGCTGTACCTATGTCAGTCGAGGGTGTTGGTTCTGTTACTACCCCTCACATTGTCCTCTCTGATGTTTATTACATTCCCAAACTTGCTTTAAATCTTGTTTCGGTCAGTCAGTTGTGTAAGGCTGGTAATTGGGTGTTTTTTTCTGAATCTGTTTGTGTTATACAGGACCAACACACTCAGAGGGTGATTGGGACCGGCCGTAGGTTGGGGGAACTCTATGTCTTGGAGAATCTCAAAGTGTCTGCAGTTGCTGCCTCTAGCATAGATTTATCTTCTTTTCGTTTGAGTCCTTTGTCTTCTCCGTTTTATCTTTGGCATTCCAGATTAGGACATGTGTCAGTTTCACGTTTACGTTTTTTGGTCTCTAGTGGTGCTTTGGGTCATGTGAACACTAGTGATATTTCAGATTGTAGTGGTTGTAAACTGGCAAAATTTTCTGCCTTACCGTTTAATAAAAGTGTGTCTTATTCTGTTGCTCCTTTTGATATTATTCATTCTGATGTATGGGGACCAGCGCCAGTTTCCACTAAGGGTGGATCGACCTATTATGTTTCGTTTATAGATGACTATACTCGTTATACCTGGGTGTATCTTATGAAACGCAGATCTGATTTCTTTGGCATTTACAACAACTTTAGAGCCCTTGTTAAAACACAACATTCGGCTGTGATAAAGTGTTTCAGGTGTGACTTAGGGGGTGAATATACCTCTAATGACTTCACTCAGTTACTTGCCTCTGATGGTATCATACACCAGTCATCTTGTACCGACACTCCTGAGCAGAACGGTCTGGCAGAAAGAAAACATCGTCATATTGTTGAGACAGCACGCTCTTTACTTTTGTCTGCAGAGGTTCCTAGTATTTTTTGGGGAGAAGCAGTCCTAACTGCTGTATATGTGATTAATCGTATTCCTACTGCATTGACTTCAGGGATGTCTCCGTTTGAGAAACTATATGGTCACCCGCCGAATTATTCTGCATTACGAGTTTTTGGATGTACTTGCTTTGTTCTTCGTCCTCATGTTGAACGAAATAAGTTAGGGTCAAAATCAGCTATATGTGTGTTTTTGGGGTATGGTATTGGACAAAAAGGATATCGTTGCTATGATCCTGTAAGTCAGAAATTATATGTTTCACGACATGTCACTTTTTTGGAACATATTCCTTTTTATTCCATTCCAGCTAAAACCCATGATGTGACAAAGTCAGATATTCGGCTTATTGATCCCTTTGGGATTGACATAGAGGTTCCAGTTCCGGATTCATCCATGCCATCTGGTGTGCCACCTGATAGTGCTTCAGCCTCGCCTGTGCCTGAGTCTGCTCCTTCGACTGTTGAGACTGGAGACCCACCACCTCTGAGGAGGTCTACTCGACCTTGTAAGTCCACCAAACTGCCAGATTTTTCCTATTCTACATATTCAGCCTCATTTGCTTCCTTTATTGCAAATATACATCATTTGTCTGAACCTGAGTCGTATAGAGAGGCTGTGTCTGATCCTCTTTGGCAGAATGCTATGGCTGAGGAACTTGCTGCTCTTCATCATACACATACATGGGATTTGGTTACTCTCCCACCTGGTAAGCATGCGGTTGGTTGTCGATGGGTGTATAAGATAAAAACAAAATCTGATGGGTCTGTTGAGCGATACAAGGCGAGACTTGTGGCAAAAGGGTACTCACAACAATATGGTATGGATTATGAGGAGACTTTTTCCCCCGTAGCAAAGATGACGACTGTTCGCACTATGATTGCTGTTGCATCCGTTCGACAGTGGAAGATATTTCAGATGGATGTCAAGAATGCTTTTCTGAACGGTGATCTCCACGAGGAAGTTTATATGACTCCTCCCCCAGGTATTGACCACCAGCCAGGTGAAGTTTGTCGGCTTCGAAAAGCTTTATATGGTCTCAAACAAGCCCCTCGTGCTTGGTTTGAGAAATTCTCCACTGTTATTACTTCCCTTGGATTTGTCCCGAGTAACCATGATTCAGCATTGTTTGTTAGATATACAAGTGCAGGGCGAATTCTATTGTCCTTATATGTAGATGATATGATTATTACTGGTGATGATCATAGTGGTATTGAGTTATTGAAGCATGATTTGGCTCATCGATTTGCAATGAAGGACTTGGGCTTGCTGCGTTATTTTCTGGGTATTGAGGTGGCTCAGTCTAAGAAAGGGTATCTTCTTTCTCAGACTAAGTATATATCTGACTTGTTTACACGGGCGCGTCTTTCTGACAACAGGACTGTAGATACTCCCCTTGAAACCAATGCACGTTACTCTCCTAGTGATGGTGTTCCATTATTAGATCCGAGTCTTTATCGGACTATTGTGGGTAGTTTGGTTTATCTTACGGTTACTCGTCCAGATATAGCACATGCAGTTCATGTTGTTAGCCAGTTTGTTACTGCTCCTACTTCTGTGCACTGGGGAGCTGTACTTCGTATTCTAAGGTATCTTCGTGGCACTCAGTTTCAGAATCTCTTGTTTCCCTCGACGTCATCTCTCGAGTTGCGAGCCTATAGTGATGCTGATTGGGATGGAGATCGCAATGATCGTAAATCCACCACTGGTTTTTGTGTGTTTCTTGGAGACTCTTTAATCTCGTGGAAGAGCAAGAAACAAGATGTTGTCTCTAGATCTTCCACGGAGGCTGAGTATCGTGCCATGGCTGTGACTACATGTGAGATTATTTGGTTACGTTGGCTTCTTGCAGATATGGGGGTTCACATTTCTATGCCTACTCCCCTGCATTGTGATAACAAAAGTGCGGTACAAATTGCAAAGAATTCTGTCTTCCATGAGCGTACGAAGCACATTGAGATTGATTGTCACTTCACCCGTCATCATTTGCAGCTCGGGACCATATCGCTTCCTTTTGTTCCATCGTCTTTGCAGATTGCTGACCTTTTTACGAAGGCTCAGTCGGCGTCTCGATTTCGTTTTTTGTGTGACAAACTCTCAATGCTTATTGCTGTTGCATTGTGAGTTTGAGGGGGGATGTTAGCCCATATGTTATTGGGCCTTTAGTTTATGGACCTTTAGGTTATTGGCTATGTATATATAGCCTCCTTTTGGTTTAGTCAGTTTTTATGCTTTTCAGATTATATTGTAAACCTTAGCCTTTCTTTCTTTCAATAAAGTTCTATTAATACTTCTATTATGACACTCATTTTATTTATGGACATATCCTTGATATTTAAAATAAATTATTTTAGATGATTTTTTAAATTTAGATTTGTTACCTTTATTCATATAGTCCACTTTTTATTTGCGTTTGTCCAAGTTGAACTTGAATTCTTAATTTATATCTTTGGATTTGTCCCACATAGAAGTTGATTTTCAAACTTTCATATTTTTAGACCATGAAGAAAAAGAAGGTTGCACCTTTGACTTGTCCTTTTTTTATGAGCCTCCACCTTGAGTTCCCTTTGATATGCTTCTTATAAAGTAGAAAGACTATGCAATTTCAATGGTTGTCATGCCTTATTATTTAAGCCTGATATAAATCTTGCCACAAGCTTCACCTTTTTATTACTGATATTACCTTGAAGCCTAGTATGCTCTATCTTCTCATAATACTCTTCCATACTCTTTCTTCCCTTTTGAAGCTTATAATACTTCTTGAGTATATCTTGTTCATAATCATGACCCACAAACCTTTCTCTCATATGCCATTTCATGTCATTCCAACTTGTAACAAAGTCTCTATTCACCAAAGAATACCGTTCAATTTTCTTCCACCATGTAGAAGCAAAACCCTTTAGGTGACATAAAACATATTTTTTTTAACATCATTCACATTGTTGAGATTATATTGTCTTTCAAATTTCACAGTCCAATCAAGATATTCATTTGAGTCACTTCTTTCTTTGAAGAATGAAAGTGTAACCTTGATGTTGTTGGATCATCAATCTTCATCATCATTCCTTCTACTGTATTCTCTACCATCAATCAGATACCACCCTCCATTCCCTCCTCTTCTTCCTCTCCTACCTAACCTTTCTTATTGAACATGATCATTGACTCCATAATCATAAATATCACCATCAAAAGAATCATGCTCTCTAAGATTATGTTGGGCTCTCATTGAGGTTTATTGGCTTGTGGTGGAAAATTTCTTTGTTGATTTTCCCCCTTTAGAAGTGTTGCTTGATTGCAAATTTTTGTAAAATAACATTAGGAGAGAGGATATCTTTCACTACTAGATGGGATGGAGTTGTATCAAGAGGAATCTAACTTGATCCCTCATCATGTTGAACAATGGAATTGAAAACCTCAAGTGGCTATTTGCTATTTCTTGATTTGTCACCATTTTATCCAAATCTTCCAATTTTCCCTTCATTTCTTTCATTTCTTCCAATAGTTTTGAAGCAACATTACCATTTTGCTAGAGGATGCTCCCTCCAATTGGTCATTACACCTACAAAAATAAATAAAAAAAGTTAGTTGAAAGAGTTTCTCACCACTCTCATCATATTTTCCTCATTTGGTCACTTACACTTGTGTATCACATTAAGGCCAAAGATATTTAAGGCTATCCGCAAATGAACTCACCTAATTGTTGACCTTTACGACTCTTGAATAACAAGGTTGAGAGTCAACACTGTCAACTATTCACAATTTGTACTACTTATTCGGGATGGAATAGAGTTTATATAATCAAGAAAGGATAATTAAAATTAAAGGACAAGGAACCAAATAAGCATACACGAAATGAAAGACAAAAGCACAAAATAATTTGACACAAATAAATTAAATGAAGAAAAAATACCCAATTATCCCCTGAACTACCTAAAAAGATATGACACATCTCAACTTAAAGGGGGTCTCATTACCCCTGAACTAATTAAAAGTGTAATTTTGACACCCTTAGTGCCTATGTGGAACATACGTGGCACACACGTGTGCCTACGTGGACACTGAAGTACGGTGTGCCACGTATGTTCCACGTAGGAACTAAGGGTGTCAAAATTATACTTTTAAAAAGTTCAAGGGGGTAATAGGACCCCCTTTAAGTTGAGGTGTGTCATAGACTTTTTGGGTATTGTTCGGGGGTAATTGGGTATTATCTCTTAAATGAATACAAACTAGTTTAACATTAAGTATGAACTAATACTCAAAGTAAACTAGTTAGAATTAACAAAGAAAGAAGAGAAAACAAGTTTGAAAGATTTGTACTATTTTATAAATCTCAAATTATTATTTTTCTCCAAGAGGAAGTTCAATTTTTTTTTTTTTTTAAAAAAATCAGTCTCCTTCAATACCCAAATAAATGAGCTCAAATTTGAGATATAACTTTCCCACAAGTCTATCAACAACTTATTCAATCAAACGTCAAATCAACAAAATCCGTTTTCAAATTTCTTCTTCAAAATGACTTTCAATTTTTTTAAGTCATGTGTGCTTTGATTTTTTTTTTTTTTTTCAAATATAAAACAACAACATGTAAATCAAGGAATATTGTCAAACAGTCTTCAGTCAAATTTGATTTTTTTGATCTTTTTTTTTTTCTAAAATAAATATATCCAAAACCCAAGACTTAGATTTGTAAAAACAAATCTAATCCAAGATCTTGATACTAGTTTGATGTGAAATAAGAAAATAGATGCAAGGTAGAAATTAACGACAAAAACTAAAAAAAGATAGACACAATTAGATTCAAACAATTAAAAGATGTAATGGTGAAACTAACCAAAACACCACTTAATTGAAAACTAAATACCCCTAATGTATTAGAATCCTCAAGAAGTAAATAACCTTACTTGAAAAATCCCATGACAAGTATTGAAAATCAAGAAAGGTTTCTCAAGCTCTCAAATGAGGTACAAGTCTTCAATCTTCAAAAACTATTGGTTCAACCCTAATTGCTAATTACTTATACTAAGGGTTAAAAAAAAGTAAAGAAAGATCAAATTGCCCTTCATTTAAATTACAAGATATTTAAATGACAGACACCTAATATATTAAATATATTCAATTCATTTGTATTGAAACCTTCGAAAGATTCCATCTCCCTCTATAAAGCATGAAATGTTTAAAGGTCCTTAGCTTGACTCCTGCTGAAAGACCTTCTTGAAGTAGAGTCACTTTGATGTACATCACACTAAATGAATC
The DNA here is from genome assembly GCA_030864225.1 of Capsicum baccatum var. pendulum. Lineage (NCBI taxonomy): Eukaryota > Viridiplantae > Streptophyta > Magnoliopsida > Solanales > Solanaceae > Capsicum > Capsicum baccatum. Next base: position 75,105 of record JAQZCD010000269.1, on the reverse strand, counting down.
TAAATATATATAAATAATTAATTAATATTTCTAACAAATTCTTAATACATCATTAAGATGAAAAATAACAATAAGCCAATCATTCACCGCTACAGTAACAATCTACCATTATCAACTATCATCCTCCACCACTCACAGCCACCATCTAGTCACAACTATTAATTGATGTCGCTGCCTTTCCTTAGTAGCAAGTCTTCCACCTGGTTCTGCAGCAGAACTTCTGCTCAAAGCACAACTTTAGCAACTTCAATGTAAGTTAGAAAGCTGAAGGTAAGAGGAAATAATCGCTATAAGCAATCAAAAAAGTAGATAGAAAGTTGATATTGAATCTAGAAACCTAAATATAAAATAACTATATGTTATAATTATATGTTTTAGTTTTTTTTTTTAAAAAACTACTACTATTATATAAAATTTATTAGACCTTCTCAAAAAGAAGTCCGAAGTTCCCCAGACACTTCGTAAAGCTTCAAATGACGAAGTATGACTTCATAAAGCAGTCAAGGAAACTTTAGAGAACACCTCAATAGATTTATAAATGAACCATTGTGGTCATCATCTTTTGCTACTACTCTTACACTTCTACTTTTTGTGTAATTTTCAAAGTGAAGCCGGGAGTTCCCCCAAACGCTTCGACAGAGCTTCAAACAATGAAGTAAGTGCTAATGAAGTGGCAAGGTAACTCTACCGAACACCTTTGATAGATTTACATGTGAACCATGCAAGTTCACCATCTCCAGCTAGTAATCTTGCACTTCTACTTGTTTGTGTAATTTTTAAATTGACCCCGGGAGTTCCTTCAAACACTATAGTAAGACATAAAACAAGGAAAAAAGCCTTGATGAAGCGTTGTGAACCATTGTGTTCAGCATCGCCAGGTACTCTTGTATTTCTACCTTTTTACGTAATTTCCAAGTGAACCCAAGAGCCCCCAAACATTTCAACAAGGCTTAAAACAATGAAGTAAGCCCTTATGAAATAATATAATAAGACTTGATGAAGTGGTCAAGGAATTGATAGCTTTTTATGTAATTCATTGCATTCAACATCTCCAACTAATACTCTTTCTTTTCAACCTATTTATGTATTTTTCACAGAGAATTCGGGAGTTTCCCCATAGATAATGAAGTCTTCATGAAGTGGTCAAGAGAACTCTCAGGAATACCTTGATAGATTTATATGTGAAACATTGTGCTCATCGTATTCGGCTAGTACTCTTGCACTTCTACTTGTTTGTGTAATTTTTTAAGTGAACCTAATAGTTACCCATAACACTTCAGCAGGTATCAAACAATGAAATAAACCTTGATGAAGTGGTAAAAGGAAATCCAGGGAACACCATGATAGATTCATATTTAAACCATTGCGTTCAACATCTCCAGCTAGTACTCTTACATTTCTACCTGTTTGAGTAATTTTCAAAGTGAACCCGGGAGTTCCCCCAAACACTTCAGCAGGACTTCAAACGACGAAGTAAGCCCTCATGAAGTGGTCAAGGGAACTCTCAGGCACACCTTGTTGGAATTCAAACTCATATTTAATATGTATGTTTGAAAGTCAAAAAGGGCTGCATACTTAATCTTTAAGTATAATAGCCATAATTATTGTTAGCCATTTTGTTTGACCATAATGTTGAAGCTTCTACATAAGTTGGCAGCAACTTTATTTGACCAAGCTCATTATGGTTAATGGCGGTGGAGAGCTTATAAAAGGAGAGGGAACTCCTTTATTGAAATAATCTTAAACTAAGTGAGAAGGAAGAAAAACAAGAGCAGAAGCTCTAGAGAGAAAGAAAAACAAAAGTGCTGCAGCACAAGTGAAAAAGAGAAGAGTGATTTTTAGTATGTGAGGAGTTTTATTGTGTGTGTGTTGTAATACTTTACTCCTTGTCTAATAAATATCTACTTTTGGTCCATTACGTTTCCAACAAGTGGTATCAAAGCCAGGTTCGTATAAACGTCACGATGTCAAATATGTTCCAGCTACAAGTCCCTAAATTGACAAAGTCAAATTATGGGAATTGGAGTATCCAGATGCAAGTGCTACTTGGAGCAATTGATTGTTGGGATATTGTTGAAGCTGGTTATGAGATGCCAGAAAATGCAGCAGCTGAAGCAGCCCTATCAAATGAGAAAAAAGAAGTATTGCGAAAGAATCGAATCAGAGATAAGAAGGCGCTGAATGCAATTCATCAAAGTGTTGATGAATCAGCCTTTGAAAAAATTACTCAAGCCACAACATCAAGAGAGGCATGGGAGATTTTGCAAAAATCTCTTCAAGGAGCGGAGAAGGCTAGAAGGGTACGACTGCAAACCCTTAGAGCGGAATTTGAGACGTTAAAAATGAAAACGTCTGAATCAGTTGATGAGTATGTTACCCGAGTAAAATGGGTAACAAACGAGATGAAGAGAAACAAAGAATCGCTCGAAGATGTTCGAGTAATGGAAAAGATTTTGCGGTCACTGACACGCAAATTCAATTATGTGGTTGCTGCCATTGAAGAATCAAAGGATTTATCAGAAATCTCCTTTGATGAACTTGTGGGTTCTCTTCAAGCCCATGAGCTAAAGATGAAGCAATATGATGATTCTGAAAGTTTGGATAAAGCTTTACAAAGCAAGTTATCCTTAACTGAAGGAGGAACAAGCAGTACCTCAGGACAAAGTTCAAACAATCAAGGAGGATACCGTGGAGGATATAAAAGTGGCAACAGAGGTGGTCGCGGACAACGTGGACGAGGCAATCAATCATATGGTAGAGGACAATCAAATGATGATTCTCATGGCACAAATCGTGGACGAGGAGCTCGAGGCAGAAGCCGAGGCAGAGGTAGATCTCAACATGGGTTTAAATCCCAAGTGCAGTGCTATAATTGTGACAAATATGGTCACTATAGCTATGAGTGTAGATCGGCTCCTAAACAAGAAGAAAGAAGTCATGTAGCAGCTGTTGAAAATGAATATGGGGAATCTCGAATATTCCTCACATACAAAGGAGATCAAGGATCAAATAGAAATATTTGGTACCTTGATAACTGTGCGAGTAATCACATGTGTGGACGGAAGGAATTATTCGTGGAGCTGGATAAATCTGTCAATGGACGTGTAACCTTTGGAGATGATTCACAAATTGATGTAAAAGGCAAAGGTAAAGTTATGATTATTCAGAAGAACGGAGAAAAGAAGTACATAACTAATGTCTATTATGTACCAGCTTTGAAAAGCAACATCATCAGTATCGGCCAGCTCTGTGAACTGGGATATGAGGTGACCATAAAGGATTGTTCACTAACCTTGAGAAACAAAAATGGAGAGGTGGTTTCCAAGGTTGATATGACACGAAATCGTCTTTTCACAATTGACATCGAATCTGGAGAAGTGAAGTGCATGAAGATATCTATTAAGGACGACTCATGGCTTTGGCACCTGAGGTATGGGCATCTTGGATTTTCTGGCTTGAAGTTGTTGGCAAAAGAAAATATGGTGAATGGATTGCCAAAAATAATTCCACCGGATCATCTATGTGAAGCTTGCATCAAAGGGAAACAACATAGACAAAGTTTTGAAGTTGGAAAGTCCAGAAGAGCTAGAAAACCGCTCGAGATTGTGCACTCGGATTTAGCTGGTCCGTTTGATATACCATCGCTAGGAGGAAACAGGTATTACCTAACTTTTATTGATGATTTCAGTAGAAGAAGTTGGGTATATATCCTTAAAGAAAAATCAGAAACTCTTGATAAATTCAAAGATTTTAAAGCGATGGTGGAAAAACAAAGTGGATATTATGTGAAGATACTCAGATCTGATAGAGGAGGTGAGTACACTGCAAACTTGTTTGAGGATTTTGTTAAAGAGCATGGTATTATTCATCAGTTGACGGTCAGATACACACCTCAACAAAATGGAGTCGCAGAAAGAAAAAATCGCACCATTCTTGACTTGGCAAGAAGCATGGTGAAAGGTAAACATTTACCAAGGAATTTCTGGGCTGAAGCTGTTCGATGTGCAGTTTACTTGTTGAATCGTTGCCCAACAAAGAGTGTCCGGTATATGACACCAAATGAAGCATGGAGTGGTCAAAAACCTGGAGTTGGACATCTCAAGATCTTTGGGTGTATTGCATATTCCCATGTACCTGAACAGCTGAGAAAGAAGCTTGATGACAGAGGAGAAAAGTGTATCTTCATTGGCTATGATGAAAGAAACAAAGCTTATAGGTTGTATAATCCACTCACAAAAAAGGTCATCATCTAAAGAGATGTTGAATTTGATGAAGCTGATTATTGGAGATGGAGCGAAGAAGAAAAGAAAGTTGAAGGATTGTTCTTCTCTGACGAGGAAGATGATGATTTTGTCATTCAAAATGAAGAAGGTGATGGACAAAGTCCTCCAAAAAGCTCAGGTGCAACAAATCCTTCAACATCTGCATCACCTAGTAGCAGCAGCTCAAGTGATGCTCCCACAAAAATGCGTAGTCTTCATGAGATTTATGAAGATACTGAACCCATTGAGACGACTTTTGATTATTCCTTATTCTGTCTAATGGCTGAATGTGATCCAGTCACGTATGAAGAAGCAAATGTAGATGTAAAGTGGAAAAAGGCGATGGATGAAGAGATTGCAGCAATCAGAAGGAATGACACATGGGAGCTAACAAGTATGCCTGAAGGACATAATCCTATTGGAGTTAAATGAGTATACAAGACAAAAACCAACAAAGAAGGAAAGGTGGACAAGTATAAAGCAAGACTCGTTGCCAAAGGCTACAAGCAAAAATACGGAGTGGATTATGATGAAGTGTTTGCTCCTGTTGCAAGAATTGATACTGTAAGGCTTCTCACCGCACTCGCAGCACAAAATCGATGGAAAATTTATCAAATGGATGTAAAGTCTGCATTTCTGAATTGCTATCTAGAAGAAGAAGTTTATATCGAGCAACCGCCTGGTTATTTGAAGAAAGGACATGAAGACAAAGTCTATCGCTTGAAGAAAGCCTTATATGGATTGAAGCAAGCTCCGCGAGCCTGGAATACAAGAATTGATGAATATTTTCAAAAGAATGGATTCGTGAAAAGTCCATACGAGCATGCCTTATACACAAAGAAAAACAAGGCTGGTGACATCATGATTGTGTGCTTGTACGTGGATGATATGATTTTCACCGAAAACAATCCAGGTTTGTTTGATGACTTTAAGAAAGCTATGACTAAGGAATTTGAAATGACAGACATAGGTGAAATGTCATACTTTCTTGGAGTTGAAGTGAAACAAATGAGTGATGGCATATTTATGTCACAAAAGAAATATGCGGAGCAAATTCTGAAAAAGTTCAGAATGCAAGATTGCAAGCCTGTAGACACACCAGCAGAACCAAGAAAAAAGCTAAGTGTTGACTCAACAAGTGAAGATGTAAATCCAACTTTCTTTAAGAGCGTCATTGGAAGTTTAAGGTATTTGACTATCTCTTGGCCAGATATTATGTATGTAGTTGGACTGGTTAGCAGATTTATGGAGAAGCCAAAACAAGATCATTGGATTACTGCAAAGAGAATTCTGAGATATATCAAAGGCAATGTAGATCAGGGTCTATTTTATAGACACTCAAAAGAATCACGATTGATTGGTTACTCAGACAGTGATTATGGGGGAGACTTGGATGATCGAAAGAGCACGTCAGGTAATTTATTCCATCTTGGCTCGGCAGCATTTTCATGGTCTTCAAAGAAACAACAAACTGTCGCTCTTTCAACATGTGAAGCCGAATACATAGCAGCTGCAGCGTGTACCTGTCAAGCGATATGGTTGAAAAACTTTTAGAAGAATTATCTTTTGCGCAAGAAGATCCAGTCAGAATTTATGTAGACAACAAGTCTTCCATATCACTCTCGAAGAATCCAGTGTCGCATAACCGAAACAAGCATATTGATACAAAGTATCATTTTATCCGAGAACAAGTGAAGAAGAAAAATGTCGAGCTAATCTATTGCCGCACTGAAGATCAATTAGCAGACATATTTACGAAGCCATTAAAAGCCGATGTTTTTCAGAGTCTGAAGAAAAAGCTCGGAATGCAGAATTGAGTTTGAGGGGGAGTGTTGGAATTCAAACTCATATTTAATATGTATGTTTGAAAGTCAAAAAGGGCTGCATACTTAATCTTTAAGTACAATAGCCATAATTATTGTTAGCCATTTTGTTTGACCATAATGTTGAAGCTTCTACATAAGTTGGCAGCAACTTTATTTGACCAAGCTCATTATGGTTAATGGCGGTGGAGAGCTTATAAAAGGAGAGAGAACTCCTTTATTGAAATAATCTTAAACTAAGTGAGAAGGAAGAAAAACAAGAGCAGAAGCTCTAGAGAGAAAGAAAAACAAAAGTGCTGCAGCACAAGTGAAAAAGAGAAGAGTGATTTTTAGTATGTGAGGAGTTTTATTGTGTGTGTGTTGTAATACTTTACTCCTTGTCTAATAAATATCTACTTTTGGTCCATTACGTTTCCAACACACCTTGATAGATTTAGACATGAATCATTGCATTCATCTTCTCCAGCTAGTATTCTTCTATTTCTACTAGTTTGTATAATTTTCAAAGTGAACTTGGGAGTTCCCAAACACTTCAGCAGGGCTTCAGACAATGAAGTAACCCCTCATGAAGTGGTCACGGGAACTAATAGGAACATCTTGATAGATTTATACGTGAAACAGTATGCTCATCATCTCCAGCTAATGCTCTTGCACTTCTTGTTTGTGTAATTTTCAAACTGAACCCGAGAGTTCCCCCAAACACTTCAGCAAGGCATCAAATAATGAAATAAGCCTTGATGAAGTGGTCAAGGGAACTCCAGGGAACACCTTGAGAAATTATATGTGAACCATTGTATTTAACATCTCCCGCTAGTACTCTTGCATTGCTACCTGTTTGGATAATTTTCAAAGTGAACCCAGGAGTTCCCCCAAACACTTCAGCAGGGCTTCAAACAACGAAGTAATCCCTCATGAAGTGGTCAAGGGAACTCTCAGGAACACCTTGATAGATTTATACGTGAACCATCGTGTTCGTCATATCCGGCTAGTACTCTTGCACTTCTACTTATTTATGTAATTTTTAACGCAAACACAGTTGTTCCCTAAACACTTCCGTAGAGTTCTAAACAATGAAGTAAACCCTCATGAAGACCTTGTGGGTTGATAGACTTGAGAACTAATTTTGTTCACCGATCATGTTCAAGTATAGTACTCTTGCACTTGTGCTTGTTTGTTTAATCTTGTTACAACATACACTCCTCTTTATATATTGTGTTTATAAGAAAACTCAATGCCAAATGTGAAAGTGGTGTTTGAACTGAGATATGGGGTGACTCTGCATTGAATCTGGCTACAAATGTAGGCAATATTAAAGTTTGGGAATTTCAGGAAAAAAAGAGTAATATATTCCTTCTTCTGACCTTTGTTCTTTCATCCCATGTTGTATGTCTTAATGTTGGCTGATGGCTACACTTGCTAATTCTTATACCAAGGTTATAACTTGTGATACTATGTGCATATCTAATTAGTTACCATCTTCATGTTTTTGTTTCCTGCCATGAATTTGATTATGGATTTAGAATTTAAAATTTGTTTAATTTTAGTAGTTTTTCATTTGTTTAGTAGATTTGTCACTGCTTGCACTGTTTTAGATAATAAGGGTGCTTATGATTGATATTTTGAAATTAATTATTTTCTTTAAATTAACTGCTATACTTGTACCATTTTTGAGAACTTTTTTTGTATGTCAGTTTTCTTTTAAATAAATAATGAATCATATTATAATTCGCATTATGTTTTTTAAATTTAAAGAATCGTATAATAATCCACAAAGAAATATTTTGGCTAACAATGCAAACCAAGTTAATAATCCACAAAGAAATATTCTAAGCCTATTGTGCCATGGAAAATTTCTCCATCACAATTCAGAAAGGATATTTACCTAACTATAAATTCACAAAACCTAAAAGGCTTTTTTTCAAAAAGGATACTAGAAACAAAAGGCTTTTTAAACTCCAAATTAATGAAAAATTTGTATTATAATATATGATTTCTCACTTATTTTCTATCAAATCGGTTCGCTGAGACAACGCATGATGGATAACAAATTTTTATTGGAACATCCGAAAGCTTCCTAATATTTTCCTGTGAAAATATTACTTTTTTTCTTTTCTCACAGACTGAGTCAAAATATTGTAAGAATAGCCGCTAAATATTTTTCAATGGGAAATTTCAACGGAAACTAGTAATTTTTTAGCGGTGGATTTTCAAGATAGTTTCGTTGCAATTTAAGTATTTTTGGTTTGACGGCCTATTGAGTCTAAAAAAAGAGAGACTTTTAAATTTTATTGTCTTAAATTAAAGATATGTATAGTTATTTAATTTAAATCATGTTGTATTAGACATTCCATGTAAAATATTGGAATTAATAAACTTACTAAAAGTAAAGACGAGACAACCTTTTTGGAATCATAATACGAAGGGGAATCTTAGTAGCTTAGTTGGTTAGTTACCTGAACTTCCACCTTGTTGGTGAGGGTTCGATTCCCCACATTCTAATCTCCTCCCCCCTTCCCCCTTCGCCTACCCCCAATTTTTTTTTTTTAAAAAAAAGAATTATATACGTACCTTTTTTGGCAAAAAAAGTGCAGCGGCAATTTATCCCTCCATCTCAAATTATCTGTTATTATTCTCTTTTACACTCACCTTTAATAATGAGAAAGGGATTTTAACTATTTTAACTTTCATTGGTATTATATTTGAATAATTTTAACATCAACCATAATATGGATGTTTATTGTCATCCTGAATAATAACTACTAATGTTAATAATTTAACTATTAAGAGTATCACCACATGTTCTATGTAGTTTTTTTTTTCAGTGTAAGAATTTTCTTCAATGGTAGGAGCCTAGATTCATTGAGATTTCGATTCCTCGCTTCTAAAACTATTGTTGCAAAAGAAAAGCTTAAGCATAACTTAGCAGGCCAATTTCTTCTATAGTTACTCAACTAGTAGTAATTATCTCAAACAACAAGAAAAATAACTTCTTGGGATAATAACTATTAGTTGAATGACCATCTGAGAAATCGATTCAGAATTTGAAGTTAATAAACGATCAACATATTTCTCTCAAGATGGGAATTTTCTTTCACTAATCCCATATAAGAACAACCTTCTTTTCTTAAATAATAACGTATGACCAAACCAACACCCTTAACCATCAGCAATCCAACCAACCAATACTCAAAATAAACAATCTTACAACAAATTCCAATTTTAAAAACCATATATATGTTCATGCAATAGTAAAATATTGTTAATTTTTCAAATTAACCCAATAAATTCAATAAAACGACCCCTATATTATCCAGAGAATTTTATTTAGACAACTTAGAATTTTCCATTATTGGTGAGAGTACAAGTTGGGCAACCTATGTTTTAATGTTCCTCTCTAACCAATTTTTCATGCAATTAAAGTGAAACATATGCTTGCAAGGCATATTTATCATCGAGGACCCAGCTACAAAAATGTCTTCTTTAGATATTTTACAATTCTTAGTGAGAAGAGTACTTCACATGTCATTCCTATCATTCTTATTTATTTGACTCTACTTGTGAGAAAAAACCACGGGATCAAGGGACATTACACCGGTCAACAAAATTTTTTAATGGGAATTTCTGTTTGTGGATCGATTTTAAGAGTTAAATGCTTTGAAAAGAATTTTCTAGATGACTTGCGCTTGCCACATCAAAATTCAATGTCAAGCGATGGCTCTAATTTTTAATCTACTAGTTTAGGTATATGCGCCTTGCAAATGTTATTCTAAATAAGATATTTGTTTAAATAATAAACACGATTACAATAATTAAATTCAATATCTTTTGAGTTTGTAAAGATGGAGAATTTATTTATTAAACCTAACCTTTACTAAAAATATTTCTAAAAGCTGATCGACATTTATCTACCACCTGTAAACTACAATAAAACAATATAATGATAGAGACGTTAAAACAATACAATTAAATCTAATCTTTACACACAAAAATTTTCTCAAAGTCGTCCGACACTCATCTACCATCTGTAAACTATAACAAAATAATACGATAATAGCGATATCAATAATACAACTAAACCTAACCTTTACATAAAAAAAAATCTCAAAGCAGTGATATTAAAACAATACAATTAAGCCTAACCTTTACCTAAAAAAAATTCCTCAAAGCCGACCAACATTTATCTACAACTTGTAAATTACAACAAAATAATACGATAAAAGAGATATCAAAACAATATAATCAAACTTAAAGTTTAAACACGAAAATTTCTCAAAGTTGATGGACATTCATCTACAAATTATAAACCACATAAAATAATAAATAAACAAATAGAGATAGTAAGACAATACAACTAAAATTAACCTTTACCTAAAAAAAATTCTCAAAGTCGACCGGCATTCATCTACCATATGTAAATTAAAATAAAATAATAAGACAATAAAGATATCAAAACAATACAATTAAACCTAACCTTTACATAAGAAATTCTTCAAAGCCAACCGACATTCATCTACGACCTGTAAACTAAAACAAAACAATACAATAGTGATAACAAAGCTTCGACTTTGATGAAAATAATTCTCGTCTGAGCGAAAACTTTGACCCTAAAGAATGACGTGAATGAAAACAAAGAAGATACATATATACACACACGTTAAATTCTATTAATTTGACAAGAACATTGAAGAAGTTGAGGGTTAGAAAATCAAGCATCCATCAATCTAGACCTGTAACCGAATCAAGTTAGATGAACGTCAATCATATTTTTCCAATAGGGAAGAAAAATTAACTCTAATTTATCAAAGTATAACCGTCAAGTTAAAAAGTCGAGAGAGCATCAAATAGACAAAATACTCCATAAAAACATACATAATTTAATGAATATAAATATTAACATGACATACTTACAACAACGTCAAGATGCATATAAGAAAGCATCAACCTCAACTTCCGTGACAAAGCAAAATCAAAAGAACATACATAAATGTGAAATAGACCATACAAATATTGAAAATTATATTAATTAACTCGAAAAAAAAAAGTAATAAAGATGCAAATTGAACCCAAATCCCATTTGTCCATGGACGAATTTATCTTTATCATATGTAACAATTCATAGAATAATTTCATAAGGAAAAAAAGAAAGAAGACCGACTTACAAATTCAAGAGGTATATATCTTATTACGTATATTTTAGAAGTATATTTTCATATAGTACTATTTTAGGAGTATTTTTCTAGTTGAACAGTAGAAAGAAAAATATTAATTAATATTTAGGTGTCCCATATATTTTAGGAGGTTTAGTTAACATAATAAAAAAATTAAATACTAAATTAAAGAAAATAGCGAAAAATCAGTTTTGTCTGAAGAAAAGTTTTTAATGAACGGAAAAAAGTTCAAATCACTTTTTAAGAGTCTTCACACTTTTAATATATTATAGATATAGATTATAGATTTTATATATATATATATATATATATATATATATATATATATATATATATATATATATATATATATATATATATATATATATATAGATTATAGATATACCTTTTTGAAACATCTTTAATTATTTTCGGATTTGAAAACTCTTTTTGAAGTAAAAAAGAGGTGCGACAGTAGTTTTAAAATTGCCTTATAGAATGCTGAAATAAAATTACTAAATATAGATAAAAAAACACTTGTTTTCAAACCGCAAAAGTAAAAAAAAAAGAAGTAAGACACGGATGAGAGAGTAACTAATATCCTCATTTATTTCTTTATTAATTATCCTTTTTGTTACTAGTGGTATACTAGCTTTTCCTTTTGCATATCTACAGTCTATTACATGTTCTTTTTGGCATACTACATAATATTCATCTTTTTTCCTACTAAAAATATTTTTTATTGTTGGTATTTTAAATATTTTTTCTACACTTAAATCTAACTCTTTTCCTTTTATTTCATCAAATATATTACTGTCAAATATTATCTTTTGTTCTGTTCCTTCGTCATTTAAATATTCTTCCTTTGTTATTATTTTTATATCTTCTTCAGTCATTTGAGTGCTCATTTTGATTACAATATGTATTTGCTAGTTCTTGTAAAATCGTAGATAGTCCGATAACTCTTTTATTCGTATAAAATTTTGGTATCTCGATTCTGGGTATCTCTGGCTGTGTACCAATATCTTGCGGTATAATCATATCTCTTGTCATTCCTATTTTTACAACTTGTATAGGTTTCTTAACTTCGTCAAATAATATCTCTGCTGGTGCCGTGTAGATTTTTATAAAAAATAAAGTACCTTTCGTATAAATCTTTTAACATTTGTAATTCTTTTTCTAATTCAGCAATTCTACTATTTTTAGTTTCTTCTATTTTTCGTATTTCTTCCGTAGATTGTTGTTTAATTTTTTCTATTTCCTTTTTTCTATCTATTTCTTCATTTTCTTTTTCTATTCTTACCATTGCTGTTAATTTATCTTCTAATTTTAATTCTTCTTTTTCTAACATTAAATATAAATGTTCTCCTATTTTCTTATATCTTCTTCCATAAGAAATATAAGAAATATAAAAAATCAAAATATAAATATAAGAAACCAAGAAAAAGATATTATGTAAAAAATTATAAAAATAAAAGACCATATAGAAAGAAAAAATCTATAAAAGAATGTACTTGTTATAATTGTGGAAAGTTAGGACATTTAGCTAGAGATTGTAAATTACCTAAAAATCCAAAAAATAAACAAATATCCGAAATAAAAATAGAAAATACAGAATATATGCAAATAGAAATAGAAAATACAGAATATATGCGTTTTAATCAGCCTGAACCTAGTCACAATTGTGTGTTGAATTCAAAATATGGAATCACATTTTGTAACAAGTGACCACAAATCTATCTACCTTTTCTTACTTTTATGTCCAAAGTTTCTACACGATCATGTTCTATAGATTGTACTATATGTAAGAATATTGTGGCAAAATATATCCTAGCTTACAAATAGTTTTTAGTGAATTAGTGAAGTTAAAAATTTTGAATTGATTCGACCAATAAAAAAGAAAATTAGTACCTTTTGCGGTTGAAAAAGGTGTATTGTAGATCAATTATTATAATAAAAAAATTGGAAAATGGTCAAAAATGTCCTTGATGTATAAGAAATGGTTCAAAAATGTCATTCTTCCACCTATTAGTTCTAAACCCCTCCATCCTCCTATTTGAATAAAAAATGTCCTTCACATTAAATTTAAGTCCATAAGTGCCCCACCTTTTAATAAATTCTTATGCGGAATATAATTTTTTTAAATTAAATACATAACATTATTTTTATTGATCCACATGTAATTAGACTCAAATTTATTCACAATTTAACCCATTAATCCAAACAAATTTTAAAAGATCCAACACGAGCTACTTCTTCATCTTCATTTAGTATAAAACCTTATCTGTGGAAGAATAACATGAAATTTTATTCTCTATCGACTTTCTTTCACTTGCATTTATTGTTATTGGAGTGTTTTCATAAATCATACATTACTTCTTAGTTTTTGAATTTATAGTTCCATTCATAATGCACGCAAAGCTCAGCATTACTATATTACAATGGAAACAAGGTCCAAAAGCATGGGAAAAATATGGTAAATGATATTGGATTTTGATCAATTGGAGCCTTGCTTAGTTGGCATGGGATTTTCTTTTCGATGCTCTTTGCCTCTTTCTTTTTAAGAACTTCACACTGACATAAATCAAATTTGAAACCCAATTTTCAAAAGCACTCCTTATTTACTGCAATTTGCTTCTCAAACTCCCTTTTCTTGCTTCTTGTAACATATCTCGGTTATTTATTAATTTTTTTTTTTTTTTGCTTCGATTCAATTGCTTAAATCACATCAAATGATGTAAGATTAAAGTATAACGTTCAAGGCAATACAAATTTTTTTATACAACGTGAGGAGAGAAAATGGCAGGTAGTGGGTAGTGACCTTAAGATCGTGTGCTGGGGGAAGAAGAAATGTTGGGTCTTTTTAAAATTCGTTTGGTTTAATGGGCTAAACTATGAATGAATTTGGATGTAATTACATGTGGACCAATAAAAATAATATCATACGTTTAACTTAAAAAATTATATTCCACATTAAAATTTGTTAAAAGGAGGAGACATTTTTAGACTTAAATTTAATGTTATGGACATTTTTGACCCAAATAAATGGATGGAGGGGCATTTTTGAATCAATAGATGAAAGAATGGCATTTTTGAGTTATTTTTAATACATTAAGGATATTTTTGACCCTTTTTTCAAAATCGAAAAGGTATTTTTATCTGTAATGATTCTAGCCACTAAATTAGCCTAAATCCAAAAACCACATTCTTTTCCATCCATTCCTCTTACTTTATTATTTTCTTTTGATTGTTTAAAGCGAGAGTTAATTTCATTGGTGGTAACTAAGTTTTTTATTTTATTTCAGTGTATAATAATAAGGGCATCTTTGGCTAAACTATTAACAGCATGAATAATTTTTAGCTAAACTATTAAAAACATGCATATTTTGCATATGCAGTTAAAGTTGGGCAACCTGTGTTTGTCTCTGACCAATTTTTCATGCGGTTAAAGTGAAATATATGCTTGCATGGCATCTTTTTTATGATTGGAGCTCCAAAATTGCAATTCTGAGTGAGAAGAGTACTCCCCATGGCATACCTATCATTTTAATTTATTTGCTTGTACTTGTGAGACATATGAAACTTGACCGAGTTTCAACCGGTAACGACCATCATCGAGCATGGTCCGATTGCTATATTTATGTGCCAATTCGATCAACTCATCAACAGTCACTTGGGTAAATTTGCAAAAGGACACCGTGGAAAACGTTTTTGCCAAAGTTACAAACTTGATGAATAATTTGCCAAAAAGACATTTAATTTCACATCATCATTAACTTTTCCAACTTAACAACTTCACCCACAAATTTTATAATAATTCACTTAAAAAATCCAAAAGCTAAAAATAGAAGGTGGTTGCTTTCCCTCCAAAAAGCTCCGATTCCGACCACTTTTCCGGCGTTATTTCCAGCGATCAGCTCTAAATCAGTCCACAAACATTATAAGCTTGTCCATTGCACCCATTGTTACCCCATTTGTTTGGTATCTTCTCAAACATACCACTCCACCATTGTTAAAAAGCTTGAAACCATTCACATTACTCAAAACCACTTTAGAAAGTACATTACAGCAGCTCAGGCAACTCCAAGTTCATTTATCCATTCCATAAACCCAAGGATCGTAGATTAGAAGCAATATTTGTCATTTCACGATTTTCATACGGATAGCTGCCCAGTCATCGACCACTGATTGTCATTCATCGACCATAAATATAACCTGATATAGACCATAAGCATAATCTACCGTAGACCAAAGCCTAATTCCACGATATATATTGCAGAATTTGTTCTAGTTTCTGATTATTTCGTGAGAGAATGGTTGGAGACTCCCAAATGCTGGAAATGGAGATCTTTTACGAAGGTGACAATCCCCGTTGCTATTCGCAGCAATAGTTCGTACGACGAATTGGATGGAAGCGTAATGCAGGCGGGAATCTAGATTGTGCATCGGGCAACGTGGTGATTAGTTATCTAATGAATTCGAGGGAAAAGGTGAATCCTACGATCATAAATAGTGATGTACGTGTGCTGATGTACATGATGGATATCGATGCAGATGGCTTTAGGCCTATTTTGAGGATAAATATAGCTGAGAGGTTCGTCGAAGGACTGGTAAATTCATTAGAACCCCCACCTCTGCGCCTGAGAGTCGACGATGATTCTAGTGATTACGAGAACGATGACGATCAACCTATTAATACAAAAAATGATTATATGCATATGGAAGAGGTTTCATTGGACTCGCAAGACGGAGAAGAATATCGTGGAACGAGATCACAACCGAGACATTCCTTCAACGACGGAGCCAATTTCCATCTCGATCAAATATTTACTAATAGGAAAGAGCTCAAAATGCTACTAGACGTAGCAACGGTGAGGCAGTGTTTTGATTATTGTTTGGAGAAGAACTGCTCCAAATTCTTGAAGGCAAAATGCTTATCTCGTAGTTGTGGCTGGTTGTTGAGGGCAATGAAGTATGAAACCTCATGCAGATTTTGCATATATAAGTATGTCGGATTGCACACGTGCGGTGTTGAACACGCCACCCACAAGAATAAGAGATTATCCTCCTAATTGATTGCTTCACTATGTGTAAATCATTTTCAGGATGGCAAGGGTCCAAGCATAAATGAAATACAAAGGATTATGTTCAAGGAGTTGCATTGCCACGCAAGCTATTGGATGTGTTGGAAAGGAAGTGTAATTGCGAAGAACATCATTCGCGGGACACCGGAGCACTGATATGCTTGCTTGCCGATTTTTTCCCACATGGTGGAGTTGTTGAATCCAGGGTCTTCCTATTCTATCATGGTAAACCATATTAATGGAGCGTTCGTTTACTACTTCTTAGCATTCGAAGCTTGCATATGGGGATATGCCCACATGAGAAAGGTAATTTCCGTCGATGACACACATTTATATAAAAAGTACGAGGGCGTGTTGCTGAGTACAGTTGCGCAGGACACAGAAAATCGCATCTTTCCAATTGTCTTTTGTGTCGTCGATAAAGAGAACGATGCTTCTTGGACGTTCTTCTTCCAGAAGTTGAAGTCTATCGTAGAAGATGAACCAAATCTATGTGTCATCTCCGACAGGCACATCAGCATTGACAATGCCTTCTCTTGTGTTTACAGTCGTGCACACCATGGACTTTGCATGAGGCATCTCGCTGAAAATCTGTGCGTAAATCAGTACTGTGAAGAACATCTTTATCTATTCTACGCTGCGACAAAGGCTTATACTGTTGATGAATTTAGCGAGCATTTTGCCGAATTGAAGAATAATAGCCCTGAGGCAGGACATGTATGGTTTTGAGAAATGGAGTAGAGCACACTTCCCGGGTAATAGGTATGATGTGATGACCACAAACATCGCCGAGTCGCTCAATTTGGTGTTGATGGATGAACGGGAGTACCCCGTGCCATACATATTCAATTCAATTGCTAGAAAGTTTGGTGAAAAGTTTAGGGAGTGGCATGCCTTTGTCGATGGTCAAAACAACATATTTGTGCCTTGTACGGAAATGATTCTAAGGGATAACAAGAGTGCGAGTGATTCTTTGTATGTGACTAATGCAAATGGGGTCTCAACCAATTCACATTGTTCAACAACGGTGTTACTTCCAAGGTCAATCTGTTTGAGAGAAGTTGTTCTTGTTGAAAATTTTATTTGGTAAAATACCGTGTGAACATGCGATGGAAGCTTTGCGAGCAAAGTATGGCGATGGTGTAGGTTATGAAAACTCCATCTACAAGTACTCTTTGCCAATATATAAAGATGATACTTACCTTCTCGCATACTCAAAAGCTATTAACGTTGTCCCACCAAAGGTCGAATGGACTGTGCCACAGGAAGTGTAAGACAGTAAGATTTCTCCATCCCCCTACGATCGCAAACTCGAAAAGAAGAAAGTAAAATGCACTAAGGGCTTCAGTGATACATTCAAGTCCAAAATAAGGAACAGGTGTTTGATATGCAAGAAATCCGGGCACAAAAGAACCACATGTAGAATGACCAACAAATCGTAGAAAACCTTTTTTTTTGCTTCAGTTGTAAAGCTACTGCTTTAGCGGATAAATGTTCATTTCTGTAGAATTTAACCTTCAGTTGTAATTGACTTAACGCATTGTCTATGATAGACTATGTAAATTCAATGGTATATCGTTGCTACAATCTATCAAATATTATGTATTGGTTATATGATTGCTTATCAGACATGCTATGTTGGTCTTTTTACCGCCTTAACTCTCCAATAGATGCAATGAATTATTATTTCCCTTTCCCATTTAATGAAAAGCTGCAGAAATGTCTGTTCACAAGAAAAACCCCTGGTATACGCAAACCAAGCATTTTCTCTTCTGACTCACGTCGACTGACCATTGGGTGGATATATTAAAGGACTCCATCTATTGGTCTATAAGTAGAGTTCCTATTTCTACATAACCCTTCAGTTGTCCCTAAACCTAATATTAGAAACCCTCTTCTTCTTCTTCTTCTTCTTCTTCTTCTTCTTCTTCTTCTTCTTCACCCAAATAGAAAATATGCCTCCAAAAAGGATAGCCCTGCACCTTGTCAGACGTGTTCCCCCAAGGCACTACGACCTCATTCTTCTAAGGAATGATTTCGATCACCTATTCTATGGACGGGGTCAAGACCGCGTCTACCTAGAGCGAAAACTCCATAGAATTGCTCGTTTCATGAGGGAAATTCAAAAATGGCTCGAAATAGATGGCCCTGACTACATCACCCCCCAGCATCCCCGTGAAATTTGTTGTTTAGTTTTTTATTTTCTTTTATGTTTATTAGTTTTTATTTTGTGTTCATTGCAGAAGAAGTTTTCTTATAGGATTGTTGTTAGAAGAAAACTTCTTCTTATTTTGCTTGTTCTGGCCGATGTTTCAATGTTTTGAATGTAAAAATTCTATGATTATGCAATGAAAAAAGAATTTTTGTTTTCAAATTGAATTTCCCTCTTTTTTGTTATTGTTATTTTTTGTGTTAGCATCAGTAGTGAATGCATCTGTAAAAACAAATCACATAAACAGTTTCTCGTCGATTACATAAAGAGTCTATGCTCAATGACATACTCAGTCTATCATCGACCTGACATAGTAGGTGATCATCGATCATGTGAATCAATGGAGAAGCAGTTAAATTAAAATAGATAATACTAACAAGTTTTTGGGCTGGTGGAATAAAATAATTAAATTAAAAATAATTTAAACTGATAATAACATATTTTGGGCTGGTGGAATAAAATAACTAAATTAAAAATAGTTTAAACTGATAATAACATGTTTTGGGCTGTTGGAATAAAATAATTAAATTAAAAATAATTTAAACTGATAATAACAGGTTTTGATCAGTTGGAATAAAATAATTAAATTAAAAATGATTTAAACTGATAATAACATGTGTTGGGGCTGATGGAATAAAATAATAAAATTAAAAATGATTTAAATAGACAATCTTTAACTGTTGATGATTTAAATTAAAAATGGTATAAATAGTAATTTTATTTTTTGGAATTGGGGGTGAAAGTTAATAGACCGTCGTAGATCATGACAAACGTCATCCATCAACTAGACACTAAAATATACCGTAAACTGATATGGTCTATCGTAGACCTACACCTGTACGAGTGCATCGACGGATCTCTTAATTAGGCGTAGACCACTGTGATCTACGTAGAATAATATAGACCAACACTTGGATGTTGTTTAAAAGAGAATAAATAAAGTAAAAATAAATGTAGGGTGAGTTTCTATACATGTGAGGGAGTGTAAACAAGTCACATAATCATATTAGAGGTTATACAAATTAGGGGTGGTGTATTAAGGAGTGTGTGGATGGGTAGTGATTGAATGTCCAATAGCCTAAAGGTAATTGTTTTCAAACCACAAGTATGTTTTGTGCATGTCTTTTGTACTTGATGACTACACATTCCACATACTCCTTAAATGACCACCCCTAAATCAAAAGATTATATGGAATGGATAATGATTGGACAAAATATATCCACAAAACATACTTATGCTTTGAGAAACATTACTCTTAGGAGATTGAACATTTAACCACTACCTATCCACACACTCCTTAATACACTACCCCTAATTTGTATAACCTCTAATATGATTGTGTGACTTGTTTACACTCCCTCACATGTGTAGAAACCCTATATTTATTTTTAATGTATTTATTCTATTTTAAACAACATCCAAGTGTTGGCCTATATTAGTCTACATAGATCACAGTGGTCTACGCCTAATTAAGAGATCCGTTGATGCACTCGTACAGGTGTAGGTCTACGATAGACCATATCAGTCTACGGTATATTTTAGTATCTAGTTGATGGATGACGTTTGTCATGATCTACTACGGTCTATTAAATTTCACCCCCAGTTCCGAAAAATAAAATTATTATTCTAACAATAACAAACGACTAATTTTGCACTTACCACATCTTTTTTTACTTTATATATAAAGTCGTCACTCCCTCATTATTTTATTTCATTAACTTTGTTTTTATTTAAAACTTCTACAATGTCTCAAGCATCTCAAACATCCAATTCTAAAAAGAATCTAATTTGTCGTTGTGGTAATACGACTGTCTTGAGGTCGTCACACACGAACTCAAATATAGGTCGTAAATTTTATAACTGTGCAATTGCAAATGTGAGTCATGTATGTCATTTTTATAATGTTAAGTTAATCGTTATGTAATTATAACTTATTTTCTAGGATAATGGCGCATGCTCATTTTTTAAATGGATCAATGAGCTATCACCTCCAAGAAGTCCATCAACGTTGAGTCCGGGATGCGACACATCAAATTTTTGTGGCTCTGCAAAATTTAATCTACTACAAAGGCTCCAAGAATGTGAAGAAAATAGAGATTTTCTTATGAATTTGTCCAAAGAAGCCGAAGAACAAAGGGATCACCTTAAATTATTGCTACATGACACCCAAATAGAGAGGTATCAACTAAAACAAAAATTAATTTTGACCGAAGAAAGAGATAATGGGCTAAAACTGATGTTGTGTTCTATAATGCTAGTATTCGTTCTTTGGAAAAGTGTAACATAAATGTAGTGATATTGAATAAATAATAATACTTCTATTTTTCTACACAGTTAACATTGCTTTTGATAGAATCATAGTCGATCAATCAACAAATCAACTTAAAATGGAGAAGCATGGTAATGATAGACTATGAAAGAAGTATACTGTGACGCCCCAAAATCCCATCGGGCCGGACTGGCACCCAAAGCCGAGAAGGCCCGGGAGAACCCGTTCAAATACCTGTACCTTCACTTACATGTCACCAAAAATTTGGACAGCACTTCGTTGCATATAGAAGGATCTAATTACCTGTATCAGCACAACACGCACAAATATATATGTATATATATATATATATATATATATATATAATACTTGGCCGTTGGGGCCACCACATATACAGATATAACATCACTATATAAACTTTCATGACTTTACCCTTCCTTATGTCTACAAAGCCTCTAGGATATACATGACATAACTAGGGTCGGACAAACCCCCACCCACACATGACTCCTGTACAATAACAAAACATAAGGAACCGACTCGGAAAGCTCCAAAGAAAACTGGAGCTCACCAACAATAGCTGTATGACCTGGCTCCTATCTATGCTGTAAATGAGATGAAGCACCTGTGCTTACAGCATGAAATACAGGTCCCCCGTGAGGGACGTCAGTACGAAATATGTACTGAGTATGTAAAGCTGTAAATAATTATATGTGATATGGGGGATCAAGAAAATCAGACGCAAGTGAATATATCATAATAGAAGTGAACCACACTTCATAAAACACTTTTAGGATCACGTACATTATCATTAATCTGAATTGGGTTCTTGAATTCAAACACATTTGTGGAACGGTATACATTCGTTCATTTTATTCTTTACAATTATTATTCGCCATTTCCTCCTCCTCCCGAACCTCCAACCACCTAACAATAATCAATACTGTATCGTACTGTGACCATTAGGCTGCCCCCAGTACATATCAACTGTAATCATATCAAGTATCGGGATCGGCCCATGCTAGGCTTAAGCCTCTGAGCTACCACCCACACGTATATCAAGTAGCACACATAAGAGATCTTTCTAATAACTTAGTTCAAAAGCTTTTGAGATTATTACATTAGTGTTCATGCCAATATAGTACCTTTGGAACAATGATACATCAATAGGAACCAAGTAATAGACCTTCTATATAATAATGATGTAATAAAGACTCATTGGTACATCAACAATGTGTTTCAGAATCATCAATATCACAACAATGAAATAGGAGCCTTTTGGTATATCAATGAAACATTTTGACACTTTATAGAATGGAAACAACTTCGTTGGTAATGTAGAACAATACATGTTTTTGGACAACCTCGGAATCTTACTTGATGGAACATTGGTGTTTTCATGCCAAAGAACATCGTTAGAGTATGCTTTACATACCTCGTTGTAGATTTGGATACCAATTCAACACAACTTCCTGCCTTTACAAATCACTTATCTACAATGAAATGTTTGGCATCTAGTATTAGCAACCCAACACCACAATTCTCTTCGATAATTCCATACAACCAATATTTGCAAAACATTCCAAAAACCAACTTGAACAATAGGTTTATGTGTATATATATATATATATATATATATATATATATATAGATATATATATATATATATATAATCATCATTTCAATACCACATCATCAATACCACATCATCACACCAAATCCCTTCACAATTCAACATAATCCAACATCATTTCTCAATCATCTTTCAACAACAATCAAATAACATACTTCTTATGCTCACATGCATATATATATATATACATATCCATATAAATAACACTAACATAATTTACATCCTTACCATAAAATGGCCCTTTTGATTTCGAAGTCCTGTTGGCACAAATAAGGGGTGCTTCTCGACGCCCTCGAGACCGTGAACACAACTACGGAATCAATTTGGACTTTCTACGGTTGAATCACAAGATAATTGGAGTTGAACTTAGGCTAGGGTTTCTTATTCTTCAATAATTTGGATGATAAATGATGGATATGAGGATAAGTATATGTATATAATGACCAATTTTCGTCCATGAGGTGATGGAAAATGACCATATTGCCCTTAAAAATTTAAGTAAATCCGAATCTGTCCATGGTGGACTGTTTTGGTAGGCTAAAGTAAATCGACCATAACTCTTTGCTACGATAATGGATTTGGGTAAAACCAATTGCATTAGAAAGAAGACTCTCGGAGATTCTCATCGATATATAGAGTCTCACACAGTTTATTTTGTACAAGGAGTTATGATCGTTTAAAGTCGACCCAAAAATCTGTTTGGCTGCAGTACTTTTGTGTGCAGAAAATTACTGCACATTTACTGTTCATTGCGTCCACCGTTTTCAAGTTTCGAACATGCTCGCTTATATCCGATACTCATCTTTTTTCAGAAATCTTTATATTTTTGGAAAGCTAACTCGATAAACTTCTCATAGAAACTTCGACGAGCAAATTCCGGTATAAATAAAGTCGATTCCTATACACATATAATCAAACTATACACTTGAAACCATCTCAAAATAATCAATACTCATACTTAAACTCATATATACCTAACTTATGATCAATACATATACTCTAACACATATAACCATGGATAATGCACGTAATTAAGTACGGGGTGTTACATATACGAAAGATTAGCTAAACATTCTACGAAATAAAAGAGATTTTCAAATATCCTACCAAACAGATCAGCCAACATATTAACAAAAAAATAATTCAAATTTCTTTTTCAAAAAATTTCCTCCTCATCAGCATAAGTGTTGTTGATTTTATCAACGATATCCACGAACCAATCTTGTTTTTCTTCCTCACCTTCTTTTTTTCTTTCACTTTCAACAATTGCTTCTTTCTGACCTTCCTTTTCTTCCTTAGCTTTTTTTTTCTTCCCCTTTAGCATCTTTTTTTTTTCACCAGCTGCAGCTTTATCAACTTCTTCTTCTTCTTCTTCTTCTTCTTCTTCAGCTGTTGCTCCTATTTTTTTCAGCTTCTACTTTTTCCTTGGCTTCTTTAACTACATCTCCTCCTTTTTCCTTGCCTTCTTCTTCAACTGCTGCTGCTTCTTTTTAAACTTTTTCTTCTTCAGCTACAACTGCTTCTTTTACTCTTTTTTCTTGGTTCTTGTATTGTTTCATGTCTTCTTCTTCATCCTTCTTTTCTTCTTCTTTTCCTCTTCCGCCACAATAGTGGCCAACTCATCCATTTTGCTTCTTTTTTTTTATTTTCTTCTTATTCTTCTTCTTCTTTTTCTTCTTTTTCTTCTTTATTCCTCTCCAATTCACTAAGGTCCACATGCACTGTATCATCATATTACAAAGTGTTATTGATATTTAAAGCTAAAAATTCATTAACAGCATCAATTATTGAATGGAGTTACCTCGCTCGTGTTGTCGCTCATCTTGTTTTTTTCTTCAGTCTTTTCTCTCTAATATAAGCAGCAATATCAAACACCACTTCCTCGAGCGCAACAACACGCTTATGAAGATCCTCGGGGGATGAGGTGCCCATTGCATCGTTGGAGGTGCTCGAAGTATCATCATCACCAATGCGTACTTCAATGGGGTTACCACGCAAATTCCTGTCATCATTACTGTCCTCATTTGAAATAAGGATAGTCACCCCTTCTAACTCTTTATTTAAGCCATTGAGGACGTTATTCTTCACCTCATCTGTATATGGCTCAAAGGTAATCATGTAATCTATCTTCGTGTCACGAACAGTAGGGATGATATACGGGTGCACGTTCTATAAAATATCAATTAACAATTACATAACATTCGATGCAACAGTAGTATTATAATTGCTTAGTAAAAAATAAGTTAATATCTAGGTAACTTTTCCTTTGTACTTGAATGGGTCGCCTTCGATTATCTGGTCACTTTTTGTAGTATGCTATCTGAGGATGCGGGGAATGGAAAAGGGCTCATCCATTAATTTTTCAGGAAATTTTCCAAGATGAGGAAAGGCCTCGTACATCCAAACCTTTAATCAGTACAATAGAGGAAAAAAACTCAGAGTCTATGACAGAGTATAAATAAAACAATAATCTTTGATAAACTAACTAAAGGGTTTATGGTAGATACCATGAATGCCCAGGGAAATCCGAATAGAGCATAGGAGGCCCTCTGCTTCTCATCAAATACTTCCCTCTGCTTCTTCGGTTCACTTTTCTTCTTCAGATTGTCCAGGTTCAGTTGAAATGTCTCTTTGCCCCACGGATAATTCTTGTAGAAACTCAAATAATCGACCATTCGAATCAGTTTTGTGTTGACAACCTTCGTCAAATCTTTTGTAAGAAACATGGAGTGCAAAAACCATAGTAAATAGCACTTAAACTTCTAGTCCTCATTAATCTTATTTCACCTGATCAAGTGAACAAGTTGGCCGCTGTAATAATTTTGTTTTTCGTCACCTTAAAGCAAAAATGCTCCCCCCTTGTCTAACACCTTCATCATTTATTATTCACTGGGGTATGATGAGAAGTTTAGCCCCGTGATCAAATAAAATTCTTTCAAGCCAAAACAGACAGGCTTGTTGTTAACGCAGAACCACATCTCATGACGCATGTTATTCCTTTTGACGCGTCGCAACAACAAATAATGGACCAACTGCCCATTGAACTCGAGTTATTCCGGCAGGTTTATTAGGTGTCTGAAATAGGACCGCTTGAATCTTTTCTTCAACTCCTGGTTGACAAAAACTTGCTTAAATTATCGATAAGAAGCCATTCTTGATCTGATCGATATCCTCTTCGGGAAAGATCCAAACTCATCCATTATTGTTCGAAGGTCATATCGCTCCACGGAAATAAACCTTGAAAAACTTGGCACAGACAAGGGATCATTATCCCCATGATAACTGTTTCTGCCACTTCCCTCGCTCTCTTCACTGTCACCACTAATACTGCGCTCGGGAAGGACATCTTTACTAGACTCGGCGTAGTCGCTTATCTCCTTTAAATCTGGATTAGATTTGGACACTTCCTCGTCAATTTTATTTCTTTTTGAGACATTTTCAGCTGGCTCGGCTTTTCTTTTTCTACTGCTACTGGCTTTACCTTTAGGATGGATGTTTTTTTACCCATTTTCAACACAATCTACACCTGCAGAACAAATCTTCCATTTTCAGTTCATATACGACAAGTCTATCAATAGAAATAAGTCAATGCTCAAATGACCCCCCCCCCCCCAACTAAAATAAAATAAAATAAAGAAATACCACACCAAAATCCAACATGGAGTATCAAAATCAAAATAGTGCACCTAATCAAACTAATTAGCTATTAATCTTTCAATTTTCACTATTTCAGCCATCATATTTTGAAAGAATTTCATACGTCTAAAAATTTATTTCAATCTAGGTCATTCTGATTTCATAGACCACAGGTCGATTTCATAAACCACTGGTCACTGTTGGAATCAAACTGCCAAAATAACTCTTCAAATAACGATTATCTCACTATTCCACCATCAAATAGTTCACTCCAAACTCTGTTTAATCATCTACAATTGAGTGTGTTCGAAGAATCAGAAGGTTTGATGTACTGCTACATTTTGATTGTGAGCTATTTTATCCTAGATGGAAAAATTTCACAACCTCGTGTACTTTATGGGAATTAATTCCTTAAGGACACTCTGTGTAATCGGAGGACTTGGTTCTGTTTTCTACTTCATCTTGTTCCTTTTAAATAACATACTTGTTTTATAGTTCTTGATGAACTTGTGTTGAAGGTGTTAGCAGCTCCATAGGTGTTCTTGAAACTCTCTTGAACAAAAGTTGAAGTGCTTGTGCAAACATATAGATTGTGCACCCGAAACAACAAGTTCATTGTTCTTCTTTAATCACAAGAGGCTATCTATTTTAGCCCCTTTTTTCGGTATTAATTTGCAAGTGTGGAGCATAATTTTCCATGAAAAATATTATCAAGTATCATGTGCACTAATAAAAGCTTGAAGCCTTGAACTTAACTAACACTATTACACAATCATATATGGTGATATAACTTCACACTTCCATAGGAAGCATTATAGACAGATCAACTATAAGCTTCAACAAAGAGTTTTCCAACAAAGACAGTTTAATCGACATGCTTGTCATGAAAATTAGATATTAGAAAAACAAAAAGGGACTAAATATACCTTAATGGAGAAATATGACCAAAATAAATGAGCCATAGCCATAGTATCCGGAACATGTTATGAAATATAAATAAAGAACAACAAGAATAAATAGAGAGAGAAGAGGAAGACTTTTTTATTTAGGCATGAGAGATCATCTTGATTGAGAATACTATTAATAAAACTCCTCTATTTTTAGGGGAAAATACTCCTAGTTTTTGTCGAAAAGATAGATATCAACTAGATCTTATTAGATCTTGATAGACATTCACTGTAATGAAAATACATTTACAACGCTCTCCCTTGAATGTCTAGATAGATAATGTGCCTCGTTAAACCCTTACTATAAAAAACCTAGTGGAAAAAAAATTTAGTTAAGAATAAAGAGTACACATCTCTAACAATACGTATTTCGGCTGCCTCATTAAAAAACTTACAAGGAAAACCTGGTGGGACAAAAACTTGAAAGGAAAAAAGAGTACAACACGTATTAAATCCCCCTAATGAGAACATCCTTTGAATCCTAATCTTATGCAACATCTTTTTAAAAGTTGCAATTGGAGAAGATTTGGTGAATAGATCAGCCATATTGTCACTTGAATGAATTTGTTGCACATTAATATCACCATTCTTTTGTAGCTCATGTATGTAGAAAAGATTTGGTAAAATGTTCTTCGTTCTATCTCCTTTTATGAATCCTTATGCATGCTGCATTATCTCAGTATAAAACTGCGGATACATTGTCACATTTCAAACCATATTTTTCTCAAATGAGATGTATCATGGACCACAATTATACACATTCTCGGATAGCTTTATGAATAACTATTATTTCAAAATGGTTTGATAAATGGCTAGATTGATTGTTTTGTATATCTCCAAGATATGACAGTATCCCCACATGTGAACACATTGCATATTTGAGATTGAATCAATAAGATCGAGACTGTAATCTTTAGAATAATATATGATCATATGTTTGATCCTATTTCTATGTATCCTAATAGAAGAAAAACTATACCTTGCTAACAAATTAATCAAAAAGGCTATATCAGGCCTTGTAGTATTTGCAAGATATTTTTTGTCAAGTGAAAATATTCAACATTTTCATGTGGTACATCTTCAAGGATGTGGAGTGCAAATGAAATAAGTTTTCACTTACCAAGATGCATCCTTTCATGTCACTTGATAAATATTTCTACGTCAGCATGCTTAAATTAACGTAGAATTCAGATCCTCGTAATCTTTTACAATATTGCGCCAATATTGTATCTAAGATATTATTGATGATATATCATTTTGTATCGGTTCACAGCGTGACATAACATTTTGAGATCTCATCAATTCATTATTTTTAGGTACCTTAACCTTTCATAAGGTTAAATAAAGTATTATGTCATAGTCTTTTCAAGAGCATATTGCCTTCTTATTATGATTATTTTCTCCTTATCCTTTTCAAGGATTATTTCATTTAGAACTGATTGATCTGCCACACTTCACGTATACATAGATTTTGTACTTTAGGGACACAAAATAGGAGCACTTGCAGCTTAAATATGAGATGCTTTCGGATTTGACTTGAGTTATCTTTTGAATGAGGATCTGATGATAATTCCTAACATATTTTTTTAGCTGTTTGTAGTCTCCCCCTTATGTTAGAAAAACTAACATACATCATCCTTTTTCTTTGAAGAATCCATCTTTGTGCATCATGGTATATTCATTAATCGTATACCGCACATTAACTATTAGATGGACAACGTGTGATTCCTGACTTAGAACCAACTCTGTGGGGAAATTAATCATAATTTATTGGTTTGATGCATACAAGTACTTTTATATATAATATTTCAAACAAACACATGAAGCTTTTGTTCTCATTGGTTTAACTATTTATTGAAGTCATTCGATACTAAACCATGAACATCAAGATGAATTGTCTTGATTGCACAGTCTGAAAGTTATGTTCTTAACACAATTTTATTGAGCAAGCAACTTTATGAATGTCAAACTGCTGGTTGACAATAAACGTACATGTGATCATCTTATATTAATGTATGTTAATAGATCACATGACTGCTGAACGGGCCCATATTCACCTTTTATACTTTTTTAGACTTTAAGGGATCCAATTCCAATCTTAGTTGGTCCAACCAACTTATTATGACAACAAACAACATTAAAAGTAATAAAGAATTTTCTAATTCTTCAATATATGTTACATACTCAGTATGCATATCTTTGGGATGTCGCAATCGTTTATATCAATTTATGATCTTTTATACTAGTAAACTCCAAGTTTACCATGGCATGTACCTTTATTCTTTGGTAAATTTCACATTTAATATTACATGAATAAATTTTAGATTTACTATGTCAGAAGTAGATATCAAATAACTTTTCTCAATTAATCAGCCTGTTTCGGAGGTGAATTGCAATACCATCACAATTAAGTACACGTTTGCATTAATAAGTTTCTCATTCCCTAGGAATGGAATATAATCATGCCTTCAGCGTATCAAATTCTAATAGCTACTACAAAAGAAAATTGAGGCATACATATGATTTATTGCTACCACATTCAATTCAAGGACTGGAGCATATTTAATGGGACATGTTTCACCAAATACTCATTATTTTGCCTTAACCGTCATAATATCATCAATATGGTGCATTGAGATTCAAACTCAACATCTTATCCATATAGAGGCGTCTTAGGCATAAATCGATGAGACTTGAACTCAACATATTATCATTCCTTTTGATAATATTGTTCTTGAGGAATGAATTTAAAACATAAATGATTTCACATCAATTATTTTTCCTCAAATCCAGCAATAATTATATCATTAATTGGAAAATAAAAATAACATAAGGAATTACTACCTTGACCTTTAAATTTATAATCTCACCTTATTTGGCAGAGTCTCGTGCTGATAACGTGTTATGAAATATAAATAAAGAACAACAAGAATAAATAGAGAGAGAAGAGGGAGACTTCTTTATTTAGGAATAAGAGATATCTTGATTGAGAATACAATGAATAAAGGCCCTCTATTTATAGGGAAAAATACTCCTAGTGTTTTACTAAAAGATAGATACTTCAGATCCTGATAGATATCAACTAGATCTTATTAGATCTTGATAGACATTCACTATAATGTAAATACATTTAGGTAAATAATCAGGATATTTTAGTAATTTCACTTAAAGTTTTTTGAGTTGACGTTTTTAAGGTAGTATAGATAATTTTTTTAGAGGATTATTTCAAGTATAAAGTTTAAGATGTGATGTTAGACCAAAATATAATTGCAGAAAGAAAATGATTTTTCTTATTTATTGAAATTTCAAAAGTTCAAGTACCCCCCCCCCCCCACCCTTTTTTTTATAAAGGTGATTTACCCTTATCTTTTGTACTAGTCGCATTTGGCCCGTGCTAAGCCTGGACTCAAAAATAATATTAAATTTTATATTTGTAAAACCGTTTTTCATCTTATTGTTATTCTTGTTTTTAATTTTTATTTTATTTTTCTTAAAGATAGTTCGAACATATCTCAATATTTCTAATATTAATCAAATTATTTTTTTTATTTTTGTAAATTGAAAGAATATTTTTTTTCTCAAAGTTTATTTTAGATTTTCATTTTAGTTTCAAACACATGCATGCACCAACACTATTTTCCTTTTTTAGTTTAGTGGTAGTTTTGGAGATTAAAGTCTTTAATGATCCAAATTGAGTTTTATCTTATGTTGAATTAACTTCATCATTCTTTTCGCAATTTTTTTTCATTAATTTTTTCCGAATTAAACTTATATTAGTTAACTCATTTATTACAAAAAAAAAAATTCTACATTCAAAGTAATATAATAAATATTTAACACTGCAAGTTGTTGTAGGATAACATCAATAAAGTTAACTTATAAATAATGATAGAATTTAATTTAAATAATTAAAAGACTTGATTCAACAAAATACTTTTATAGATGTTCCTTCATATAAAAAATAGATGATTCATTCTGCTGGTCCATTTTAACAAATTAAGAGAGTATTATAGTACTTTTTTTATTCATATTATTCTTAGTATTAAATAACTATATAAGTAATCATAATTAAATTTATGATATTAAAGCATCATTGATAAAATTAGTTCACTAAAATACATTTTTAATCAAAAAATAAATTACTTCAATCATTCCTAAATAAGTGCTCCTTTTGGTTTGGGCACACCCTTTAATAAACTTTTCACTTCTACAAATTTAAAAATTACTTTACCAACTCACTCTTAATTAAATTTCGTCTCTTTTAAACTTTACATTGATTATTATATTTAAACTTAGAGGTATATTAAAAAGATTATGATCAAACTACTCTTACAAATTTAAATGTATATTTATTTAGGAACAAAATCATAACCGAAAAAAACACTTATAAAGAAATGGACTAAATAAGAATTGTAGCAGGATATGAATGTAAATGGTGGATGAGCAAGAAAACATAACAAAACCCATGTAAAAAATCAATAGGATACACCAATTAGAAATGCCCACTTAGAAATGAATTAAAAAGAAAAATAATGCAAAATGAGAATACCTATAGCAATTTGTACCAACACAAAAAATTTAATATTACTATATTCATTGTGAGGACTACCAAATTTGGTCACCCTCACTTATATATAAAATATTAAATTGGACACGTGATGAATTTCAAAATAAAAATAACTCATAACCAAATGTAAATTTTTGTGAAATTCACTTTACGAACTCGCCCATTTAATCCATCCCCGACCTAATCCCTCGATTCTAACCAAAACAATATCCATATTCATAAGAATTTAAGTTTTGTGCATTGGCAGTGCACAAAATTCTTTACATTATTAGATAAACTTGACCTGTTATTGGAGATTACCCAATTTTTTATTTTTAATTTCTATGTAAAAAATTGAGTAACCTGCAATAGCAGGTAAAGTTTACCTGATAGTGTAAAATATTTTGTAGACTGACAATACACAAACTTTAACTCTATTCATAATGTATACCATATCATCTAAACCTTTTCTGACCTTACAATAAATAAATAGTTGTCATATTTTTATATAGTAGAGGTTTCACAGACTATTCCAGATGTTGTTAGTGATTTTTTGATTTCATTCTTTATTGTTAAACTTAATCCAGAGTATGATCATGTTTCCGTATTCGATCATAATTCTATATTTTTTTTATTATATGAATGTTGTGCATGACTACCAGATAGAGTAGGACGTCTGGACATTCATGGTTTGGGATGTCCATCACGGCCAGGCCCTAGTTTTGGTCATAACAAACTAGGCATCAGAGTATGATTCATGGTCCCAGAGTGTCTGCGAAATTGCGTCGGGTAGTGTCTTGTTTATGGGTGTGTAGTATGACATACTTATAAGAAGTAGGCTACTAGGTGTTGAGGAATGTTTCCCTTTCTTCATGTTTTGGTTCGTGCTATGGAGTCAGAATGTTTCTCATTCATACTCTAATTCGTACTATTTTGTCACTCATACGAAGTAACAGTCATCCCAATTCTTTCTTTACCTTGATGTTTTCAGATATGTCTTATTATTGAGGTGATTCAAGTGAAGAAGTCTATAATTTAAATGGTATGGTCCTTTCTGATTAAGCCATATAAGATTTCAAAATTGTGCAAGGACTTGTGAAGAGTCCGTTAGTGCCTCAGAGTGTATTGATTCTAGTGTGAACTTTGATTCTAATGAAATCGTGCTTTTGAGCCTATGGTATTAAGTGTATTCAGTCCTTTTCAAAAATTTATGTTGCAGATGTCATGCCTAAAAGGGGAATGATGTGTAGTAGAATATTGGAATAGTATTTCCACCCGAACAGTAGTATGAGTTAAAGTGTCGATGTCATTACCTATTGGTAGTGATATTAGACCAAGAAGTTGGTGATATGAAGTCACAAAGTTGGAAGCTAGAGTGAGGATGACTTTTTTTTCAACTAAATATATTATTTGAATAATGATGTTTGAGGATGATTTACCCCTTTATAGTGATAGACTCATGTAGTAGCTAGTAGTATGTATGGATTTTATGGTAGTCTGTGGAGGGAGTTTTTGTCTCAGATTATTATTTATACAGAGTAAGATGCGTATTATTAGATCATTGAATATTATGTGTCAAGTTTCTATCTTTTGTAATCTTGTTATCATTGTGTTGTTGAAACTCAAAGTCTAGTGAAGCCGTGTGATGCCTATTTCGATTCACTAGCAACTTGTTGTTCTTGTGTTGGTTGAATATAGGTATATACGAATCTTTTCGCATGAGATTGAGTTGTTAATAAGGTGATACATCCTTGTGTATTAGTTTAGTAGAAGGTAGAGAAGGAGTTATTAGTCAAGGTGAATTGCTGTTTGCTTGAAGTACGAAAAAGGCTAGATTAGCTAGGAGGTTATAATTATAGACTCATGGTTGTTTTGGAATTTGAAGGTAGTATAAATGTACACTTGGGTAAGTAAGTGTGATATGAGAGATCCATATAAGTAGATAAGATTGTATGGGGTTATAATATAAGATTAAGGTTGACCATGTCTATTATGTGACTTTACCCCCCCTTGGCCTTCTTTTTGTTGGTAGTTGTAAACTAGTATTACTTATGAAAAGGTATGTAGTAGATTTTTGAGGTATTTGGATTGAATGCCCCAATTTGATGGACTATTATATTGTGTTACATTCTTCATTGGTGGTAGATGATTGATGTTAGACTATAGGCTTGAATTTAATGTAGAATGTGGATGTAAGAATAGTGCCTTAAGATTAATGATGAATATTTTGTGAGAATTGTATGTCGGGTTGGGTTGTAAGTCATGTTTAAGACTAGGCATTAAGTTTGAACAGTTGATGTCCATGAAGGTGGATGTAATAATTGCTTGGTTAATGGTACTAGTTATATGGAAGTGATCTAATAGGCTTGAATAGTGTATGCAATAAATTAAGTTTATTTGATTCGTAATGAAGTATGATGGTGTATGTTTGAGGTAGAAGTATGCCCAAGGTGATATGAGGTTGCAGTATTTTTCTAAGGCTATTATATATTGCGTGTGGCTAGTAGACATAGTAGTACCGTTGAGTTTCTAGGTGGAGAAAGACTAGTAGTATGATTCATCAAAGGCTTGGTGATATCCATGTTAAGTTTTTGAATCTAAGTTTGATTTTTTGAAGGTTGAACCAACAGAAATAAGAGATGAAGCGCTATAGGGTGTGCTCTCCGACTAAGGGGATACTCGGGACGATTTGAAAGTTAGTAAGTGTTAAAGTAGTATGGGATTGACTATTGGGTCTATAGAAAGATAAAGTGTGTCTCAGAAGGTAGTATTAACAGTGGGTTTTCTACTTTAAAATGTAGTCATTCAGGTTAAGTTCTATGATATACGTGAATGGTCGTTTTTCTAGACCCTAGAGTTCAATGAGTGTAGTTCAGTTTGGAGTCTAGTAAGGGGTCTCTCAAACTTAAGATGATTGCTTAAAGCTAAGGGGGAGATAATAAAACAAAAGACCAAGTCAGGCTCTTAGATTCTAATAGTGATGTCAGTATGATATAGAACATTAGAAAGTGAGAGTGAGACTCAACCCATTCATATCTCAGTATTTTTCAGTTATCCCAATACCTGCTCATGCCTTACATTTCAGTTCCATGATCATGGATCATGGTTCATGTTCATGCATATGATAGAAAATCATGTGCTCTTCCAGTTCCTAAATGAGGAATTCTAGTTCATTTCAGTAGTCGGAATCACATTCCATAAGTTATGAACTCCAAGTTAAGGTCATACATCTCATGACTCATGTACTCATGCTTTATAGTGTGCTCGGTTTCGATAACTCATGCAGCACGCCAAACGATTTGCTAAATTCAGCTAATAGCCAGGTATACCCTCAACTCAGATCACTTTAATGAATCCATGATGTTAATTCGTTGTTCATCAGGTTTCAGTTAAGTGTCAAGTCTTATATGATATCCTTCCATGTTTCAAGGTCTTATGTTCTAACCTTTTAGTGACTCCTCCTTATGTAATGATAATAATGAGGAGTAGATTTTTCTTGTTGATGAAAGATTATTGTATGCTTGTCTTAGATAAGACCATAAGTGTGAAGTAAGATTTGGGGCCAAGTCTTTGATACATATGATGGTTAGTGGAAATTTGTGTGTGTATGTTCTCGGGATAACGTATGGGAGTTATATTGACAATGGTTTAGAGACTATGTGAAGTATTTATTTACGGGTGTTTGCCTTGAAGTTCATATATGGTTATAAAGATAGTCTTGAATGACATGTTGGGATTTAAGTGGAGGAACGTAATATCTGCTAGTAAATCCATAGTAAGAGTTCAGAGTTAGTCATTATTGAAGTGGTAAGGCACGTTATATTTATGGTGTGATCTCTAAAAAGATATAGAAGACTGAATCATATGGTTTCGATTAGTATCGTTGTGTGGCATGTTGTATTTTGTGGTTTGGAGTTAGGCTTGATTGCGGTGAGAGGATTTAAGTCACTTTAGACATTAGTAAAAAGATTTATCAATGACCATATGAGAATTTTAAGTTGAATTGATTGAGCATGGTATTTAAGGGGAATAGTATAGTTAAGGGAGTATTCGGGAACTGTGCTAAGGTGGAAAGTAAGAAGTTGCATTGCCTAAGGCCTAGTAATTTTACCCTAGTTTATGAGTTATATGTCTATATTCCATGCTATAGAGTAGTGTCAATGTTGTGATTTCTTAGTCAGATGTCAGGTCTAGATTATGCCCAAGATTCTTTTGCTCCCTAATGTTACTAGAATTTCCTTAGAAAGAGTGTTGAAGAAATACTCTAGTTAAGCATAAGTTTCCAAGTATAATTCAATCTGGATAGCTAACAATTCAGTTTAACAATCAGGTAGACAAGTTACTATGGTTTTCCACCTTTTCGCCACGCCCTACTATCCGAAGTCTCATGCATATGACTATCCCCAATAGATAATCTATTCCATCTATGTAAATTACGAATCCAGTTCAGTCCAAGCATCATGTTTCAAATTCAGCTATTTAGTCATGACTCAGTTCATAAGAGTTCAACGCATAATCTCAAATTTTTTCAAGTATTTTAGCTTAGACAGTGTAATACCCTAGTACAGTCTAGGTTTTGTTACCTCATGATTCATACTTTCCTAAGTTATCACTTCTCAATTCAATATATATTATTAGATCATGAACACTTCAAAGGAATCCTAAATTATCAGCATGAATCAGCCCCTTGAAGCAAGTAAAGTCAAATTAGCACAGAATTCAGTTTCATGATAGAAGTTTAAATGCTTCAGATCAGTTATATCCTTTTTAGAAGAAACATCATGTCTGCATTATTTCATACCTTTAAGCTTCAACATTCCTACCCATTATTCGGGTAGGAATAATCCCAAGGGAGAGATAATGTTACACCCCGCATTTTGGGCTAGAACGAAAACCGTCTTTCCTACGCGTAGATGTTCCAAAAGCCATAAATCCCATGAAAATTTGGTATGTTAATAAATTATGCAGGGTGGGAACCTATTTGAGCATGATTCGAGATCATAGAGGTTGCTTAACTCAAGGACTAGTTGAAAGCTTTCCTATCATTCAAGTTTTAGTGAGCGTCAAAACTTGGAACAAATTAAATTGGCCATAACTGCTTTTATATGAAGAACTGAATGGTGTACTATATATAAAATAAAAGGTCTTATATTCCTCTTTCCAACACCACCAAATTTACCAAAATCCGATACCGAAGCAAAAAGTTATGCCCATTTTACTCCATCATATCAGCCTGACAACTGAGTGACGACAATTCTGACGACTTGTCACAAATCTAATGACTTGTCAGAATATGTCGTTATCCTTAGGAATAAACCCATCAATTTCATCTCCCAGGTGATGATAAAAGATGATAGCTTGTCACAGATCTGACGGCTTGTCAGCCTTGATCGTCAACTGAGAATTTCAGCAACTGAGAAGTGATTTTGTAGGGGTATTTTTGTCTTCTCCTCACTCCAAAAACCTTTCACATGAATTAAATCACCTCTTAAGTGTTATTAATCAATCATTATCAGTTTTATAACATCAAAAACTTCCTCTTCACTCTCAAAATAAGATCAAATTAGGGTTTTCTCCAAGAACAAGAAATTTAAGAAAATCAAGCCTTAAGTTCAATATCTCCAAGAAATAAATCAAGATCCGGGTTTCATATATGAAGATCTAGGTTCCATCTTTCAGATCTTATAATTTAAGGTACGTGTGGTTTATCCTAAAAACTATATGGGCTTAAAACTATTAGAGCATGATTTTAAGATTTTTATGCATGAATTTCAAAGGGGTTTTGGAATCTATGTTCTAAATTATGTACTACGAATGTTTTAATGTTACTATTATTTTGACCTTGTGGTCCTATCCCCTAAATTGATTTACATGTTTACATATATGTATGGTATTTGAGATTTAAGATTGTTTGAGAGAATAAATTATGAACTCCCTCTCTTGTATTGGATTAAAACTTATGGTTTTGTTGAAAAAGAGTTGAAATGAATGTTTTATGATTTCAAAGATGTTTTCTCATTGTTCTTGAACTTGAATATGATTTTAAATTGTTGATAGGGTATTTCTTGATATAACTATGTGATGTTAAAGAGAAAGAATTTCATGAGATTAGGACTTTTAACATGACCACCTTTGTTTACTGAATCATTGATAAAGAGAATTAACTACATTGTTTTACATGAGTTTCTTGAAAGAATTGTGGATATGGTGGTCCTAAATTTCATGATTTGAAAACAGAGATAAAAATTGCTATAAATGGCTCAGAGAATGTGACTTGCAAGTCAATGGTATGACGATACCATATATGTGCATATGCCATGACAGAGTTAAAGATTTCAGATTATGTTTTCAAAGCATGCATGTTAAAGAAATAAAAATGGGCATAAAGGGGGTTAGGTGGTTACCCGAAGAAGGCATGAGTTCAAGTAACTCTTAGCCTGAAATCGTATTTGCTGATACAGGTACATTATTATTGTACGCTGGCGATGGCCGTGTGGGTAGTAGATTCAGAGACTCCAACCCTTGCAGCACACTTGGGTTGGGGGATTGGCTGCCGAGTTAATGGCAGATCTCATATAGCCCATGGGATTATAGATTGTAGTGTACACCACCTAGCGCAAAAGTAAGACAAAGAGTGTCACAGATTTTAGATGTTTCCCAGAGTCTTTTAAAATGCCCATGTTATTTCTTACTATATGATATGTTTATGAACTTCTTTAAATTGCTCTCATATATATGTTGAACATAAATGATTATTTTGGATTTTCTATGCATACCAGTACATCTGTATTGACCCCCCTTCCCTACCTCTCAGGTTCTGAGACTCGGTCTAGGGGTCCAGATAAGCAGTAGATAATTTAGACAGCAGATCAGATTGTGCAGTGGTGAGCCTTCTCTATTTTAGAAGGTCTGTCCTTTCAGATTATGTCATCTATTATAGTTTTGGTCTACTGGGATCCTTGTCCCAATTTTCAGATAGTTGTCAGATTTTCATGTACTAGAGATTTCGCAGACTGTTCTAGATGTTGTTAGTGATTTTTGGATTTCATTCCTTATTGTTAAACTTTATCCAGAGTATGACCATCTTTCCGTATTAGATCGTAATTCTGCATTTTCTTTTATTATATGAACGTTGTGCATGACTACCAGATAGAGCAGGACATTCGGGCCTTCATCGTTCGGGATGTCCGTCACGGCCAGACCCTAGTTCGG
This sequence comes from Capsicum baccatum var. pendulum, assembly GCA_030864225.1. Lineage (NCBI taxonomy): Eukaryota > Viridiplantae > Streptophyta > Magnoliopsida > Solanales > Solanaceae > Capsicum > Capsicum baccatum. Next base: position 36,333 of record JAQZCD010000269.1, on the reverse strand, counting down.
GTCGTGACAACGCCCAAGTAGAATATCGATCCCATAAAGACTTGATTTAACAATAATTTAATTTTAGTTCACCGTCAAGATTAATTTAGTGCAAAAGTAACAAAAAAGAGAATTTTCAATTATTTTATAAATTAAAAATAAAATAAATAATGTGGAAAAATAAATTCTTGGAACAATAATTGGAGAAAATCCCAGTGTTTAAGAACTTCGAACAATCATACTATGTTATTGAATTTCATCCGCTAATTTGCTTATCTTGGTTGTTGATTCGTAGGGTTAATTGCATGATCATGGTTTCCCAACCTATAATATTTTACCTAATTTGGACATTACAACTATATCGTTTAACGGGGATGTAATAATTCAATTAAGTAAATTGAAGGTATCATCCTACGTATGAATCAAGTAAGGCATCTAAGTACATCCCTGTCCTAGACGCTAAGTTTAATTCTTTATTTTATAAAAGAATAAATACTCAAACTTTGCTTATTCCCATGTTCTACCTCCCTATTCCCTCTCTCGAGATCAAAAGATTGACAATATATGTATTTTATGGGTGATCAGTCCATAAAATAATTAAAACAAGAATAAACAAACAACCAAATAAGATAAGCAAAATTAACAAAATTAATCCAAAATAATAGTAATCATGTTCTTGGATTTAACCTCGGAAAAGGGATTTTTAGCCACTAATATTCATAATCACGATCCAAATATATGAATACATGCTATGAAAAATTAAATACTAAAAATAAAATTTAAACCTAATAAACCGTATAGCCGCCTCCGTATTTTTTCTCAAAAGATGTGTCCAAGCAAATTGAATATCTTCTCCAGTGGTTAAGAAACCTTTAGAAATGAGTTTACGGGCTCCGAGATAGTATATAAAGTGCCTTCTGGGTGCTAAAGAATGTCCTTCCCACTCTATCACTGGTTCATTTGGGAAAGAAAAAGTGCCTCTTCGAGTCCTACAATTTAATGTGGCATAGCACGAATGGAGCCAATCCATTCCCAAGATAGCATCAAAAGCAACAATATCTAACTCTATGAGATCTGCTAACGTATCTCGGCTACCAACAGTCACAGCACAACCCCTGTACACCCTCCTAGCAACAATAGAATCCCCCCACCGAGGTGGAAATAGAAAATGGTTCAGAAATCACACTAGGCTCAAACCCAAACCCAACAGCCACATAAGAGGTCACATAGGATAAAGTAGACCCGGGATCAAGTAACACATAAACATCACGGGAAAATATTTGTAACATACCGGTAACAACATCTGGGGAAGCTTCCGCCTCCTAGAGGTTGGTCAAAGTATATAACCGGTTGCGATTATTCCCGGCAGCTGATGTGGCACCCTTCTGAGGTGAGGGTGGTGCCGAAGAATTTTTGTGAGACTTTGCACCACCAACATTCTTTCTAGCAGATGGACATTCCCTCTGAAAGTGACCCGGCTGACCACATGAATAACATACTATCGAGCCCAACTGACACCTTCCCAGATGATTTCTACCATAAGTCTCACACTGCGGAAAAGTACGATGCTGCTGAGACACACTACCCTATGATCGAGTATCCTGAGCTTTGGTTCTATGGTTAGTCTGAAAACTCTGAGATCGTCTGTCTGCTGGTGGTCGGGGTACTGGGGCGCTGGCAGTAGACTGTGCATTACCCCAATTCTTTTTATTCTTCCATTTATTTTCCCACTTACTGCCCTGAGGCTGACTGTGACTCAGGTCGGCTGATCTGGTTCTTTTCGCTTGTCTTTCCACCTCCCTAGCTTCATAGATCTTCTTCTTTTTCTCTTCTACCTGCTGCATATGAACAATCAGCCTAGCAAAGTCTAACTACTTATTTAACATTGCCCCCTAGCACTCAAGCACCAGGTTATCTGAAAGGCTGAATGCAAATTTCCTCTTCTGGGATCTCATATTACTAGTCAACTCTGGTGCATAGTGGGCTAGTTTATTAAACTTCAAAGTGTACTCCTGGAACACTCATACTGCCCTGCTTCAAATTCATAAACTCTTTCCCTTTGGCCTCCCTCAACTCCAGAGAAAATAATCGATCAAGGAAAATTTCTACAAATTTGCCCCAAACTGTGGGCTCAACACTCTAACCTTTTGCATCCTCCCAGTCGGCATACCACTGATTCGCAACATCCTTAAGCTTATAAGTTGCTAGTTCCACCGCTTCAACCTCATCCACATGCATTACCTTACAGATCTTTTCTATCCCATCCATGAATTCCTGTGGATCTTCCTCCTCCTTGGTGCCAGTGAACTTAGATGGGTTCATTTTTATGAAATGTCCAACCCTAGTAGCCTCAGACGTAACAAATGCAAACCCAACATCTTCTGATTGTTGAGCCTGGTTAGCTACCAACTGTTTCAGCATATGAATAAATCGTCTGAATTCTGCATTTGAAATATCTCTTTGAGCAGTCGGGGGACAGTTGACATCAGTCCGCGGAGCTCGAGGTAGACTGGTCGGGACTGGAGGGACTCCCGAAGTAGGGACAGGTTCTAGAGTGTGAGCTCTGTTATGGGTCCGCATCCCATGGGTGGGACGGACCGCATTTGCCTGAGAATTTTGATCGAAGATACGACGTGGAGGCATAACTGTATTTCTGAAATACAATAGATCATTGATTAGGGGACAGTTCAGACTGAAGCACGAACTAAATCATAAAGAAGGGAAATATTTCCTAAACGCCTAGTAGCCTCTTGCTTATAAGTGTGGCGCGCTACACACCCATAACCAAGACTCTACCCGACGTGATTTTACAGACACCCTGAGACCATGAACCGTGCTTTGATACCAAGTTTGTCACAACCCGAGCCGGGGCACTAGCCATGATGAGCATCCCAAACCATGAAGGCCCGGAACACCCTTATCTATCTATCTGGTAATCATGCACATAATTCATATAATGAAAGATAATGTGGAAAGAGAAATCTAATACGAAAACATGGTCAATCTGAATATGATCATAATACTTAAAACTGAAATCCAAAATATATCCAAATAATAATGTCTGACTCAGTCTGTGAAATCCCTACCATGAACCAATCAAAGTTGTCTGAATGATGGGACAAGGCCCCCAGTAGACCGAAACCTAACTAATAGTAGTAATATGAAATAACTAGGCCTTATGAATCATAGAAGGCTCACCACTGCAAACTCCGGTCTGTGATCTGAAATCTCTACTATTTATCTAGACCCCTAGACTGTTCCCCTGAAAGAAGGGGGGGGGGGGTCAGCACAATTGTACCGGTATACGAAGCAATCCAAAATAGAGTAATTGAACATATATATATATATATAATATGTGAGACCAAATTTTCATCAAACATTATGTATAAAATAGTTTCTGAAAACACATGGGCAACTTCTGAAAACATGTAACCTGTCTGTAAATCTCAAACTCTGATCTGTGTATTACTTCTGAGTTAGGTGGTATCCCCTACAATTCTGATATTCCACAGGCGATATGAAATCTGCCATTGACTCGGTGGGGAAGCTTCCAACCCGAGTATGCTGCAATGGTTGGAGTTCCTGAATCTGATACGCCACACGACACTTAAGTCAGCGTATAATAATATACCCGGGTCGGCAAACCACGGTTTTAGGAAATGAGTTACTTGAACTCAAGCCCTCTTCAGGGAACCACCTAATATCTCTGTATGCCCATTTTTAACCTTTTTTTGTACGTGCAACATTCTGAATGTCTAGAATTATGATAGTCTGAAATGTTTATTAGTCTGAGTCTGATATGGTATTGGTCTGAATTGGTATCGTCATACCAACACTTGCAATTCATGATTTCTGAGCCACAATACATTAAGCTAAATCTTTCATTTAAAGCATAATTTAGACCACCAAAAACATGCAACTGATATAGAAGATTTCGTGTTTCGAAACTCAGGTCAAAATCATGCAAAAACTTCATCAACATATGGTGGTCTAGTGCCTTTAGCAAATCCATGCTCTCTTTCATTACATGCATTATGAACATTAAACATTCGTGCTAGATTCCCTCTTTAGTGATTTTAAAACCACCTTTAAATCATAACAAGAGTTCAATTATTTCATATAGTGCTTTTCAAGGATGCATTGCAAAACAATTCATATGCTATGAGAAATCTGAAAAATTCATAATAAGAGGGAATTCACCATAAATCATGCTCTCAGTTAGAATTCATTCTTAAATACATGGTTTCATACATTCATATTCTCAAATCACTTTGAGGTAGGTCAAAAGACCAAAACAATGATGTTAAAACATTTAATACATGAATACATATATAGATTCAAAACCCCATTCTAAAACATGATTTTTCTATACCCATGAGAATTTAGGAAAACCCCTCGTACCTCTATTTCAGAAAATAATGGGTGCTTCTTGAAGCCTGTGGATTGGGGATTCCGAATCTCTAATCAATTTTGAAAACCCACGGTTGAATCTTGATTTATTTGGGTTTTTAGTTTGAAACCCTTGGGAGTGTTCTTGAGAATTTTTAGATGAATGTGGATGTATTTTGGAGAATTGGGGACTGAATTTTGTGTTTATGGCTGAATTAGAGTGGGAAAAGGACCATTTTACCCCCAAAACGGGGTGTTTAAGTTACTTGAAACCATTACATAGGCGCCGCATATGATATCGCCTATGTTTACATAGGCACCGCCATTTCTATCACCTATGTTTACATAGGCGCATAGGCGCTGCCTAGGCTATCACCTATGTTTACATAGGCGCCGCATATGCTATTGCATATGCTTTCCAGTGGCCATGTGCGATTGGTTAGGCGACGCATACTAATTTGAAAGTCCATAACTTCTTGCTCGGGCGTCGAATTTTAGTAAAATTGGTATCGTTGGAAAGATAACTCGAAAATCTATCATTTTACACATAGTAGGCTCTGTAATTTGACATATACAAACAGTCATGGTCGATAGAATTTGACACAAATTATAATGTCCACTTAAACTTAATCGATCGAAGTAGTTTTCAACTCGTCCTTGAGTCAAAGGACCTCTATGGTCTAAATTCAAGATTGAATGGATTCACATACTACACAAATAATTAACATGCCATATTGGCATAAGATTTATGGCTTCGGGATTATCAACGCATAGGAATCATGGTCTATATTGTAGCCTGAAATGCGGGGCGTTACATATAGTCCATGAGAACGAGTGTTCTTCAAAAATAAAGAAGGCTCCAAAACCTGTATAGACACTTAAATTTGATATGTTTTGTATGATAGACATTCAAACTCAGTTAGTGACCAGTTGGACACTTTACGAGATGTGTCTTTCGAACACTAGGAGAAATGTAGGGGAATAAAAAAGTTTAAATGTGATACAAGTACGACCACGAGGATAGACGTGTGAAAGTGTAATGTACCCAAGGCTTGGAGTGCGCAAGAAAAATACAAAAGAGGGCCTAAAACACATGCCAAAACACAACCTACACTACACTCCATGGGCGGCATTTTGAGGTTTTTCATTAAAGGGCCTTTTGGTCATTTTGTATTCCACTTGTAACCTAGTATAAATAGAACATTGTAGCTCATTTTGTGGTAGTTTATTCATGAGATTGTGAGTGTATAACACTTTGGAACACAAGTCCTCTCTCCTTGAGGCACAACCCGGAATTAGGTTAAGAAGAGTGTGGAATCACTCTTGTTGGATTCTTGCTTGGAACGTTGGGTGCTAGAGTTGTTTGAGGTTTCTCTCTTGTGTCCACCGAAGAGATAGGTATTTTTTGAGTGTAGTGTTAAAGGGTCCAAGAGTGGAATATGCTCTTGGGTTCTTAAGATTATACCTTCATTAAGTCTATCTAACTATCCCTTAGTCTTGTTGTAATTGTGTAGTTTGTGTTCTTGTTAATGCAAACCGTGACTTGTTATTATTCATCGTGTTCTTCATGTTGTAGTTGTTAATCTAGTTTGTTGTTCGCTGCCAAATGAGGTGTTAAACACCTCGTATCCTGGTTACTCTTGTTATTCTTGTCTTGTATTGTTGAATCCGAGTGTGGTCACCAAATAGGTCCACGGGTTCCTCAGTTATCTTTTCCTGCTTTTCTCTCCAAAAACCTCTTTGGTAATGTGGAAACGTGGCGAGCTGAAAAGATTTTTTTCCTTTGCTGGATTTGTTTCGCAGGGACAACTGTTGTGTATATTCTATTGCAAATATGGGATCTGCAAATTTGGCTCAAGTTGCAAGTTTGATCACGCAATGTATGTTGTTGAACATACATGGGGTTGATAATTAGGAACCACTGCATTGAACTTGACTTCAGAAGGGTTCGTTGAAGCAGTTTCAACGAAGCCCAAGCGACTGTCACTCCCAGAAACAAGAAAGATGCCATCTGGTGATAACAACATTGATATTTATCCGCCGATTAACAGTCAGCATCGTTATTTTGTATGTACAAATTCTTTTGAAGATGCACTTCAGTTAGTAGGTATTGGACATTTGTATAAACAAGTAAAGGAGATTGACAACTTCTCATTCTATGTATTATCTGCAAATTTCTTTTGCTATTATACAAAAACTTTGAAATACCATTAAACAGGACAGTACTGATGGTCACGCGTTCTTAGATATCTCATAAATAGGGTGTGTGAATACACATTACAACAATCAAGTGAAAAGATGCCTTCAGAGTCCTATTGAAGCGGCTTTCCAGAAATTTCACAACTGATTCTGAGATACGTAACAATTTATGACTATTTATAACATTGTTTGCTTTACTTGGAGTCTTCTATCTGTTAGCCCATATGTTATTGGGCCTTTAGTTTATGGACCTTTAGGTTATTGGCTATGTATATATAGCCTCCTTTTGGTTTAGTCAGTTTTTATGCTTTTCAGATTATATTGTAAACCTTAGCCTTTCTTTCTTTCAATAAAGTTCTATTAATATGGTATCAAAGCTAGTTCGATCCATGTCCTTTGATTTGTTGGTTGAAGATTTTGTAGCAGGCACCTACAAGTCATTGGGTTGGGTGCACGAATTAGCATGCTCACAATCCAAACACCTAGCACAAATTATATCCACATCTCTTATCATCTTAGGCCTAAATAAATGTTCACTAAGAATACGTAAGGTTTATGACACTCTAAAATGACCTATGAAATCTCCAGTGTGTGCTCTTTCACTAACAATTCTCTTCACGAAGATATAGGCATAGAAAGCTTTCCATTTTAAAATTGGTATCCCTTCTTCAATTAAATTCAAGGAATTATAACTTCATTACCCTCATTAACAATTTGCACACGCTATTCAAGCTCACTTGATACTCTCCAATGACTTTCTCCCATAAACTCAGCATTGTTTTCATCCTCCCCATGGTCATTTTTAGATTCATCTTCAGTTTGATAACCACCATCATTCAATGTTGTGATAGTTCTTCTTGTTAGCCCATATGTTATTGGGCCTTTAGTTTATGGACCTTTAGGTTATTGGCTATGTATATATAGCCTCCTTTTGGTTTAGTCAGTTTTTATGCTTTTCAGATTATATTGTAAACCTTAGCCTTTCTTTCTTTCAATAAAGTTCTATTAATATGGTATCAAAGCTAGTTCGATCCATGTCCTTTGATTTGTTGGTTGAAGATTTTGTAGCAGGCACCTACTGCGTGGATCGAACTCCGCGGTGAGTTCGCTGGGGGGTACGGGGGGCAGCGCGCCCCCGTCCGGGGTTTGGGGCGGAGCCCCGAATTTTATTTTTTGAGGTGCTGCTGTATTCGTTTGCTGTTTTCGTTGGTTTTTTGCTTGCTGCCATTGTTGTTCGTTCGGAATTGTTCAACCTAGGGTTTTGCATCTTTTTATTTTTTGAATTATTTGTGTGTTGCTGTGTTTACAATGACTGGAAAGGATGATTCTCTCCAGTCCATTAGTACTCAATTAGATGGTAAGAACTATGCCTATTGGAGTTATGTCATGAAGAATTTTCTTCGTGGGAAGAATATGTGGGGTTATATCACTAGAGTAAAACCAAGACCTATCGATGATACAACTGAAAATTTTGATTTGTTGGTGGACTTATGGGAAACTAATAACTCCAAGATTATCACTTGGATCAACAATTCTGTAACTCAGTCAATTGGTATGCAATTGGCTAAGTATGACACAGCAAAGGAGGTCTGGGATCATTTGGAAAGACTGTACACTCAGTCTAATTTTGCTAAACAGTACCAGTTGGAGTATGATATCCGTGCTCTTCAACAGCATGACCTCAGTATTCAAGATTTTTATGCTGCCATGTCGGATTTGTGGGATCAATTGGCACTTACTGAATCTGCAGAGTTAAAAGGTTTTGGGCCGTACATTGCTAGACGGGAAGAGCAACGCTTGGTTCAGTTTTTGATGGCACTACGTTCTGACTTTGAGGGCCTACGTGGAACAATCCTTCATCGATCTCCCCTCCCTACTGTTGATTCTGTGGTTCATGAACTGATTGCAGAGGAGACTCGTATCAAGTCTCAAGTGGTTCAAGGGTCTAAAGTAACTACTACTCCTGTCGTGTTTGCTGCTTCAACTGATCAGTCTAGGCCACCACGTACTCAGACTCGACAATCTCCTAAAGTTGCATTTGATGAGTGTGCATTCTGCAAACAGAAAAATCATTGGAAGGCTCAGTGTCCGTTGTTACTTAACAAGGTCAAACAGCCTCAATCTGGGCAGCAACAGAAATATGGGCAGCAAAAGTCTCCGTCACACTCCTCTGGTGCTCCTCCATGGTCATCTCGTCCTCCACAGTTCGCTGCTGCTGCACCATCTGTAGATGTTGAGTCTGTTAGCACTATGCCACCTTCTGCGTTGGATCCCCAGGTTTTCGAACAGTTCAGACAGTTCTTCGTTTCTAATCCTACGGCCATGTCAGCATCTATGTCTCATTCGGGTTCGGTTTCTTCTAGTACCTCAGGTATTCCTTCCTCCTTGTGGATATTGGATTCTGGTGCGTCTCATCACATGTCCCCTCATTTGTCATCGTTTGGTTCTTTGTCACCCATTTCACCAATTTCTGTTATGTCCGCGAGTGCTGTACCTATGTCAGTCGAGGGTGTTGGTTCTGTTACTACCCCTCACATTGTCCTCTCTGATGTTTATTACATTCCCAAACTTGCTTTAAATCTTGTTTCGGTCAGTCAGTTGTGTAAGGCTGGTAATTGGGTGTTTTTTTCTGAATCTGTTTGTGTTATACAGGACCAACACACTCAGAGGGTGATTGGGACCGGCCGTAGGTTGGGGGAACTCTATGTCTTGGAGAATCTCAAAGTGTCTGCAGTTGCTGCCTCTAGCATAGATTTATCTTCTTTTCGTTTGAGTCCTTTGTCTTCTCCGTTTTATCTTTGGCATTCCAGATTAGGACATGTGTCAGTTTCACGTTTACGTTTTTTGGTCTCTAGTGGTGCTTTGGGTCATGTGAACACTAGTGATATTTCAGATTGTAGTGGTTGTAAACTGGCAAAATTTTCTGCCTTACCGTTTAATAAAAGTGTGTCTTATTCTGTTGCTCCTTTTGATATTATTCATTCTGATGTATGGGGACCAGCGCCAGTTTCCACTAAGGGTGGATCGACCTATTATGTTTCGTTTATAGATGACTATACTCGTTATACCTGGGTGTATCTTATGAAACGCAGATCTGATTTCTTTGGCATTTACAACAACTTTAGAGCCCTTGTTAAAACACAACATTCGGCTGTGATAAAGTGTTTCAGGTGTGACTTAGGGGGTGAATATACCTCTAATGACTTCACTCAGTTACTTGCCTCTGATGGTACCATACACCAGTCATCTTGTACCGACACTCCTGAGCAGAACGGTCTGGCAGAAAGAAAACATCGTCATATTGTTGAGACAGCACGCTCTTTACTTTTGTCTGCAGAGGTTCCTAGTATTTTTTGGGGAGAAGCAGTCCTAACTGCTGTATATGTGATTAATCGTATTCCTACTGCATTGACTTCAGGGATGTCTCCATTTGAGAAACTATATGGTCACCCGCCGAATTATTCTGCATTACGAGTTTTTGGATGTACTTGCTTTGTTCTTCGTCCTCATGTTGAACGAAATAAGTTAGGGTCAAAATCAGCTATATGTGTGTTTTTGGGGTATGGTATTGGACAAAAAGGATATCGTTGCTATGATCCTGTAAGTCAGAAATTATATGTTTCACGACATGTCACTTTTTTGGAACATATTCCTTTTTATTCCATTCCAGCTAAAACCCATGATGTGACAAAGTCAGATATTCGGCTTATTGATCCCTTTGGGATTGACATAGAGGTTCCAGTTCCGGATTCATCCATGCCATCTGGTGTGCCACCTGATAGTGCTTCAGCCTCGCCTGTGCCTGAGTCTGCTCCTTCGACTGTTGAGACTGGAGACCCACCACCTCTGAGGAGGTCTACTCGACCTTGTAAGTCCACCAAACTGCCAGATTTTTCCTATTCTACATATTCAGCCTCATTTGCTTCCTTTATTGCAAACATACATCATTTGTCTGAACCTGAGTCGTATAGAGAAGCTGTGTCTGATCCTCTTTGGCAGAATGCTATGGCTGAGGAACTTGCTGCTCTTCATCATACACATACATGGGATTTGGTTACTCTCCCACCTGGTAAGCATGCGGTTGGTTGTCGATGGGTGTATAAGATAAAAACAAAATCTGATGGGTCTGTTGAGCGATACAAGGCGAGACTTGTGGCAAAAGGGTACTCACAACAATATGGTATGGATTATGAGGAGACTTTTTCCCCCGTAGCAAAGATGACGACTGTTCGCACTATGATTGCTGTTGCATCCGTTCGACAGTGGAAGATATTTCAGATGGATGTCAAGAATGCTTTTCTGAACGGTGATCTCCACGAGGAAGTTTATATGACTCCTCCCCCAGGTATTGACCACCAGCCAGGTGAAGTTTGTCGGCTTCGAAAAGCTTTATATGGTCTCAAACAAGCCCCTCGTGCTTGGTTTGAGAAATTCTCCTCTGTTATTACTTCCCTTGGATTTGTCCCGAGTAACCATGATTCAGCATTGTTTGTTAGATATACAAGTGCAGGGCGAATTCTATTGTCCTTATATGTAGATGATATGATTATTACTGGTGATGATCATAGTGGTATTGAGTTATTGAAGCATGATTTGGCTCATCGATTTGCAATGAAGGACTTGGGCTTGCTGCGTTATTTTCTGGGTATTGAGGTGGCTCAGTCTAAGAAAGGGTATCTTCTTTCTCAGACTAAGTATATATCTGACTTGTTTACACGGGCGCGTCTTTCTGACAACAGGACTGTAGATACTCCCCTTGAAACCAATGCACGTTACTCTCCTAGTGATGGTGTTCCATTATCAGATCCGAGTCTTTATCGGACTATTGTGGGTAGTTTGGTTTATCTTACGGTTACTCGTCCAGATATAGCACATGCAGTTCATGTTGTTAGCCAGTTTGTTACTGCTCCTACTTCTGTGCACTGGGGAGCTGTACTTCGTATTCTAAGGTATCTTCGTGGCACTCAGTTTCAGAATCTCTTGTTTCCCTCGACGTCATCTCTCGAGTTGCGAGCCTATAGTGATGCTGATTGGGATGGAGATCGCAATGATCGTAAATCCACCACTGGTTTTTGTGTGTTTCTTGGAGACTCTTTAATCTCGTGGAAGAGCAAGAAACAAGATGTTGTCTCTAGATCTTCCACGGAGGCTGAGTATCGTGCCATGGCTGTGACTACATGTGAGATTATTTGGTTACGTTGGCTTCTTGCAGATATGGGGGTTCACATTTCTATGCCTACTCCCCTGCATTGTGATAACAAAAGTGCGGTACAAATTGCAAAGAATTCTGTCTTCCATGAGCGTACGAAGCACATTGAGATTGATTGTCACTTCACCCGTCATCATTTGCAGCTCGGGACCATATCGCTTCCTTTTGTTCCATCGTCTTTGCAGATTGCTGACCTTTTTACGAAGGCTCAGTCGGCGTCTCGATTTCGTTTTTTGTGTGACAAACTCTCAATGCTTATTGCTGTTGCATTGTGAGTTTGAGGGGGGATGTTAGCCCATATGTTATTGGGCCTTTAGTTTATGGACCTTTAGGTTATTGGCTATGTATATATAGCCTCCTTTTGGTTTAGTCAGTTTTTATGCTTTTCAGATTATATTGTAAACCTTAGCCTTTCTTTCTTTCAATAAAGTTCTATTAATACTATCTACCCTGCGAAGGACGAAAGAATAATTCCAGTGTCACTAGAGAAATTGCACCAACTTACTAAAAATTTCACACAGGAAGTAACAGATGGGAAAGTTTCGCGTAAGGTCTAATATCTAAGTCATTACTCATTTCACAATAGGTAATTGGAGAACAAATTCGCGATATTATTTACCAGAACCATTGTTAACATGATGGACAGCTAACAGCTCATGAACTAATAGTGAGTATTGTATAAATTAATGTAACTAGGTATTGTTGTATACAAGTCTAATTATAGATATTTGATTTAGTAACCAAATAGAATAAATATTGTGATAGAATAGCTGCGGATTTAGATGGATAGAATAGTTAATCTATAGGGATAGGAAAGACGGATCTTTAGGGATGCAATATTTGAATATTTTCTATTTAAAGACAAGACTCTCAATATTGAGAGGCATTCAGCAGAAAATTGACATAGTATGTCTTGTTTCATAGAGTCTATCTGTGGTTCCTTTCAACATTTTCTTTTGGTTTTGTTGACCGTTTGTCGAAAATTAGTCCTTAACACCTAGGACTTTGATCTCGGTTATCGTATTTCTAGTTTATACAACTATTCAAGAATATGTCTTCACATCAATTTGAATCATTCAATGTTCGTTTCACTGGAAAAAATTATTCATGCTGAGAATTTCAATTTCAATTATTTGGTACCGGATAAAAACTATGGCACCATATAGATGCACGGGTGATGACAAAATCATTCACCTTTTCCCGGTGAACCATCCATCTTTTTGAAAAACTTAAAAGAAAAAAGAGACCTTTGGTCTTTGTATTTGTATTTGTTTACTTGAGAGATTAGCGAAGTTGGGTTAGTGGACACTTTTAGGATGTGATAATGATCACTAATCTCGTTTTGATAAAGTTAAAAGAAGTCAAGTGGGAACTTTAGTTTGCTCTTTGTGTTCTTTATCAAATGCATCTTTATGTATAATCAAAAAACTTTTGATGAAAATCTTGCAGAAACAAGTGAAACTATATTCAGGGAAGGGGACTCTGAAACAAGCCATCCATTTTCGTATTGAGAGATACTCTGCCTTCTTCTCTGTGGAGAAACTCCCTATTTTCTGTCCCATACATGAGTGAGAAATTAACAGATATGGCTTATGCTGCTGCTATTACTTGTCTTATGAGAACCATAGACCAATCAATTGAATTGACAGCATGTGATTTGCAACCGTTCTACGAATATCTTGAAACTTTGAGAGCTATTCTGGAGAAACCATGGAAAGCAAAAAACGATCTCGAGGACAAGTAATAGCAGCATAAGCCAACAATAATTCACCTTAACAAATAACTCTTCTTGCACAACAAACACCATCAACAACTCTTTTCATACTTCAAGCAAACAACAATTCACCTTAACAAATAAATCCTTCTCTACCTTCTACTAAACTAACACACAAGGACGTATCACTTCATTACCAACTTAATCTCATGCAAAAAGATTTGGCTATACATATATTCAATAAATCGCCCTTACCACTTTTCTTCCCATTACACCACTAAACCCCAGTTCCAACCAACACAAGAACAACAAAATGAATAACAAGTTGTTAGTGAATTGAAATAGGACCCACAAGGCTCCACTAGACTTTGATTTTGTGTTTTGAACAAGAAATGAGATGAATGACAAGGCAACTATGCTAGTGAATCTAAAGAGCCCACACGGCTTCACTAGACTTTCAGTTTCAAATATACAATGATAACAAGATTCTCAGAGATAGAAACTTGACACACAATATTCAATAATCTAAGAATACACATCTTACTCTGTATAAATAAAAAAAATCTGAGTCAAACACTCCCCCCACAGACTACCATACAATCCACACATGCTACTAGCTACCGCATTAGCCTATCACTATAAAATGGTAAATCATTCTCAAACATTAGTTATTCAACTAAACACATTTATCTACACAAAAGTCACCCTCACTCTGATTTCTAACCTTGCGAATTCACATCACCAACTTCTTGGTCCAATATCACTACCAATAGGTCATGACACCGTCACTTTAACTTATACTACTACTCGGGCAGAAATACAGTTCCAACACTCTACTACATATCATTCCCCCTAAAGCATGACGTCTGCAACATAAATTTTGAAAAGGACTGAATACACTTAATACTGCAGGTTGAAAAGAACCATTTCATCAGAATCAAAGTGCACACTAGAATCAATACACCTTGGAGCACTAACGGACTTTTCTCAAGTCCTTGCACAAATTTTAAAATCTTATATGGCTTAATCAGAAAGGACCATACCATTTAGACTCTCAACTTCTACACTTGAATCACCCCAATAAAAAGACATATTTGAGCACATCAAATTAAGAAACGAATTGGGATGACTTTAATTTCGTATGGGCGACACCATAGCACGAATTATAGTATGTAAGAGGAATATTCTGACATCATAGCACGACCTAGAACATGAAGAAAGAGAGACATTCCTAAACGCCTAGTAGCCTCCTGGCTGTAAGTGTAGCGCGCTACACACTCATAAATAAGACTCTACCCGACGCAATTTTGCAGACACCCTGGGACCATGAACTGTTCTCTGATATCAAGTTTTTCACGACCCAAACCGGGGCCCTAGCCGTGACGAGCATCCCAAACCATTAAGGTCTGGATGCCCTTCTAACTTATAATCGCATACACTGTTCATAAAAAAATAATGCAGAAATATATACTGAAACGAAAACATGGTCATTAAATTTGAATTCAAATCATAATGAAAGTAGCAATTCAAAAAAAAAACATCCGAATGATATCTGACTCAGTCTGCGAAATCTCTACTACATACAAAAATCCAACTATCTGAAAATTGGGACAAGACCCCCAGTAGAGCAAAACATACTAATGATAAATGACTGAAGTAACTAGGCCTTATTAAACATAGAAGGTTCACCACGGGAATTGCACTTATGCCTGGAGAAAATCTACTGCTTATCGGGACCCCTAGATTGAGCCTCAGGGAGGGTAGGGGGTCAATACAATTATGCTGGTACGCAGAGCAAATCTTAAATAAAGATTTTATATAATTAAAATAGTTGAGATCTAGTCATAAAAAAACATGAAAGATATAAATTCAAAACACATGGACATTTTTTATAATCATAAATCTTTCTGTCAATGTAGTTTTTTGATCTTTATATTACTTCTAAGTTAGGTGGCACTCTCCTACAAGTATGATATTCCACGGGCTATATGAAATTCGCCATTGACTCAGCAGGGAATCCCCCAACCCAAGTTTTCCGCAAGGGTTAGAGTCTCTGAATCTACTACGCCACAGGGCCGTCGCCAACATACAATAATATACCCGTATCGATAAAACACAATTTCTGGCAATGAGTTGTCTGAACTCATGCCTTATTTGGGGAACCACCTAAACTCTCTTTATGCCCAATTTTTATCACGACCCGAACCAGGACCTGGCCGTGACGAGCATTTCAAACCATGAAGGCCCGAAACACCCCTATCTTTCTGGTCATCATGCACCTAATTCATATGATCAAAGTAATGCGGAAGTAGCACAATAATTCAGAAACATGGTCATAAATATGAAAAGATAAACGGGGAAATAAGGTTTCCCCCAACATCAATCAACCTCTAATAAGAAATGACTGAGTCAAGTAACCGTATATAAACTCGGACAAGGCCCCCAGTAGACCTCAAAACTGAATATAAGATAAAAGGACTGCAGGACATAAGACCTTCCGAAACATAGAAGGCTCACCACTTGTCTCTACAACTCTGTCTAAATGATCTACTGATTCTCTTAACCCCTAGACTAGGCCTCTGAACCTGAGAGGTTGGAGAAGGGAGGGGGTCAGCACAAAAGTACTGGCACGCAGAGATATCAAAATAAAACATAATATTTTTACAAAATATAGTTGAGAGACATTATAAAGCAATTTCTTATCAAATCATTTGAAAAACATGGGTGTAATGCAATAGTTTTCTCAACAATAATGAAATGCAACTGATCTAGGTGGAATACCCTACATAATTTACACCAACTGTCTAACCTCGATTGCCGCTGAGATTAGAGTATAATTGAGGGAGAGACATACAAGATCACATAGCATAGTGTCTTGATCCAATGGTAGTTCCCAAGATCACTTAGCCCAGGCTCCTACCTATAGTCCCAATTTGGGAATAGCATAAAGTCAAGTACACAAGATCACTTAGCCTGGTACCAAATCTCCATGTCGGCAAACACGTTTTGCAGCGATGAGCCCTTACACTCAAACGCCTTCTTCGGGCCTCCACCTATCTCATGTAAAATCAATGCATTCGAATTTCATCTGATTCAATCACATATCATATTCTGTAAGGTATTGTCATACCCGACTTGCAAGTTATCAATATCACTTCCACATATGCATTATCATGCAAAAACCAAGGTGCTTCATCATTTACAAGTGGTGACCATGCTCTCTTTTGTTGGTCATAATATGATATGGGGTATCAAGACATTATCATGGGAATTTGAAAGCAATTTATCATTCATATTTATCAAATTTTCATGGAAAATCTCAAATCACATATGCATGGTTTCAACCATTGAAGTATATAGGCAAACAATTCCCATGACATCAAGAAAAATGACTTAGAAATCATATTGAAAGCAAGTTATTAGTATTTGATTGAAAACCCCCATTTAAAAGCATGCATGTTCATAAAAACTACACCCATGAGATTTTAGGATAACCCCACGTACCTCTATATGCGAATATGATAGGTGCTTCTTGAAGCCTACGTTGCAGAGATTCCAAATCTTCAATTTGTTTTGAAAACCCATGGTTGAATCTTGAACTATTTGGGTTTTTATTTTGAAACCCTAGAGAGAGTTCTTCAATAATTTGGATGAATGAAGGTGTATTTTGGGGTCTTTGGGAACTGAATTTCGTATTTATGGCTACATAAGGGTGGAAAAGGACCATTTTGCCCCAAAAATGGAGTGTTTAAGTCATCTGAAACCTTTACATAGGCGGTGCCTATGCTATCACCTATGTTTACATAGGAGGTGCCTATGTTTACATAGGCGCCGCCTATGCTATCGCCTATGTTTACATAGGCGCCGCCTACTACTTTGAAAGGCCATAACTTCTTGTTCGGGTGTCGGATTTTAGCAAAATTGGTATCGTTGGAAAGCTAACTCGAAGACCTATCATTTGACACATAGTAGGATCTATAATTCGACATATACAGAGAGTTATGTTCAATGTAAGATGACACAAATTACAACGTCCCCTAAAACTTAATTAATCGAAAGAGTTTCAACTCGTCCTTGAGTTGAAGGACCTCTATGGTCTAAATTCAAGCTTGAATGGATTCACATACTTAGCAAATTATTAACATGCCATATTGGCATAGGATTTATGGCTTTGGGATTATCAACGCATCAAAATCATGGTTTTTATTCTAGCCCAAAATGCGGGTTGTTACATTATCTCTCCCTTGGGATCATTCGTCCTCGAATGATGGGTAAGAACATATTGAAGCTTAGAGGTATGGAATAACGCGGACACGATATGTCCTCTTATAAAGAATACACTGATCTAAAATATGACCATATGGATGGAACTACTGATGTTCTGAATTCTTATACTAGACATGCATATTTGATGCATGGAATACACGACTGAAGCTACTCATAAGCTAAATTCTCATAATGAACATGCATATCTGATGCATGGATTTGTTATTGAGTTGTTCTCATGAACGTAGGACTAAATACACTAATAACCTAAACTTTTTCTATTGAACATGCATTTCTAATACATGCATATCTGACTGAACTGGCATATGAACGTATGACTGAATACGCAATGACAACTGGTGCGGAGCTTGTAATAAGAATCTATGCATTCAGATGAATGGGGTATCTCCCCCTTGGGACCTTATGTCCCTCTATGAATTCTTAATTCACTAAGATACTTGAAAAATTGAGGCGATGCACAGGGCACCTACGAATTGAATCATAACTAAACATTTGGAATCTGAATTTAATGCATGATGCATGAACTGGGTTATACTCATAACTACTGGTATACTCTATCTTGGAATAGTAATATGTCTGAGATTTAGAGTAGCATAAATAAGTGCAAAGATGAGAAAACAAGTCATGCGAATCTGACTGCTAAACTGACCTATTGTCCATACAGACTGAATTATACTACACCCTCATACTTAACTGGAGTATCTCTTCAGCACAATTCTCTAAAAAAATTCTAGCGGTAATAGGGAGCCATGAATCTTGGGTATGGATTACACAAGATATCCAACTGAGGAAATCACAACATTGACACTACTCTGCAGTCTGGAATATAGACATATAACTCCTAAATTAGGATAGAATTTTCAGACCTTTGGCAATACAACTTCTTACTTTCAGGCTTAGAGCACTTCCCGAATATCCCTTAACTATACTATTCCCTATAAATATCATATTCATTCAACTCAGCTTAAAATTCTCATATGAGCATTGACAAATCTTTCTACTAATGTCAGAAATAACTTAATCCCTTTGCCGTGATCAAGCCTAACTCTAACTCACAAAAAACACAACATGCCAGACCACGCTATTATTCTAAACCATATGATTCCACCTTCTATATCTCCTTTGAAGATCACATCCTAAGTATAACATGCCTTACTAGTTCAATGACTACTCTGAACTCTTAATATGAAGTCGCTAATGCATATTGTGACCTTCCGCTACAATCCCAAAATGTCATTCAAGCCTAATTTATAACCATATGTTAACTTCAAGGAAACCACATATAAATACATACTTCACATAGTTTCTAAACTATTGTCAATATAACTCCCACGCGCTACCCTAAGACATACACACAAAAACTTTTCCACTAACCATCACATGTATCAAAGACTTGGCCCCAAATCTTACTTCATACTTATGGGCTTATATAAACAAGCATACTATGATCTTCCATCAACAAGAACATTTACATTATCACCACTATCATTGCATAGGAAGGGTCACTAAAAGGTTAAAACATAAGACCCTCAAGCGTGAAAAGATCTTTATACGGGACTGAACACACTATAAAGAGTGAGTACATGTGTCATGAGTTGCATAACATAGAACTGGAAGAGTACGTGACTCTCTATCATATACCGGAATCATGAACTATTATCACGGAACTGAATCGTAAGGCATGAGTAAGCATCCGGATAACAAAAAAATACTGAGGTAGGAATGGGTTGAGATTCACCCTCACTTTTTGATGTTCTAAATCATACTGCATCACTACTAGAATCTGAGACCCTTACTTAGTTATTCATTCTATCATCTCCCCCTTAGCTTCAAGCCATCATCTAGCGTTTGGGAGATCCCTTACCAGATTCTAACAGAACTACACTTACTGCACTCTAGGGTCTTAAAAAAAATTACAATACATGCATATCATAGAACCCAACCCAAATGACTACCTTCTGGGGGATACACTCTATCTTTCCATAGCCACCAATAGTCATAGTATAATGCTTGCACACTTATTTCTATCGGTTCAACCTTCAAAACTCAAACTTAGATTCTAACACTTAATATGGATATCACCAAGCTTTTGATGAACCATACCACTTCTTTCCTAGCATACCAATATTGCTACTCCAAACTTATATCTCTCTGCCATGAGAATCGAGATCTCATCAAAAGGCTCAACACTATCAATCAAGGCTCCTTAACTTGGCTATCTAGAACACCATATACCATCTAACTAGTCTTTTTCCAACTAGCAACTCCAGGGTACCACTAGTCACACACAACATGTAATAGTCTTAGAAAAATTACACAACTCCATATCGCCTTGGGCATACTTACACACCATACCTACAACATTATACTTCATTACGAATCAATTTAAACTTAAGCATTTCATACAACGTTCAAGCCTATTAGATCACTTTCATATAAATAACATCATTGATCAAGAAATCATCACATCCACCTTTATGAACTTCAACTGTTCAAACTTAATGTCTAGTGCTAAACATGATTTTACAATCCAACCTTACGCATGATTCTTACTTGGAAACCATGAAATAAACATCAAGAAACACTAGTACACTAGACCTTCATAACAACAATAATAGATCTTGACCTTACGGTCTTCCTTATCATAACTCATTATCTTGTACTATTTCAACATATCAAGCCTACTAATATTTATTCCCACAGCCATACACCATTAATCTCATGCCACTATTCTTAAATCCACATCCTACATTAGATTCAATCCAATGGTCTAGCATCAATCATCTACCACCAATGACGAGGCCAACATGATATACTAATCCATCAAATTGGAACATTTTATCCCAAATACTTCAAAATTTGCTACATACCTTCTCATAAGTAGTACTAGTTTACAACTACCAACAAAAGAAGGTCAAGGGGTAAGGTTACATAATAGACATGATCATCCTTAATCTTATATTAGAACCCCATACAATCTTTTCTACTTATACGGATTTTTGATAACGCCCAAACTACAGCTCTCGTAAGAGTGTAAGCGGTCGATGTCAAATATAGAACCCAACAGGGTTGGGTGTCGAATCCTACATGGAATACTTGATCACTAAGTGTTGCAATTATTAGTAGACTATTGGTCGAAAATTCCATGGAAAAGGGGGGATTTGATTATGGCGTGAACTACTATTAATAAAGTAACAACGGAATGCTTTGTTTAGTAAGATTTAATCATAAGGAATAATAAGTTAGGGTTATGTCCGCCTTATGAGTTCTACGTATCTATTAACTATGAGTAATGCGAAATTCAGACATGAATGCACTTATAGAGATTCGTATTCTAATGGTAAATCCTAGTGTTTCTCAACCATCAAGGATTATCTCACTTTAACTCTCTCAAGCCTAAAGCGTATAACTAATGGTACGAATTCTCCAAGAAATTAATCCTATTAAGGCATTAACATGTAAATAGGGGTTGGTAGCCCTATTTCCTTGTCACACTCTCTTTTCCACACATGTAACTTTTCTCTCGAACAAGTTAATTCTATAATGGCATATTCCTACGTTTGCAACCATAGGAATTCAATTAAAACGAAGAGAGTAATGATATAAGTAGCATACGCATCAAGAATTCACAAACTCATAGTAATAGATAGTATATCAAAAGGCTTCCATAACCCTAACAGAGAAGTTTAGCTACTCATGATTGCAACAGAGATCAACGAAGACATCATCATCATACCAAAGTTAGAATAATCTTCGCGATGGGATAATGTTTTGCGTCAATAAGGGAGAAGAACGTCGTTCTCTCCGTTGCTCCAGAAAGCCGTGTTTTTCTCTGTCTCAAACCTTACAGAACTTGTAATGTGAATAATGCTAAAAGTCGAATGAAGAAAAATTGAATGAATGCTGAAAAATTCAGCAAATAAGGTTTTTATAACATCCTTGTCCTAGTCCTACTAGGTTACTGCTGCACCCCTAAGTATTAAGAAATACTGATTTTGCCCGGGACAGATTCTCCATGCATCACATTCAGTCCACAAGCTTCCAAAAGCTACCTTCCTTCTTACGTGAAGTTTTCCTTTGCTGCCCAAAGGTCCACAAAGTGCTGAAATCTTCATCATTAATACCTGAAAACATGCTAATTACATAGGTTAGCTCACTTACAGGAAAAGGGACTAAAAGTGCAGGAATTATATATTTTATCCTTCAAACTTAGCCTAAAATATGGGTAAATTATGGTTCTTAGGGGTATAAATACGCCCAACATCACCACCCCACACTTAAAGCTTTGTTCGTCCTCGAGCAAAATATTACTTCCATGCAAACATCTACTTAGACTTTCACAGTAATAGCATAAAATGTTCAACAAGACATGCACGGCAATCATTAACAAAGAGTAGTTTTCTTGATCACTACTGGAAACAATTCAACCTCCAACATAGACTCGTGATGATGGTTAATTCGTATCCACAAGTTAAGGCACAAAGAATCATACAAAACTACCCAAAACTCATCAACCATGTGTGTCTCACACAAGATATCACCCATAATCACTCACAAGCATTTTTCGAAACATGGGTAAAAGACTCTCCTTGCTCTCTCTCACAAAGAATTCATATGTTGCAACTGATGACCATAGGCTTGCCCTTAGTGTAATGCTCCACTAATATCAGAATGTTAAGCTTAGGATCAACTAGGTCTTTACCGGTTGTAATGTAGGCTAAGGGACAGGTAGGACTATTTTGGTCAGAAATAGTGACTATGTTCCCTAAGCACTTTAATACATCACATTATGCCATTAACACTCTCTTTTAAACAACCCTGCTACCTTTCTTTCATCTACCACCCCTTTTCACCTATTTTGTTATTCAAACATAAACACAACTATCTTTTTATTTTTCTATTTATTTTTTATTTTTATTTTTTTTCATATTTTATAAAGCACCTCTATGATAGCCACTTTTTCACAACAATTTCAAGTACCAATATACTCTGAGGTATCACTCTCACCATTTTCCTCTTATTATCACATGACTCTACACTTTAAAGCGCTTAGGAATTTGGATCAAATTATGGTCTTGAAAAAAATGGATTAGGCTACATATGAGGCTGTTAAAGAAAATAGCTAAAGGCTTAAAGGGGGTTAACTAGGATAATGTACACGGGTAGGTAAGAAGAAGGTAAACAATTACAGGCTGCCAAAGAAATGCCTAAATGATCTCCTAAACTCACACTCTTTATTTCGCTTTACATACACACCAGGCAAGTTCTAGCATCAGTCACAACACAGAATATACTATAACCTCACACACACAAGGCACATGGTCAACTTTATTGGGAGCAGTATAGACTTTTGACCCAACAGATGAAGGAATTAAACCACACACTTATCACACAGTGGGTCACACTTAGATCCTAAACGTCCCAATAGTAATGATTTTAGCACAAACTCTTGTCATAATACGATGCCGCCTATTAGAACAATTTCATGCAGAAATCTAAAAAAATTTGAAAATTTAACTACTAAGTACTAGCTACGCTACGACTAAATCAAACAAATAAACATAAATAAATGTAGGCAATGAAGTACGGCATACAAATACCAGCACCCCACACTTAGACGGGACATACTGCCTTCAGTGGAAAATAAATAAGGAAAACCTAAATAGTCGGACTCCTCCTCTATGTCTGCGGTCATACCCCCTGTATCAGAATCATCATCAGAGTCGTCGTCATCAGAGTTGTCCTCCACGTCTGAGTCTGGCATTCGGCGATCGTCATTAGTGGACACATCATTATCGGGAGGTTCCTCAAAATGTACCCCTACTCCGCACATAGCCCGCGCATGCTCATTCATCGGGTAGTCATAGTCCAGCTGCTAAAGTTCTGCATCAGTTAGAACACGTCCCTCACTCATCATGGTAAACCTCGTCATGCCATATAAATGGCGGAAGAAGCTTTCGTCGCAAGCATGTCTTTCTGCAGTGGTCAAGTTGACGCCATGCATAGTTTTAGAATCTTTAACCTTTGTCAGATCAACCTTTTTCGGGTTGTGTGGAAGCTTATGATCTACAGGTTCCTCTTCAATGTGCTCCTTCCTCAATATCACAGTCAACAAATTGCCAAAGCTGAAATGGGACCTCTTGTACAGCCTAGCCTTACGCATTGATGATCGTATAACTGCACCAATGTTGATGGGGATATTAGTCTTCAGATCGTACACTAAGCATACTCTATCACATGTGATCTTTGTGTACTGTGTCCCAGGAATGAGGCAAGAGTTGGCTATCCTCAACCATATATGATCTTCTCTGTTCAGGGAAGCATACGGGAAGGTATTGTGCCAACCGGTATCCTTGTGACGACTCCAACGTGCCATTGATCTTGTTCCGCACAGTGTGTGTCTGATTGCCCTGTACGGAGGTCTGTGATAAAGCTCCTTGAGCGGTGATGGATCTATAGATGGAAGACCCAGAAAAGTGTTGAAGAACTCCGCATTCAGTTGCAAGACTTGGCCCCGAATCTTCGCTTCACTTCCATAGTCTTTGGGGACCAATTTGCATGAAACTCTCGCATTAGATCAAGATTGCATCCTCCCATATCTCAAAAAATGAAATCAAGATTTAGCGCCATGATTTTAGCCAAAATGCAAGGTTCTCTCTTCGCTAGACTCTCCTTTTGTATCAACTCCATGTGAACATATTTTTTCACTTTGTTGTTCTTGTACCACTCCTTTCCTTCCTCCTCTAGGACCCACTTTATCCCAAAAGTGCATTGAGGTATTTGCAGTGAGGAGGATTCAGATTGCTCTTTTCTTCCCCTTTTCTGACCTTTCTGTGAGGTGGACGCTTTTTTTTTCCTTGTCGTCCTTTTGGTGCCATTCTACCTTAGATTAAAATAGATTCATGTTAGCTCATCTCAGAAGATTTAATCGACAAACAAATAATAGTGGAACCACCCCACACTTAATTTGTTGGTACAAACTAATTAAGTGAGTGATGTCGATTACTCAGACTTCATCGGCATACATATAGGTGATATGTTCCAATAATATGTTCAGCACAATCATACTTTCATGTCATCTTAACTATCCTTTCCAACTCTATTTCATGTAATCTTGACTATACTTTCATGTTTTGTTTAATGCATCTTTTGAACAAGACTACTACATAGATATCGTATCAAGTTATGGCATAGAAATAATCACAACATCTCATGCTTGTAGTCAACTATGATTTTTATCTCGATGAACAACTCATTCAAACATTCAAGATTTCAAGTTACAAGATTATGTATTAACTTCACAATTCCGACTTCATAAGACTATGACAGTGTATAATAATCAAATACAATTCGGAACAAAGTCAAGAACACCCACACGTATTCTTTCACTAACCTAGATGTATCATAACAAATCAACCACATTCTAATCATCAACACCACTTTAAAATCTAAAATACCATTATAAGCGTAGTATTGTAACAATTACGGAATACAAAAGAATAACTTACTTGGTGGTAGTTCGGGAAGATGGTCTTGCAAGACTAGATGAGCAAAAAGAAAAATTTTGAGAGAAATTGGAAGGTTGGGCGGCGCCTATCTTGAGCAAACAATGAGATTTTGTTCTAAGATTAAGGGTCTATTTATAGACCAACGCTTGGGTCGGGTTTGACCCATGTAAAATCGGGTTAGGAGACCAAAAAGTAAGGTTAGGCGGCACCTAATGCTTTGCCTATGCTTGGCATAGGCGGCGCCTAATGCATTGCCTAGTTGGCCATAGGTGGAGCCTATGCTATTGCCTAGTTGAGCATAGGCGGCGCCTTTAGCTTTGACTAGTTGAGCATAGGCGGCGCCTATGCTATAGCCTTGTCGATTCAGAGAGCAAAGGCAATGGCATAGGCGGCACCTTTAGCTTTGCCTAGTTGAGCATAGGCGGCACCTATGCTATAACCTTGTCGATTCAGAGAGCAAAGGCAATAGCATAGGCCTTGCCTTGTCCGTTGCCTAGATTTACATAGGCCTTGCCTTGTTCGTTGCCTAGATTTGCATAGGCAATGCCTAATTGATAGCCTTTGCTCCTTCATTCCTAACTTACCACCTTTAACATGGCACACTTCCAAATCAAAATTATTGGGATTAATCTCCTCCTTAGTACACCTTGCACCTACACTTAATCAAAAAAAACAAAAACAAATAGAAAGATGGGTTGCCTCCCACCAAGCGCCTTAGTTTTGGTCGTGGCTCGACTCTTCTTTTTGGATTTTTTTATTTAACAAGAACAAATTTCTAGTAAAACAAATGATGAAAAACGATGGGTTGCCTCCCATGTAGCGCTTGATTTATTGTTGAGGCACAACATAGTTATCTCGATTACTTAGACTTCGTCGAGATAAATGGTGGCCATGCATTTTATCGAGTCAAGAGGACCGATATATGGCTTCACTTATTGGCCATTCACCTTAAAGACACCACCATTATTGTCTTCTAACTCTACTACTCTAGACGAGTAGACTTGGCTAATTCTGAACGGACCAGACCATTTAGACTTCAAATTACCTAGAAATAGCTTCAGTCTGGAGTTGAAAAGAAGTACTATATCACCCTTCTGAAAGATTCATTGGATAATCCGCCGATTATGATACTTTGTCATCCGTTCCTTGTAGAGGTCTGATCTTTCATACGCATGTAGATGGAATTCATCCATCTCATTTAGCTGCTCCAATCTCAGATTAATAGCATCATCCCAATTCAAATTAAGCCGCTTCAACGCCCACAATGCTTTATGTTCGAGCTCAATTGGCAAGTGACAAGCCTTCCCATAAACTAGTTGGTACGGGGACATGCCAATTGGCATCTTGAACGCAGTCCTATAAGCCCATAAGGCATCGTCCAGCTTCCGAGACCAATCTTTCCGACTAGCATTTACAGTCTTAGCAAGGATCAGCTTGATCTCCCGATTAGAAACCTCTACCTGCCCACTAGTTTGTGGGTGGTAAGGTGTGGCTACCTTATGTTGCTTGACCCCATATTTCACCAACACGGCTCTAAAAAGCTTGTTGAAAAAGTGTGATCCTTCATCGCTTATGATGGTACGTGGTACCCCAAAACAAGAGAAGATATTTTTCTTCAAGAATGCTATAACACGCTTACCTTCATTATCAGCCAGCGCTACTGCTTCGACCCATTTGGATACATAATCCACAGCAACTAGGATATATTTCATCCCAAACAAACTCACAAATGGGCCCATGAAATCAATACCCCACACATCAAATAGCTCTACTTTAAGAACCTTAGACATGGGCATCTCATGATGCTTTGAAATCGCGCCTTGCCTCTGACACTGGTCACATCTTCTCACAAAATCATAGGCATCCTTGAATAATGATGGCCATGGTGACCCCCAACTTGGGAAGCATGACTTTCTTCCAATATGCTAGGCACCTCCACATGAGATATGCATCGCCTAATAACACCATCCGCACATCGTCGAAAAAGATATGGTTCATCCCAGAAGTAGTGTTTTACATCATGCATGAACTTTCTCTTTTGATGAAAAGAGAGATTCTCAGGCATCACATTACTTACCACGTAGTTCGCAAAGTCTTCATACCACAGTAACTCTTCCACCATCATGGCTAGGATCTCTTCGTCAGGAAATACATCATCAATCTCAAGATTGGACTGCGCTATGTGCTCATTCTCAAGTCTAGATAGATGATAAGCTACTTGGTTTGCGCAACCTTTTCTATCTTTTACCTCGAAATCAAATTCTTGCAGCAATAACACCCATCGAATTAGCCTTGGCTTTGCATCCTTCTTTGCCATCAAATATCTCAGAGCTGCATGATCTATATGAATCACCACTTTGGTTCCCAACAAGTAAGCATGAAACTTTTCAAAAGCATAAGCAACCGCTAGAAGATCTTGTTCCGTGACAGTATAGTTCTTCTGGGCTCCATTCAAGGCCTTGCTCGCATAGTAGATTGGATGAAATAACCTTTATCTTCTCTGACCAAGTACAGCACCCAAAGCTACCCCACTTGTATCACACATAACTTCAAACGGTAGAGACCAATCAGTCGCTACAATGATAGGAGCTTCAACTAGCTTCCCTTTGAGGCATTCAAATGCCTTCAAGCAATTTTCACCAAAATCGAACTCTGCATCCTTCTCCAAAAGTTTGCATAACGGACTAGCAATCTTAGAGAAATTTTTAATAAACCTTCAATAAAAACTTGCATGACTGAGGAAACTACGAACTCCCTTTATAGAAATTGGAGGTGGTAGTTTCTCGATAACTTCAATCTTAGCTCGATGGACCTCAATTCACTTTTCAGAAACTTTGTGTCCAAGAACAACACCTTCCTTAACCATAAAGTGGCACTTTTCCCAGTTTAGCACCAAGTTGAATTCAACACATCTCTGTAACGCCATACTTAGATTCGCCAAGAATGATTCAAACAACTCACCTACCACTGAAAAACCGTCCATGAACACCTCCAAGGTGTCTTTAACCATATCAGAAAAAATGGACATCATACAACGCTGAAAAGTGGCGGGTGCGTTACATAGCCCAAATGGCATACGTTTGAAGGCAAACGTACCATATGGGCATGTAAACGTTGTCTTCTCTTGATCTTTGGGAGAAATACAAATCTGATTATAGCCGGAATAAACATCTAAGAAACAAAACCATCCTTTCCCTGCCAATCAATCAAGCATTTGGTCCATGAATGGCATTGGGAAGTGATCCTTAAGCGTCCACGAATTCAGCTTCCGGTAGTCCATGCACACTCTCCACCCTGTGATAGGTCTGAGTGGAATTAGCTCATTTTTTTCATTCGCAACTACCATCATGCCCCCTTTCTTGGGCACACACTGTACCAGACTCACCCATTTACTATCGGAGATTGGATACACTACCCCTGTATCTAACCACTTAATAATTTCTTTCTTTACCACCTCTTGCATAGGTGGATTCAAACGTCTTTGATGCTCAATAGTGGGTATGCAATTTTCTTCAAGATGAATCTTGTGGATACATATCCTAGGCGGGATACCAATAATATCAGCGATAGTCCAACCGATGGCTCTCTTGTATCTCCTCAGAACAGAGATGAGAGCTGCAACTTATTGCTCACCCAAATCAGCCGCAACAATAACCGGAAGTGTGTTTCCACTTCCCAAGAACGCATACTTTAGCTGACTGGGCAGCTCCTTCAATTCTAGCATTGGTGGCTCTTTAATGGATGGTTTTGCTGGTAGTGTAGGTCGATTTTTGAGATCAAGGTCCAGCTTCTTAGGAGCATGAGAATACGACCCTATTCCTATTAGAGAAAAAATAGTTTCATCATAATCTTCAACATCCTCATGCTCAAAATTCATTAGCACAGCAGCCAATGGCTCAACAATAAGCTACTTCTCTACAGATAATTCTTTCTCATCTTCATAGTACACATCAGCTTTGGGCTGCTTCATTGATTTGCATACATCAAAATGGACCACTTCGTCATTCATCCGTAATAAAAGCTCATTGGCTCTTAAATCAATAAGCACACTTCCTGTTGCAAGGAAAGGACACCCTAAGATTATGGGAACTGCAGAGTCCACCTCACAATCCAAAATAACAAAGTCTGCAGGAAAAATGAAGGAAGAAACCTTCACCAATACATCATATAGGATACCAACAGGTCGTTTTACCGACCTAGCCCCCAAATTGCATAATGCCTTGGAAAAATTCATAGATCCCACCGTGCAAGGAATAGTGAAAGCACCAGGATCTGCCTTCTTCGGGACTAACGATCTTGTAGCGATTGCACTGCAATGATGAACATTATCTGTCAGCTCATAAATTGTTGCCCGCTTCTTTGTCAAGAGGTCTTTCATGAATTTCGCGTACCCAAGCATCTGTTCTAGCGCCTCTACCAAAGGAACATTAATAGTCAGCTGCTTCAACATAGTCATAAATTTATTGAACCTGTTATCATCAGCTTTCTTCTTTAGTCTCTGAGGAAAAGGTGGTGGTGGAAGAGGAATAGTTTTCTCCACCGCTTCCTTTTTATCTTGCTTTCGATTATCAATCTTTTCAGGCTACAGACGTCTAGTGGTGACATTATGAACACACTCTTCAGCTTCTTCGACTTCTTCACATTCTGCATCAATAACATTATTCGCTATATCATCAACCACTTGCTTTCCCTTGGATGGATTCTCCAACACCTTACCACTCCTGGTAGTAATGGCCATACATGATCCGTCGTTCCTTGGATTTTGCACAGTGTCACTAGGTAAAGTACCAGCCTTTCTTTGATTGAATGCCGCTGAAAGTTGACTCAATTGTTGTTCCAGCTGTTTTATTAAAGTGGAATGCGAGTCAACCAATTGATTTATTGATGACAAATCATTCTTTACCTCATTTACTCCCGTATTGGTTGCCTCCACTCCTTTCAACCGCTTAGCCATCATATCTTCCATTGATATCTTCCCAGAGCAGACGCCACGGCCTCACGGTTTCCAGAAGGAATATACAAACCACTCCTGTCAGTCTTATTCTTCCAACTACCTTGATCACGGTCCTTGTTTCCAGATTTATCATAATAGTTACGACCTTGGTTTCCTTGGGCATTGCCTCGGAACCCCCTGATTATTCAAGTAGTTCGCCTTCTCCTCAGAATCAGATTCATCTCTTCCCTATGATATGACAGCCTTGACTTTTTTGGTCTTCCCTGATAATAAATTCTTGGTAAGAAGATCCATCTGCGTTTTCATGTGCGCCATATCCTGATCACGTTCCTCTTCTCTTCGCCTTTGTTCTGCAGTCATGCCACTAGATACAGTAGAGCTTGCTACCTCAGAATCCCTGGTATGCCAAGCTCTACTCTGCTTTGTCATACGATCTAGCATATCACTTGCCTGAATAAAAGTAAGGTCCATGAATGACCCTCCTGCAGCATTATCAACCACTGGCTTAGTCACCGAATTTAAAGACTTGTATAATATCTCCATCAAGTGGACATTGGTCATATCATGATTTGGGCACCGCATAAGCTTCTTCTTGAACCTCTCCCATGTTTCGTGGAGAGCTTCAGTTCGAAGCTGTCGAAAATTGCTGATCTCATCTCTCAACTGTGCTCTCTTGGATGGTGGAAAGAATCTTTCTAGGAAAGCGTCTTTCAATTGCCTCCAATTAGTAATAGAATCAGGAGTTAGCCTATTCAACCATAGAGTTGCCTCCCCAGATAGAGACAATGGAAATAAGAGCAGCCGAATTGCATTTTGTCCAACGCCTGGATTGTCGAATGACTTGCATGTAGAGATAAAATTGATCAGATGCATATTCGGATCATCGCCTGCAAGTCCACCAAATAACCCCTTGAGCTGTAATAATTGAATCATGGTGCTAGTGATATTGAACTTGGCTCCAGGTGCCAAGGGTGGAGGAATAATAGCCCTTGTGGAACCAGCCCCATCCAAATCGTCATTATCATCATCGAAAGGAATCTGCATAGCTCGGCGTTCAGGCCTCAATCTAGCTTGATGATCTCTTCTGTTCACAGGTGCCGCCACCTCATCAGCATGCATTGGGTTTAGTAACTCATCATCACCCCGATCCTCATCATCAGGATTTGTTGCTCGCCCTGGGTTATCAATATTCTGTTGATGCACTTGAGCAGCAGCCAATGCAGCTAATCGAGCCTGCTCCTGTTGAGCAGCCCTTTTTTCAATGTCTCATTACGCCTCCATCCTGCCAATAAGTTGCGATTCAGGGTTTATGGGTAATAATGGCTGACCAAAACTTTGAGTATTTGGCATGTACTGAACAAAACCTGAATAAAACAATAACAACAACTAAAAGTAAAATCTGAGAATTTTTTACCAAAGGGTCTAGTAACTATCACAAACTTAGTTAACAACTGTATTCCCCGTCAACGGCGCCAAAATTTGATAACGCCCAAACTACAGCTCTCGTAAGAGTGTAAGCGGTCTATGTCAAATATAGAACCCAACAGGGTTGGGTGTCGAATCCCACAGAGAATACTTGATCACTAAGTGTTGCAATTATTAGTAGACTGTTGGTCGAAAATTCCACGGAAAAGGGGGGATTTGATTATGGCGTGAACTACTATTAATAAAGTAACAACGGAATGCTTTGTTTAGTAAGATTTAATCACAGAGAATAATAAGTTAGGGTTATGTCTGCCTTATGAGTTCTACGTATCTATTAACTATGAGTAATGCGGAATTCAGACATGAATGCACTTATAGAGATTCGTATTCTAATGGTAAATCCTAGTGTTTCTCAACCATCAAGGATTATCCCACTTTAACTCTCTCGAGCCTAAAGCATATAACTAATGGTACGAATTCTCCAAGAAATTAATCCGGCTAAGGCATTAACATGTAAATAGGGGTTGGTAGCCCTATTTCCTTGTCACACTCTCTTTTCCACACATGTAAATTTTCTCTCGAACAAGTTAATTCTATAATGGCATATTCCTACATTTGCAACCATAGGAATTCAATTAAAACGAAGAGAGTAATGATATAAGTAGCATACGCATCAAGAATTCACAAACTCATAGTAATAGATAGTATATCAAAAGGCTTCCATAACCCTAACAGAGAAGTTTAGCTACTCATGATTGCAAGAGAGATCAACGAAGACATCGTCATCATACCAAATTTAGAATAATCTTCGCGATGGGATAATGTTTTGCGTCAATAAGGGAGAAGAACGTCGTTCTCTCCGTTGCTCCAGAAAGCCATGTTTTTCTCTGTCTCAAACCTTACAGAACTTGTAATGTGAATAATGCTAAAAGTCGAATGAAGAAAAATCGAATGAATGCTGAAAAAGCAAATAAGGTTTTTATAACATCCTTGTCCTAGTCCTACTAGGTTAATGCTGCACCCCTAAGTATTAAGAAATACTGATTTTGCCCGGGACAGATTCTCCATGCATCACATTCAATCCACAAGCTTCCAAAAGCTGCCTTCCTTCTTACGTGAAGTTTTCCTTTGCTACCCAAAGGTCCACAAAGTGCTGAAATCTTCATCATTAATACCTGAAAACATGCTAATCACAAAGGTTATCTCACTTACAGGAAAAGGGACTAAAAGTGCAAGAATTATATATTTTATCCTCCAAACTTAGCCTAAAATATGGGCAAATTATGGTTCTTAGGGGTATAAATACGCCCAACATCAATTTCTCACCTCATACTTACTCACTCAATCATACATTTAGACTGCCTTCAAATTCCTCAAACAACCATGATTCTATAATCATAACTGACTTGCTAATATAGCCATTTTCACATTCAAGAAACCAACCAATCACCCTGACCAACAACTCCTTCTCTACCTTCTACTAATAACATACAAGGACGAAACACTTCATTACCAACTCTATCTCATACAAACAGATTCAGCCATACATATATTAAACCAACGAAAGAACAACAAGTTGGACAACAAGTTGCTAGTGAATCGAAACAGGCCTCACACCGCTTCACTAGACTTTGGTTTTGTATTTTGAACAAGAAAATGAGATGGATGACAAGGTAGATATGCTAGTGAATCAAAAGAGCCCCACACAGCTTCACTAGACTTTAAATATTTTTTTCAAAAACACCATGATAACAAGATTACATATAGGGGATAGAAAATTGACAAATAATATTTAATGGTCTAAGAATATACATATTATTCTGTATAAATAAAAATCTAAGTAAAATACTTCCTCCATGGACTACCATACCGTCCACACACACTGCTAGATACCACATTAATTTATCACTATAAAGGGGTAAATCATCCCCAAACATCAGTTATTCAACTGAAATATTCACTTACACAAAAATCACCCTCACTCTGACATCTAACTTTGTGACTTCACATCACTAACTTCTTGGTCTAGTTTCATTACCGATAGGTCATGGCAACAACACTTTAACCCACACTACTACTCGAGTGGAAATACAGTTCCAACATTCTGCTACACCTCATTACCTCTGAAGCATGACACTAGCAACATAAGTTCTAAAAAGAACTGAATACACTTAATATTGTAGGCTGAAAAGAACGATTGCATAAAAATCAAGGTTCACACTAGAACCAACACACTCTGAATCACTAACGGACTCTTCTCAAGTCCTTGCAAAAATCTTATATGATTCGATCAGAACGAACCATACCATTTAGACTCTAAACTTCTGTACTAGAATCACCCCAGTAATGTGATGGGTCTGAGAACATCTAAGTAAGGAAAGAATTTGGGATGATTTTACTTTCATATGGATGTCACCATAGCATGAATTACAGTATGAAGAAGGAACATTCTGACTCTATTGCACGAACTAGAACATGAAAAAAAGAGACATTCCTAAACGCCTTGTAGCCTCCTACTTATAAGTGTGGCGCGCTACACACCCACAAACAAGACTTTACCCAATGTGATTTCGCAGACAACTAGGACCACGAACTATGCCTTGATACCAAGTTTGTCATGACCCGAACCAGGGCCTGGCCGTGATAAGCATTTCAAACCATGAAGGCCCAAAACACCCCTATTTGTCTGGTCATCATGCACCTAATTCATTTGATCAAAGTAATGCGGAAGAAGCACAATAATTCAAAAACATTGTCATAAATATGAAAAGAAACAATAATGGGGAAATAAGGTTTCCCCTGACATCAATCAACCTCTAAACAACTATCTGCGAAAATATCTAACAAATGACTGAGTCAAGTAACCGTATATAAACTGGGACAAGGCCCCCAGTAGACCCCAAAAATGAATATAAGATAAAAGGACTGCAGGACATAAGACCTTCCAAAACATAAAAGGCTTACCACTTGTCTCTGGAACTCTGTCTGAATGATCTACTGATTCTCCTAACCCCTAGCCTGGGCCTCTAAACCTGAGAGTTTGGAGAGGGGAGGGGGTCAGCACAAAAGTACTGGCACGCAGAGATATCAAAATAAAACATAATATTTTTACAAAATATATTTGAGAGTCATTATAAAGCAATTTCATATCAAATCATTTGAAACCACATAAGCGTAATGCAATAGTTTCTCAACAACAATGAAATGCAACTGAGCTAGGTAGAATACCCTACATAATTTACACTAACTGTCTAACCTCGGTTGTCGCCGAGATTAGAGTATAATTAAGGGAGAGAATCACATAGCATGGTGTCTCGACCCAATGGTAGTGCCCAAGATCACTTAGCTCAGGCTCCTACCTATAGTCCTAATTTGGGAGTGACATAAAGTCAAGTATACAAGATCACTTAGCCTGGTACCAAATCTCTATGTCGGCAAACACGTTTTCTAAAGATGATCCCTTACACTCAAACGCCTTCTTCGGGCATCCACCTATCTCATGTAAAATCAATGTATTCGAATTTCATCTGATTCAATCACATATCATATTCTGTAGGGTATCATCATACACGACTTGCAAGTCATCAATATCATTCCACATATGCATTATCATGTAAAAACCAAAGTGCTTCATCATTTACAAGTGGTGAATTATATTTATTTCAAATCCATGCTCTCTTTTATTGGTCATAATATGATATGGGGTATCAAGACATTATCATGGGAATTTGAAAGCAATTTATCATTCATATTTATCAAACTTCCATGGAAAATCTCAAATCACATATGCATGGTTTCAACCATTGAAGTATATAGGCAAACAATTCCCTTGACATAAAGAAAAATGACTTAGAAATCATATTGAAAGCAAGTTATTAGCATTTGATTGAAAACCCCCATTTAAAAGCATGCATGTTCATAAAAACTACACCCATGAGATTTTAGGATAACCCTGCATACCTCTATATGCGAATATGATAGGTGCTTCTTGAAGCCTATGTTGCAGAGATTCCAAATCTTCATTTTGTTTTGAAAACCCATGGTTGAATCTTGAACTATTTGGGTTTTTATTTTGAAACCCTAGAGAGAGTTCTTGAACAATTTGGATGAATGAAGGTGTATTTTGGGGTCTTTGGGAACTGAATTTCGTGTTTATGGATAAATAAGGGTGGAAAAGGACCATTTTACCCCAAAAACGGAGTGTTTAAGTCACATGAAACCCTTACATAGGTGGTGCCTATGCTATCGCCTATGTTTACATAGGCTCCGCCTATGCTATCGCCTATGTTTACATAGGCACCGCCTACTACTTTGAAAGGCCATAACTTCTTGCTCGAGTGTCGGATTTTAGCAAAATTGGTATTGTTGGAAAGCTAACTCGAAGACCTATAATTTGATACATAGTAGGCACTCTAATTCTACATATACAGAGAGTTATGGTCGATGCAATCTGACATAAATTACAACGTCCTCTAAAACTTAATTGATCGAAATAGTTTCAACTCGTCCTTGAGTTGAAGGACCTCTATAGTCTAAATTCAAGCTTGAATGGATTCACATACTACGCAAACAATTAACATGCCATATTAGCATAGGATTTATGGCTTCAGGATTATCAACCCATCGAAATCATGGTTTTTATTCTAGCCCAAAATGTAGGATGCTACAA